>JAXQQM020086908.1:0-317395 GCA_034641835.2 Pinus albicaulis
AAGAGAGTGAGAGAAGAAGAGAGTGTGCAGCAGAATTGAAGAGAGTTGAAGAAAATAAGAAAGCTGCAAGAAGTTAGAGAAAGCGGGAATTGAGGCAAAGAAGATAAGAAGAAGGAGGAGCGAACGAGATCTTTGTGAAAATTTAGAGAAATGCAGAAATGAAGCGGTGGAAAGCGAGAAAGAAGGAGGAGATGAAGCGAGAGAAGAAGGAAGGAGAGGCGATAGTGAATTTGAGGAAGATACGGAAGATGATCTGGGGACAGATATAATATGAAAGGGACTGATGAACGGCTGAAGAAGAAGTTAGAACAATCCCGATATCCAAGGTAAATCAGTAAGTGTTTTTCTTTTGAAATAGTAAGGAATTTGGAGCTTCCCGGAAGTTAGAGCTTCCTTATCAAGTTGTAGCTTGATAGATGTGAGTTATGTGGTGGCCCAGTGGAAACCTCCTGTAGGTTGGTTCCTGCAGAAAATAGATGGGAGTTGGTGCTTCCACATCAAGTTGTAGCTTGATAAAATTTCAGTTGTAGCTAACTGAGGTTGGAGCCTCCTCTAGGTTGGTGCCTGCAGAAAATTGATGGGAGTTGGAGCTTCCTTGCAAGTTGTAGATTGCAGAATTGAGGTTGCAGCCTCCTGTAGGTTGGTGCCTACAGAAAATCAGTGGTGAGAGGGAGTTGGAGCTTTCCTTTGCATCACAACAATAATAAGATGTGGTTTTCTCCCTTTATGGGTTTCCACTTACATCTGGTGTCTCTGTGCATGATTTTTATGTGTTGATCTAGTTTATATCATCTGCTTAATACTTGCTACTCTCATATTAAGTATATTGTTACATTATATTAATTCTTGCTGCTCACATTCTAAGATTACTCACATGTTAAGTTGAACATGAAATGAAGGTGTAAACAAGTGTTAATGAAAAATTTTAAAAATCCATGAATGTGTTAAACTGATTCACCCCCCCCCCCCTCTCAGTTTAACTAAGGGTTCAACGGTAGAAGAATCATGCTGTGTATGAGTCTTGGCCTCGTGCTATTATTGTTACTTTGGGAAATAAGTTGTACAGGATACCAGAGGTACCACCTCCTGCCGCTATCTCTTTGGTTACTGCAAAACAATGTAGTAAGCTCATTTCCCAAACCAGGAAATTCGTTTTCTTGATGATCCGCCCCCAGGGCAAGAAGAAGACTGTGGCCACGACCTCCAGACAGGGCTCCTCTGCACAACAGCAACAAATGGATAAGGTTGTGGAGGAGTACGGGGACATATTCACCTCACCCACAGGGGTTCCTCTGCACTGTCAGGTCAAGCACCCGATTGATCTGACCCCCGGTGCGCCGCTACCTAATGGACCGATCTATCGGTGCTCTGTTATGGAGAATGATGAAATCAAGAGGCAGATTCAGGAGCTGTTGCAGAAAGGTCACATCAGACCAAGTTCATCGCCCTGTGGGAGCCCGATCGTGTTGGTACAGAAGAAGGATGGGACGTGGAGACTCTGTATTGACTATCGGGCGCTGAACAAGATCACTGTCAGGAATAGGTACCCAATCCCACGGATTGATGACCTTTTGGACCAACTCAAAGGTGCAAAATATTTCAGCAAGATCGACCTGAAGTCTGGGTATCACCAGGTACCAATTGAACCCTCCGATGTGTGGAAGACTTCCTTCAAAGCCAAGGAAGGCCTTTTTGAATGGCTGGTCATGCCTTTCGGGTTGACGAATGCTCCCGCAACCTTCATGAGGATGATGGACGACATCTTGCGGCCATTCACCAACTCATTTGTAGTGGTGTAATTGGATGACATTCTGATCTTCAGCCAGACTTGGGAAGAGCACCTTCACCACATCCGACAAGTCCTCCAAACACTGCGGCAACACAAGTTGTGTGCCAATTTGGAGAAGTGCACATTTGGCATGACCCAGGTTCAATATCTGGGATACATTATTGATGAAAGGGGGTGCATGTGGATCCAGCCAAGATCCAAGTCATTCGGGATTGGCCAGCCCCGACTACTATAACAGAGCTTCGCAGCTTTCTGGGTCTTGCTAATTTCTACCGTAGATTCGTGTTGGGATTCTCTCATATCACTTGGCCCTTGAGTCAAGTCACCAAAGGAGGAGCGAGAGCAAAATTCTTTTGGTCGGAACCTCAACAGAAGGAATTCAAAGAATTGAAAAATCGCCTCTGTTCTGCCCCAGTGCTCACCTTACCAGACTTGCAGCAGCCATTTGAGATCGAGACAGATGCCTCTGACTATGCTATTGGGGCAGTTCTTACTCAACAGGGACATCCAGTGGCATATCACAGTGAGACATTGTCTGAGACAGTTCGCAAGTATCCCACCTATGACAAAGAAATGTATTCCATTGTGCAAGCCTGTCGACAATGGAAGCATTACATTTTGGGGAAGGAAACAATCATCCACACAGACCACCGGCCCCTACAGTTCATACAGAAATAAGGGAAGTTGCAGAATGATCGCCATCAGAAGTGGTCCACATATCTGCAATAGTTTCATTTGAACATCAAGTACAAGAAGGGTAGCACCAATAATGTTGCACACTGCCTCAGCCGACCACCGATCGTGGCACTCACCACCGTGCTCAAATCTTGTGGGCATGAGACTTATGATTGGCTGCTTCTCTATGAGAGTGACCCAGAATTCGGCCACACTTACAAGGCACTCTTGGGGGGTACGCAAGTTTCAAATTTTCACCTCCAAGATGCACTTTTATGTCACCTGGGACACCTTTGTGTTCCTTCAAGCGAGCGTGCCAAGATGATATGGGAAGCACACTACAGTCGAGTCGCTGGGCATTTCGGGGTCGAGAAAACAGTAGCAATACTACCGAAGTATTTCTATTGGCCGAACCTTCGAAAGGATGTCGAGAAGCACATCAGATCCTGCACTGCTTGTGCCATTGCCAAACCGACCATCAAGAAGCAAGGCCTATATACTCCACTACCTACCCCTAGTCGACCTTGGGAATCCATCTCCATGGATTACATGTCGAGCCTACCTTCTACTAAGAATGGAAATGACTGTGTTTTCGTGGTCGTTGACAGATTCTCGAAGATGGCCATCATGGCGGCCTGTAAGAAGAATATCACAGCAGAAGCCACTGCTAAACTCTTCTTTGAACGAGTGTGGGTGCACTTTGGGATCCCACAGTCTATCATATCAGATCGAGATAGCAGGTTCCTCAGCACATTTTGGTCCAGACTCTGGTCAATGTTGGACACAAAGCTCACCAAGTCCACAGCTTTCCATCCCCAAACAGATGGCCAGACAGAGGTCGTCAACAGAATGATTGTACACATTCTGCGCATGTACAATTCAAAGCATCCACGCACATGGGACGAGAGCCTCCCCTATGTAAAACATAGTTATAATCGGGCTCTCCACAGTTCAATCGGCCATAGCCCCTTTCAGGTGGGCTTGGGATTCCAGCCACTATGTCCCATTAACGTAGCCATGCCATTTGCAGCTGCTCAGGCCAATTCAGCTCATGTCCAGTCTGAAGTTGACAAAGCCAGTAGCTTCATCGAGCGCATTCAACACATCCACCAACAAGTTCATGATATATTGGACAGAGCCAATGCCAAGTACAAGCAACGCCATGATCAACACCGGGTGCCACACAACTTCCAGGTGGGTGACAAAGTATGGCTACATTTGCAGAAGGAGCGCCTCACTGGACCCCACCGCAAGCTTCGCCCGCTCCGATACGGGTCGTACACCATCACCAAGGCTGTAGGGAACAATGCATTCGAGCTCGGTATTCCACCATTCCTTGGTCTGCACCCAGTCTTCAATGTGGATCGCCTTCGTCCTTACTTCCCACCTCTACTGGACACCTCGGACATTGCAGAACAACTCACACCAACAGATTTAAACCCAGACTGCATGGAACAGGCCACCACAGATTGTATCATGGACATGCAAATCAAGAACACTCGTCAACAGCAGATCCAACTGTATCGGGTTGTCAAAGCTGGCCAACTCCTGCACCAAGGAAAGTGGTTCACCAGGGACCAAGTTCAGCAGAAATTTCCTCATCTCATGGAGGAACTTAACGCAATGGGGACCATTGCTTCCTAAGGGGGGAGGAATGATCCAGGTGGATATTGGTGGTCACCTACCTATTCCACTTGGGGCTCCACCATTGTCTATTTCAGTTTTTCAGTTTCGGCACAGTTTACTATTTTTAGCAGTTTTTCGGGTCCTAAACTTCCGGAGCCGTTTTGAGGCCCTAAACGACGTTTTTTGGGAAAACGGAGAGCAACATGGGTCCATGGACCGATGTTTCTTGTTCCAAATTTGTAGTCCTCGGATAGATCTTTCTAACGAGGTATGGTACGCGTCAAACGGAGATCGTATGCCAAAGTTACGCCCCTGGGAAATTGAAACACCAATTTACCCAAACGGGGCCCATAGTTTTGGCGCTTCATCTCCTAGGGTTAGGGTTTTGGCTGTTTAGGATTTCCCATTGTTTCTAAATAATAAATAGGCTCTCGAGCCTCATTGTAACTCAGTTCAGAGGCCTGTAGCCGCCACATCTCTTCTCAAAGATAGCTACCAGCGCCCTAGCTAGTTTTATTTCCATTCTGTCTGTAAGCAAATTTCAGTTCTTTGATATTAATGAAATGAAGTTTTGTCTCCGCTGCATCTCTGTATTTATGCTTATATGTTTATTCTGTTGCGTTCCTTCATAAATCTGGATCGGTGGTATCAGAGAAGTCTTAGGGCTTTTCAATTTAGATTTATAGGGTTTGTATTGCTAAATATACCTAAGACATCCAATCGATGGGACGATTAGCATAGTCAGATCCCAATCCATGTGGACCCTTGCGTGAATTTAAAAAAATTGATTTATGAGATGAGCGGGCTCATCTCATAATGAAATTATACGTAAAAGATTTGATACGTTCCACGGATCGATTGACGCCTACCAATCCTATTGTGCTTGAACTGTATGAAACTTTCAAATGAATTAACTGAAAGAAAACAAACAGAATTATACTTAATTCATCAAATGTTCACTATCTCCATTGGTATATGAGCCGTGAAATTTTTATATTTGTCCCATAACCTACCCTGCATAATAATATAACAAAGAACTTGATTGTCTCCTAACCGTGCATGTAAGATTACAAAATTTTCCAGATTGGAAAGCCCTATCCTTTCTAATACGAGAAGGAAGCTACAAGTTAAAATGGTCTAGATTCATCGAATATAATTTATCGGTGCACCTTGCGTATAATAGCGCACCGGTGCTCTGTATTTTCCAAGCGCGCCACATAAGTAATGTGATAAAAAATTAATAAACAAATTTTTTTTATCGGTGCCCCATATGTAAAATATGGCACCGATTTATGCTACAAAAATTAACACTCGACGATTTTTATTATTTTATCATGGTTAACCGGTGCGGTAATTGACACGTAATGCACCGGTGCTCCTTGTTGACATAGAGCACTGTACGGTCTATTATACTGTTTGTGCGGTGCATTTGGAAGACAGCCACACACCAGCATCGGTGCGTACACCATGAATGGCGCACTAGTGTCTTGAGATTTTTTTTATTTGAAAATTTGAAAAATTATTTATAAATATATTAATGAATGATATGGTACAGGCTTGAGATTGATAAATAAATGACTGACAAGAGATCAAGTAACAAAAATATTGATAACACATCAAGAACAGAAAAAAAGGCAAGTTCTTTGTAATTTTTTTACAAAAAATATTATTTTTGAACTATATGTAAGCTTAGCTAATATGTATTGTTTACTGTTTATCATGCAGAGCCACAAAATGATGAATCTCAATAAGATTATTTCTAATCTAGGACCAGAAGAGTGTAAAAGCTTGATGAAAAAATTGTAAAAGGATGAATCAGGTGAATGAAAAAATACTATCGATCCAATATGAGTTTCTTTTTTTAGTTTTCATTAATAATATAATTAAAATTTTTAGATAACATATGTGAAACAGTCTATTAATTCACATCTGTTTAATGTTCTACAGGGACCAACAACTCAGAAAAGGAATGTTGTTCTAAGAAAAGAAAAAAAATAGAACATGCAAATGAAAATGAATTGCTCCTTAGCTCATCTAGAGTGGTGTCGAAGGTTAACGAAAGGGGGAAAAGCTTTTACAAAATTTTGAGGGATCTAGTGGAACGAATGTATAGAAGTTCTTTCCACTTAAAATACAAAAACCAATCCAATTATTCCAAGAACCAAATTTTATCTAAACTATAGGAATATTTTCCAGAGAATTGGTCAATGAGACATGTCATACTTTTAATAGCAAAAATGTACAAAAAAAAAAGGAAGGAATGAAAAATTAATATTCCTTTAGATGTTTGTCTAGAATTATTTATAAATATCACTTTTGTTATACTTACTTTTCATATATCAATATAAAAATTAAATAGCTTATTGTCATGTTACATTTTCAGGAAGATTATGAAAATATCAAAAGATGAATGAGTTGATATCAGAAATATGCCAGCAGGAATGTCCAAAAAGTTGTACAAGGATATGGTCAAAGAAATGGAGAAAATTGCATCGCGGGGGGAGCCATCTCAACAACAACGTTCTTCAAATGTAATATGTATTCATTGAATTTTTCGATCATTAGGTACAATAAATAAACAATTTAGCATTAAATATTATTTTTCAAGTATTTTCTTGCAGAAAAGAAAATAAAATGGAACCCATTCAGCACATAAAACAAGATGACAAGGAAGAAAAGGATTGATATCTAAGTTTGTGAGTAATTGTTACTTCCTTATAACAACTTAACTAGATTTCATTTTTGTATTTTTTAAGTTGTTTTACAAAAATCGTCATTGAATGTCTTCAAACAGGTGCTAGCATACAAAGAAGAACCATCAGAGGAATTGATTGAAATTAGGTTAAATATGGGTTGTGAGTATATGTTGGCATATCAGAACTTAATTGTGGAATTTGTAAGTATCTATCGATCTTGTTTTACTTAGCTCTATCTATAATTAATAGAAAAAAAAAATATTTTATATTAAATATATGATTTGTTATGGGGTATCAAACTTGTAGGAAACAAAGTATGGCACTGCGCCAACAGATCAAATCTTGAAAGATGGCATGTCACATGGTTTTGAAAGAATGTGTATAGTTTATGAGTCAATTGTTGCATTCATACGTCATTTATTTTTTATTTACATTGATGTATATTATTTAATATTTCAATTTTCATTATTATCACCAATGTATATACACTCATTACAGTTTATTTTTATGTTTGTAGATGGAAGATGAAGAAGAAGAAAACAATCAACACCATGAACAAAACATTCCTGAAAATAACCCAAGTCATGGAAGTAGCTCTAGTAGTGACAACAGTTAAAGCGAAGAATGATGATCACTATGTTTGGATATCAAAGCAAGGTGTTATATTTTTTTTAAAATGTCTGTGAAATCAAACATTTTCTTTAATGTAATGGACATAGTGTCCCAATTGAAAGATAAATGGATACCAATAACTGTCTCATTTTGTATGACAAAGAATTTCTTATATATATATATATATATATATATATATATATATATATATATAATAAAAATTGTTTTTATTTATTCTATTGTGTTCTCTATTGTCGCTATTGTGTTCTCCATTGTCGTTCTTAAATGCACTAATAAAAATTTAATTCATATGAATATTGTTATAAGATATATATGTGTTGACTTTTGATGAATAATGAATTTTAAAAAACCACAATAATTATGATATGATATAACAAATTAATCCAAACATCACATTCAAATGCATTAATAAAAATTTAATTGATATGAATATTGTTATAAGATGTGTCAACTTTTGATAAATAATGAATTTAAAACAATCATAATAATTGCACTGTCACAGGTCGATGTTTCTAAAAAATACAAAATGAAAACCGGTGCGTGTATTCTTATACCGGTGCGCTTGTATTCTTAAGCGCACCGATGCATTTCTACGACCTATGGGCACTACAAAAATACCAAAACCAGTTAAAAATATCGAGGCATTTGTGTGGTACGATGCTCCGGTGCATTTATGTATATATAAGCACCAGTGCCCTTTTACGACCTATTAGCACTGCACGAATACAAATACCAATTATAAATATCGGTGCATTTGTGTGATACTATGCATTGGGGTGTTTTTGTGTATATACGCACCGATGCATTTAGACGACCTATGGGCACCACACAAATATCGATACCAATTATAAATCTCAGTGCATTTGTGTGATACTGCGCACCGAGACATTTAAGAGTCTATACGCACCGGTGTATTTGTATGACATATTTGCACCGCACGAATAACGATACCAATTATAAAGCTTGGTGCATTTGTGTGAAAGAGCACACCGGTGCATTTCTATGTCTACGCATCAGTGCGTTGATACGACCTATGGGCACTACTCAAACCCCAAGACCAATTATAATGGCCCCATGCATTGTATCACCAACACTACGCCTGATGTTGTTTTATACCTTAACGTCCCAGTGCATTCTTCTTCGACTGCCCCAGAGCGCCGTCCACGGGTACGCACCGGTGCGTTAAAGCCTGATTAGCGCACCGAGGAAAAAAACATTCGTAATAACCTCCAGCCACCCATTTTTTTTTAGTTGTGTTGAATTTTCGTTAAAAGATCTGCCAAAACCTCCGTAACCATAAACATATGTGGTAGCATATGTTTTTTTGACAATTTTGGCCAATTTTATAACACTAAAAACCTCCTTTATAACCTCCGCTAGAGGGTATTTTCCTTGTAGTGACATGTGCCTTCACCTCAAGAAAACCCTCCTTCATCACCCTCTCCCAGTGAAACAGAGAATGAGGGAAGTAATCATGAACAGTCAAATGAGAATGAAGGAGAAGGAAATGATAAATCAAGAAATGATGAAGAAAAGGACAGTAAAGAGGAAGAAGATGAAGAGGCAGAGGGAAATGATGTCAGCATGGAAGAAAAAAATGATGAAAGGAGTGCAGAAAAAATGGAAATAGAAGAAAATGAGGATGTTAGAAACAATGAGGTAAGCAGCAGTGAGGAGGAACACAACAAAGAGCATGACAGTGAAACTAAGAGCCATAATGGAAGTGAAAATAGTGAGGCTAATATAAATGATGCTAATGATAGCAGTGACACCAAGGACCAAAATGTCAGGGAAGCTAATGATAACGGTGAAGAAAATGAAGAGGCTGATGTTAACAGTGAAAATCACAGCAATAATGAAAGCAACAGTAATGAGGGAGGCAGTGACAGTCATGACAACAGTCATGATGGCCATGAGGATAGTAAAAAAAATGAGGCTCACAGTGGAAATGATGATGGTGCAAAGAGAAATGAAAAATATAGACAAAGGTAGTGCAGAAATCAGTAAAGAGGAAAACATTGATGAAGAAACAAATGATGGAACAAGTAGCAGTCAAGGTAATGAAGAATCTGACATCAATGAAGAAAATAACCGTGAGGTTCATGACAGTATTGAAGGCAATAAAGAAGGCAGTGATTTCAGCATGAAGGACACAAGTGAATAAGTAAGCGAAGATGTCAGTGAACCAAGCCAAGATCATCACAAAGATAGAAACAAGACATATGGCACTGAGGTAAACAATATTGCGCCTCTTCCTTTGACATACCAAAGAGGAGAAAGGCATTTGTTTGTTGCCGCCAAAAGGTAAGGGGCGATGCCTTCCACATCAAAAAAGAAGCTTGACAAAGGCAAGGAAAATTTCACTGTTGGAGATAAGAAAGGTAAGAATGGAACTAAACAAAAATTTGAATTCATTGACCTTGACAGTGAAAATGAAGATGAAGAAAGGACCACTAGCATTTTTCTCCAAAGAAAGGATGCTGAGATCAGATACCTGCAAAGAAAGCTTGGCATGGAAAAGTATATCATTGAGGATTGTAATGATGAAAACAAGCAGCTGAAAAGACACAAAGGGACCTTGGCCTATAGAAAAATATGGCCAAGCACTATGCATTTAGAAATCAAATTGCAAGGGCCAAGCTCAAAAGAGACCTTGCCAAATTTCAAGCCCTCAAGGAGGAAAAAGATCAAGAAAAACTTTACCTTCCTGATGATGCTTCCATGCAAGCATCCCAAACATAAAAAGGAAGATAATTGAAAATTTTGGGAACTTTTTGGAATTTTTTGGTTTTTGCTGATTTATAGGGCCAAGGGCACAACGCCCTTGGCGCTGGGATTTTTCTTAGGGCATACTGAAGAGGTAAAGTTTTATTTTTTGGAATCCTCATCTCAAGTACAACATGGTCACAAAATTTCAAGTCATTTGGAGTTGATTTGGTCCTCCAAAAGGGTCAAAAACACCTGAAATTTCACCTTTCTACCTAGTTTTTAGGGCTGGCACTACGCCTTTAGCAGCCTTGGGAATAGTTTAGTGGAGCCCAATCCGAAAACCAAGGGTATTTATAGAAATTAGACTCGACGATATTTCCAACGAGCCATCACAAAGCCCATTCCGACATCGGGAAGACCTTCAAAATTTAGCTGCAAGGTGACCCAGTTTTCCTGTGCAGGCGCTGCGCCCTTGGCCAAGAAATTGCACCCTTAAATCTCAGTGCTGCGCCCTGGCAAAAAAAAGTCAAAAAAGAATGCTAGGAAAAATTTTGGAAGTTTTTGGGAGCCTAAATTTCAAGTTTTTTTTCCAAAAATGTTCGAGAAGATATTTTGCATTAGATATTTTATGCCTTGGGCCTTGCATGGTCTCAAAGGACAAAAATGACATTTATGATTAATTAATAGGCTTCTAAAGACCTAATTATGGTTTATTCTTCCTTGATTGTTAAATATAGCATTGAGGCCTCATTATACATGTTGGTTAGACAATTATTGAGAGTAATACATAGACTTGGGGATTGAAGACAAATTGGCTCTGATTTTTGTGAATGGCTTGGATTGTTTGACATTGGAGAAGGCTTGCTTGCAAGATCCTTGAGCATTGTTAAATGGTGATGTGTTCCTATTTAGTTCATTGTTTCTTTTATTATCATTTTTTTCATCTTTCTATTGCAGTAGGACAGAAGTTTTAGGCTAAGAAATGTTGTTTAGAGGAACCTTAGTTCTGTTTTTCCTTCACTGCTTCTATGTTTTCTTCTGCTAGGTCAATTTAGAGAATTCTTAGTTTCTCTCTATACCCACTTATGCTTGTTTATCTTAGAAATGATTCAATGAAGAAAATTTCAAAGTTATTTATGGTTAGCCCTACTCTTTGCTATGACTTAAACATTGTTTTTAAGGTCTTTACTTTGAAGTGTTTCTTATTGAGTTTAGCTAATGAGGTTTATGATTTGCCATGCCTTATAGCTCATCTTAAAAAGTCTCTTTGGAGGTCTTAATAGCTTTATTGATGAAGTTATGAGTTCCCTCTTCTTTGATCTATGCTATATGTTTATTTTAAATTTTTTCTTAACTTGAAAGTGAAATCATTAGAAGATTTACAAGTTGTTTGCTTTCTATAGTTCACTGGATCATTGTCTTAATGCTTACATACTATGGTTTGATCAAAAGAGTTATTGGTATGCAGGCTATCTTTGATTATTTCTTGATGCTTAGTAAACATAAAGGCCATTCTTATTGATGTATTTGTTGAAGGATTCCTAACTGCCCTTCTACACCTACTATGCTCACAATTTGTTGTTCAACTTAATTCACATAAGCCTTTAGATCTATTTAAATTTTTTACATTTTCCCTATGATACACCCTTGTCCTACTATTAAAACTTTTCAAGACCTTTGTAGACTCCATAACCCAGTGGTCTGAAACTCTCTCACTCTACTTATTCTACTTGATAAATCACCTACCCAACCAAACAAACAAACAAACCCTAAACATAATAACTAGCCTAAAATCAAAACCCTTAAATAAATCAAGATCACATCCTTTACATATTTATAGAGAGAGCCCTCTCTGTGTCCAGGAAGGCTAGGTCCTAGGACAACAAACACTGGTTTGATGTTACCCTTGTTCGTGTGGTCATTGCCAATCTGCCAAATTATGAGGACCTAATAGAGTAAAACAAATAAAGTACAGGTCCAAAACGGGAGGAGACAGAGGTTAGACAACCCTGAATAGTAGCCCAAACAAACCAAGAAAAATCTCAGAAAAATTCCCTCAAAAAGTACAGGTCACAGTTTCAGACCTATTTTCTGCAGAGGTCACAAGTTTGAGGTTGTTTTCTGCGTCTTGGAGGTTCAGGTCATAGGTTTTGGCCCAAAAAGTGTGACCTGCACTTTCGGCACTCTCGAGAGCAGGTTTCAGAAAAAAATTTCATCTCAGCTGCGGTTGATGCCTGTCACCTACGCAATAGGTTTGGAAACACACGAAAGTTATAATTTTTATTGTTTTAGGGTTTTATAGGTTAAAAACAACATCAAGAAAAGCAAAAAAAGAAGTGGAAGAAAAATCCTAGGGTTTGAAGCAGCTGGTCATGCAGGGATATGAAAAACGACGGAGGTCGTAATCGTAAACCCTTGTGGAGTCGCCAGTTGTTAGGATGAATTCTAATCGCAAGTGTATGAAAAAAACTCACTTTAGTTGTGCATAAAAAATAGCCCTAACATCAAATATGGCTGCCAATTTATTTAGATCTGCAATTAGCTAACTAAGATAAAGGCTACAAAATCTAGATCTATGTAGTAAAAGGCATTAAGCAGTAAATAAAAGAAAGAGTTGCTCCATGCATCCAATAGACAAGACAAGAATATTTTGAAAGGATTTTTGTATTTTTGACAGTTGGGAAGGGAACATAGAAAGAGGTTACTAGTCCCCCTCAATGGGATGGGTTCTTGTAAGTCCTCAGCACTTCATATCTAAGATCTCTCTCTCTCTTGATGGTGCAAAAAACCTAGACAAAAAATGGAACTCAAAGCGAGGTCACAAAAAAAATGGTAGAAAAATATGACAATGATGGAGGATCAAAATCAGACCAAAAGTATAGATCCAAAGTGATCTTTAGGTAACAAAAGGTAGTGAGTGAATGGAAAAACCCTTCTATTTATAACAAAATATTGAGTTATTCTAGATATTGGTGCATAATTAAAATATTATTTACCAAATCTAGATCCAAATTTTAAGGAATATTTTATTATATTTGTTGGAGGGAAAAAGAATTTGAATTTGGTCAAATCCCTTTGTTTTTAAATAATAAATAAATAAATTATTTATTTATTATTTTAAGGATGTGGTTGAGTAACAATTAAATAAATAATGATTTATTCAATTATTTATAAATGTTTTAGTCAAATTTAACAAGGAATATTATTTAAAGAAGGTTTAAATAATTATTCCTAGAAAATAATAAGATAAATAATGATGTATCTAATTAATTTTCCTGTTTTGGGTTAAATATGACCAAGAATATTAATTAAAATGTTGTTTAACTAATTATTTCTCGAGGAAAAAAAAAAATGTGGATTTATTCAATATTTCCTCATGGGGTTTCCTGTTTATACCATAAACAACTTAATAAATATGGATTACTAAGTTATTTTTCATAGTGAAAGAAATTTTACTTAGGGTAAAATTGGTCTTACATGGTGTACTTTGGTCGATCTAATAATAACAGGTTAGATGACCAAAAAATGGTGTAACATACATTCTGTTGATTGTACTTGTTGTACCTTGAGAGCCATTGTCATTATTGTTGGTTTATCTCGTGCTTGTTAACATTTCTTATCATTGGCTGGTAATTAGGTGACTTTATTTCATGTACCACTTCAGTTAACTTATTCGCATGCTTGAATTTGTACTTGTTCGAGTCGAGATGGAGTGCAAGACCTTGGGATTTATCTAATAAAATCTAGGCTGCGAGATATTTTGGTTTATCATGACTATCTGCATGACTCTTTTGGATGGTTGTGATCATACTTGAGTCTCTTTATTTGTTCCTTCTTGTTGGATAGGTGCATCCATATCCTTGATCTCATTTTTTTATATGTACTCTATTATGGATGGCTACACCCATGCCACAAATTCATGTATGAGAGATATTAGTTGTACTTGTACTTGCAGGTCTTCTGATGACGGTGTTTGGTTTGGACATGTTCTCATAAATCATTTCACTCCTCCCTCTCTCTCGGACCTCATGCTTTAGGGGGCATCTGTTACACAAAATTTTGTCACCTTCCCTGCAATCCCCATCCCGAACATTAGAGGACCATTTCAGTGACTTCTGTGTATTTTCATACCTAGCAAAAAGTGTCATTGTATCCCTTTCCATGAGAAGAAAATTTCCTCTATTGACTATTCCTAGAGCAGGCTCTCAAAAACATATGATTTTGGGTCGACGATGGTAGGCAATTATGGACTCGCACCCATAGAGAAATTAGCACTTGGCCTCGTGCCCATTGGCACTCTGTCTCAGTGGACTGCCTACGCCGAGCTATTTTTGGAAATTTTTTTTAAAATAGAAGTGAAGTTTCCATTCCCGACCACTTCTTGAGTGGAGTCAACATGGTTTTTTCGACTGAATAACGTTGAAGACCTTCCATTGGCTTCTTGTTTCCTACATTTGAGCAACTCGCCAAAGGATAAGGTCTCCCTTCCACCTTATGAGGGATTCCAAACCACCTCCTCCTCTCTTATAAATACATCCTTCTCACATAGTTGTAGTTAGCTTAAATAGTTGAATAGATAAACAGTCCTTACTATAGCTAGTGTGAGATACAGTAGAGAGGATTCCATTGTCGAGAGAGAGTCTGGACCCATTTATTCGCCAATTCTACTCCCTGATGAATTCTTGAGACGTGTTTGACTAGACCCATTGAAGGAGGCTGTAATGTCAAGGCTCTTTTGGTTGTAAACTTATTCTCTCTACTTATTAATACATGACTGATGTTTTGGTTCCCGTTTTCATTTTATGTGTTTAATATTTTTCAATATGTTTAGTTCTCCTTGACCAATTAAAGAGTTATGAATGCAAGTATGTTTTCATACGTTGTTACTAGTCTTTGATCCTTGTGCAAACACCCGAGTATCACCGTTGAAGGACCATGACGTGTAAAGACAAATATTTGGAGACTGCTGCCACAGCTATGACAACTGCATTGGAATAAAGGTAGGTCATCTATCCCAACTCAGTTTCATTCATAAACTAGGAATCCAAAGGATTAGCATGTTCCCTTGCTGCTAGACCCACCCTAGGGCTAGAGGAATTGCCTCTATCCACAAATGGGATTTACCTTCACAACAGTTATATATGCCCAAAGAACCGCAGGTATGCACACATCCCAATCATTTTGGTTAGCATTACAAACCTTAGTGAGCATAGTATCCAATATCTTATTGAAATCTTATACTACACCATTTTTCCTGTGGGTGATATGGAGTACTCTTCTGATGATGAATGCATAGTTATTCATTCAAAGCTTCAATGGTTTCATTCACAAAGTGCATACCTCGATCACTTATAAAAATCTTAGCGCATCCAAACCGAGTCAAAATGTTCTCAAAGATGAAGTGCACAGCTGTGTCTGCACTACAATCCTTGACTAGCTTATTTTCAGTCGATCGGGCCACATAATGTGTCATAGTGATTATGTAACAGGCACTAGTCTTCTTTCCTGGAGTGTAATATCTCAAAATGGGAACAACTAGCAAGGCATGACTGGAAAATGAATTTTCCAGGAATGGCTGCTACAGAATATGAAATCAGCCCTTGGATCCCTTAGATTTGGTAATCTAAGACCCAAATCTAAAAGGAGATCAGAAACAAATCAAACTAGGTGGGCTAAACAGATCTCCCACACCCAGGATGGCTTGAAAAATTCCCAAACAAGGGACTGCAACAATACAAAAGAACATTGCCCAGAAAATAACGTGGTTCTAGATATAAGTAGCAAGAGGCCAATATGAAATCTCAAAAATATCTTATACAATGAGAAAATAGATTTACAATGTGGCCCAATCAATGTACAAGATAAATATGGAAGACTTTCATGAGAAAAACCCTCTAAAAGAGGTGTTACAACAATATATTACACTGCAAAGCCTTGATAACATTATTTTTATGAGTGAACAGTAGATGTAGGTTAAAACTCAAATCTAAGACAGATCTGTGTACAAAATATTAGATCTATATCAAATTTGTACACTATATTTTCTCTATTTTACATACCCCTTAGGGTTTTCAGCAATACATGAAGCATAAAGAGTAGATCTAAGATCTATTGCAACAGATCTGCAGAATGGTTCAGAAATTATGAAGCAGTTACATCAATGAATAGATCATATCTGAAACATACATGGATTATATGGCCAATCCATGGATCACCACAGTGTAAGGAAGGCTCCTTTACACCAAAGATCTATCCTCCAAATAGTTGCCAAACACCCTGCAACTTCTCACTTGCAGAATAACGTAGTCCATGGATATAAACTGTGTTTCAGGCTTGATGTAGACTTTGGCATGATGCCAAGGTATGGATCTAGAGCTCCAATCAACTAATACACTCTTTCCAAAGGAATTGAAGGCTTTCCCACTAAAAAGATGCACTAGTATGGCCTAGATCTGAATAGATCTAGCCTCCACTTGTTGCTGCTCACAAGGACAACAAAACCCTCAACAAGATCTGAGTTGTATTTGGAAGAAGAAGCTTGGCCAAATTCCTGATATTGGACAAGAAATGCAAGACTCTTCCAAGAGGCCTCTCAAGGAAAGAGGTGGGATTCCCGATCTGGAACACCCAGTGCTAAACAAAAATATTCTCAGCTAAACAGCTAGAGAATGAGAATTGTCTAAACAGACAAATCCTTTCAAGACAATATGTTCAACAACCCCTCTCATGCTTCTCTCCTCTTTCATTTATAGGATGAAAGCCTTGAAAAACCCTAAACCATCTCAAATTTTTATCTCCTTTCACATTTGAAACCTCCAACTAGATTTGTGTTGTTCATCTACGTACATTGCATCTCAACAACGCTGTAGATTTTCTCCTATTGACCCAATCAATTGTCACAATCCATTTCACACATAAGGGGGTTTTATTAAGGAAACCCAGATTTAGCCTTGTTCACATGGGCATTGATTTATTTTGTTGTTTAAGGATTTTAATTTGTTCTCCTTTAAAATTTTATTCTTGCAATAAGAAAATGAGAACAAAATTTAATATTCCTATTAGCTTAGGCTAATTAGGAAAATTACAGTCCTCCCCTCCAAAATTTTTCTTGTCCTCAAGCAACTGATAAGGTGAGTGCTGCAACTCATCTCCTCCTCCATTGGTGTCACAAAAAAAGGATAAGCTTCTCTCATAAGCTAAGTGATCACCAAACCATCCATCCATGACTTGTCCCAACAATGTCCTCATGAGATGCAAATAACGCCTCCCATAAGGAAACAATGAATCACTTGAAACAACCATGGTTTTCCCAATGCCCTCCCTGAAATATAAAACAGAAATTGCAGGGAGTTTAGTCATCCCATAGGGCACATGCATGCCTTCCCTCCTTCCTTCATTCATCCCCATGAAAATATAAGTACATCATCAATATAGGGGATCAAGACAATGTACAAACAAACAGAAATGTGTGTACATGGAGGTGGATCATAGTCCCACATGTGGAACCAGCACAGAGCATCCCCTGCTTGCATCAAACCAAGATGTGGTAAGTGTTTTTCCCACCACTTACTTGCTACCCAAGTCATCTCACTATTGCAGAAAATGTGAGATATATTTGGTGCCTTTGGGAAGCACCCATCATGAAAATAAATCTCCCTTTGCACATCAAGGGAGTGGCCAAGTTTAGAATTTTTAGTGGCCAAACAATTTCCATGAGATTCACATGATACATTACTCCTGCTAGGAATCATGGCCTGCATACAGATGGTAAAAGAACATGTATAATCAGAAAAATGAACTTTCTTTACATGAACATATTTTTTACCATCAAAGTTACTCATACACATGGAGTTGTACATGGAAATTTCTCCTATTTCAAAAGAAGGGAGAGATGGTTGAAATGACTCTTGCATAGAGTCCCTTGGCTGCCCCAACTCCACATAACTCATGCACTCTTGAAAGTGCTGATGTAGTTCCTCTCTCAAAACTTTCCAATCAAAGCTCCTCATGATTCGAGTGTAGATCTTCATTGATTGCATATGGCTGGAAAATAACTCTTTGTGTGCTCCTTGTATTATCTTCTTCTTGAGCTTGGAAGCTCTAGACAAGAAGATTCTACCATGATGATAGATGACCCCTCTTGGACTAAGTAGCCCTCTTCTTGCAGCATGTCATCAAGTACCATACATGTGTGAAGATCTTTGGAATACTCTACCAGCAGTTGAGCTTTCCAATACAGATCTACACTGCTCAACTATGACAATGCTGACGATACATCGATAGGAATGTATGTCATATTGGTGATCTTCTCCTTCGAATTCGCCATGCCACAGGTGGGTGTTGGAAGGTTGATCCTTCCATTATTTTTCTCCCACAGCACAGATCCAGATAGGAGAGTGGGTGGTGATGTTAAGGGAATAAGATCTCCCTTACCCTTGAGCTTACCCAAGCCTCCCAGCACTGTAGCCTCATCTTCTAATCTTCCAATCCTTATTAGACTCATGAGTGGAGCATCAAGATGTGGGAAACCTTTCACCAAATCTGAATCATGTGGTCTCCCGGGTGGTTTTCCATAAGATAGTGATGCCTCATGCCTCATTCTCCCATACTTATCAGATGGGATCAACATTCCCTTGCTTCCACAACGCAAGTTCACCTCTGATTTTTGTGTGGAAGTTCTATGAAACTTGGAGACCCCTATTAGTGGTGTAAGAGTGCCTCTGATTAGAGCATTTTCCCCATCTTGTGATAGTGGATCAGCTAGGTGATACCTCCTTTGTTCTATCTCATTTTATTCTAGCAAAGACACATGCTGCTCATGTCCTCCATATGGAAGATCCTTAGGAAATTCTTGCAAAGGTGCAAGAACCCCTCTAGTGGAAGCCATTGCTTCATCTCCATCTCCAACTAAAAATATATCTTCTCCTGTTGTCACAACGCTAGAGGATCTTCTCTACTCTTCCTCTCCCGTATCCTCATTATTGGAGAATGCTTCATCATCAACAGATATTTTTTCTTAATCTCTAAGTGAGGAAGGAACCCTCATGTCTTCTCTTTGAGAAAAGAGATCTTACTATAGTGGGGCTTTTGCCTCTGGAAAATTGTGCAACAAATATTCAACCCCCTCAACAATGTTTAGGACTAGAGTAGGCTCCATGGAATATTCCAAATTATGAAAAGATGCAGATTTCTTGGGCTTGATTTTCTCTTCCCAAGAAGTCTCATAATATCTCTCATCAAATCTTGTCACTAGTCTCCTATTGAATCTTGCATAATAAGAGATGTTTATCCCCTTTAAGGAAGAGGACTCAAATATCCACCAAACATAATCCTTTCCTTGAAAATGCAGCGCTGCTACTCGCAAGGCCTCTTCTTCTGATACTTGATGCAGCTGAAAGTGTGTGTCAAGCTTTCTTACCTAAGACTTGGCTGAGTCCTTAGGTGATCCATCAAAATTAGGTAGAGAGAATGTACCAAAAGTGTGCTGAAGGCACCCTCTTCTTCTACTGTAGGTGCTGGATCTTACTTCCTTGAGTTGACAGAACTCTGGGAAACTGAGATGCTCTTTGAATCTCTCTGATTGAGATTCATATTCTTGGAGATAATCACCAAGAGATGCCTCCTTTGGTGTTCCTCCTTTTCCTGCTTTCTTTGTCAAGAAAGTAGGCATGTCCCAACGTTGCAGATTAGGTTGTGTGGCTGGATGCTCACACACATGGTAGGAAGTACTGGGGATTTCTTGATGTAAGAATCCTCCTGAAGGATCTGCATGTATTTCCCTCTTCATCCCCTGGATTTCTTCCTTCAGTTCATGCATTTTTTGAGAAATATGTTTTGAGAACTCATCTCTCTGTAAAATTTTAGACAAAGGGTTTGGACCCTTTACTTCTGTGTCTTCAGTGTAACCACACTTCTTCATCAGTATTTTCCTTCCATGAAAATACATATTGGCTATTTAGTAGGCAAAGCATAGGCTGTGCCAAGAAAGATGCTCTGATACCACTGTAATATCCAAAAATGGGAACTGCTAGCAAGGCATGACTGTAAAATGCATTTTCCAGGAATGGCTGATACAGAATATGAAATCAGCCCTTGGATCCCTTATATTTGGTAATCTAAGACCCAAATCTAAGAGGATATCATAAAAAAATCAAACTAGGTGGGTTAAATAGATCTCCCACACCCAGGATGGCTTGAAAACTTCCCAAATAAGGGACTACAGCAATACAAAAGAACATTGCCCAGAAAATAACGCAATTCTAGATAGCAGTAGCAAGAGGCCAATATGACAGCTCAAAAATAGCTTATACAATGAGAAATCAAATTTACAATGTGGCCCAATCAATGTAAAAGAGAAAGATGGAATATTTTCATGACAAAAACCCTCTAAAAGAGGTGCTGCAATAATATATTACACTGCAAAGCCTTGACAGCGTTATTTTTATGAGTGAACAACAGATGTACGTTACAACTCAGATCTAAGATAGATCTGTGTACAAAATATTAGATCTATATCAGATCTTTACACTAGATTGTCTCTACTTCACATACCCCTTGGGGTTTTCAGCAATACATGAAGCATAAAGAGTAGATCTAAGATCTACTGCAGCAGATCTGCAGAATGGTTTAGAAATTCTGAAGTAGTTACATCAATGAATAGATCAGATCTGAAACATACATGTGTTAGATGGCTAATCCATGGATCACCACAGTGTAAGGAAGGCTCCTTCACACCACAGATCCATCCTCCAAATAGTTTCCAAACACCCTGCAACTTCTCACTTGCAGAATAACGCAGTCCAGGGATATAAACTACGTTTTAGGCTTGATGTAGACTTTGGCCTGATGCCAAGGTATGGATCTAGAGCTCCAATCAGCTAATACACTCTTGCCAAGGGAATAGAAGGCTTTCCCACTGAAAAGAGGCACTAGTATGGCCTAGATCTGAATAGATCTAGCCTCCACTTGCTGCTGCTCACAAGGAAAACCAAACCCTCAACAGGATTTGAGTTTTAATCGAAAGAAGAAGCTTGGCCAAATGCCTACAGATAGTGGACAAGAAATGCAAGACTCCTCCAAGAGGCATCTCAAGGAAAGAGGTGGGATTCCCGATCAGTAACACCCAGTGCTAAACAACACTATTCTCAGCTAAACAACTAGAGAATGAGAAGTGTCTAAACAGAAAAATCATT
This sequence comes from Pinus albicaulis, assembly GCA_034641835.2. Classification (NCBI taxonomy): domain Eukaryota; kingdom Viridiplantae; phylum Streptophyta; class Pinopsida; order Pinales; family Pinaceae; genus Pinus; species Pinus albicaulis. The sequence goes on from JAXQQM020086908.1 coordinate 21,321, forward strand.
TCAAGACAATATGTTCAACAACCCCTCTCATGCTACTCTCCTCTTTCATTTATAGGATGAAAGCCTTGCAAAACCCTAAACCATCTCAAAGGTTTAGCTCCTTTCACATTTGAAACCTCCAACTAGATCTGCGATGTTCATCTAGATACATTGCATCTGGAAAACGCTGTAGATTTGGTCTTGTTGACCCAGTCAATTGTCATAATCCCTTTCACACATAAGGGGATTTTATTAAGGCAACCCAGATTTAGCCTTGTTCACATGGGCATTGATTTTTTTTTTCGTTAAGGAGTTTAATTTGTTCTCCTTTACAATTCTATTCTTGCAACAAGAAAATGAAAACAAAATTGAATATTCCTATTAGCTTGGGCTAATTAGGAATATTACAGAGGGTCAATAGGTCTAAAAAAATCAATGGCTCTTTTATCAAATGCTTGCAAAGCCATATGTGGGTGCAAGGGCATATCATCTCTGTGCGATGTTTTTCGTATCCTTTGGCATACATCACATGCGTGAAAATGCACATATGCATCATTATAGAGAGTGGGCCACCATAAACCATCTCACAGGATCTTCTGCGCAGTGGCTTTCCCTGCATAGTGACCTCTGACAACCCCTCCATGAGCTTCAGCTAAGATCTCTCATCACTCAAACTCTAATAGATAGCTTTGCAAAACTTCATCTGCACCCATCTCTTACAGCTAACCAGAAATTAGAGTAAAATTTAAAGTCAGTTGCGTGCACCACCAACTCTTTCTTCTGTTGCAATGTATACTCCTCGGGTGCACGTCCATTAGTAAAGAAATGAATGATACCGAGTAAATGATCATCAACCCCATTCATAGCAAATAATTTCTCATCAGGTAACTGTTGGAACAGGGTCTCCTACGAGCTGCGAAACTGGTCGATTTTGAATACTTTTGATTAGATTTAGTCTAGCGCAGGGGTTTTGGGGTGGGTCAATTCCCCGAAAGCATTGTAATGGGTAAAAGGGTAAAACAGGGGTTTGAAAACCACGATTTGCAGACCATACTAAAGTCTAGGCTAGATTATTATAAATAGAGGAACATTTTGTCTTGTAGAGTAGAAAAATGAAGAGCTATTGATGTGAATTATGGTTTAATTTATCTGTTTGGGTTTTTGGGGAAAGGACTCATGCTGGATGTGTGCGCGGAGATCCAAGTCCAGCTGTGTGCAGACCCTGCTACTGTGTGCGCAGGATGGGAAGGGAATTGTAAGAAGGAATTGATGAATTGATGAATAAGAAAGGTTGATAGAGAATTGAATATGTGAGTACTCTTTGTTTGAATCATTGGTAATTATTATATTGTGCGTTTTTTGTATTTAAGCTACGAAGATCTGTGTAAGTGCATTTTCTGTATCTAGATTTGTTCTGTCCTATTTAGGCAATGTTGTGATACTATCATAAAAGAATATAATTATAGATCTAGTGCACGTGGATGAAAATAGAGAACCACTTGGCCCTGCACAGAACAAGGTGATCTAGGTATCACAGGGCCAAACGTAGCTCTGCTTGCCTTACCTATCCTTTCTCAAGGTACAGAAACCTGGTTCTAGCACCCACCCATACTACTTCGAGTGAGACTTTGACCTGCGCAAGTAGGTCATTGCTGAAAGGGCTAGTAGTATAGGGGTTTGTTGGAAAACCTTGAGCTCCGAACCTGGGTCAGGACCCCTCGAGCCAACAAATGGTTCCATTACGGGGATTCAAAGCATTGTGAGAAAGGGTTAAGGTACTAACAAGCGAATATGGGAAACCTATCAAGAAGGAGACATGAAAACACATTTGAAATTACCTACCTTTAAAGGTACGACCAATGAAGATATGGATTGGTTCTGGTTTGTGGCTGACTCAGTATGGACTGCACAGGGCATGGTGAGCAATACTGTGAAGAAAGCGCAGCTGTCCCTAGCCTTTGAAGAGAGAGCGCTGGACTGGTATATGAAGTACATATCTCAGAATGGGACCGCATCTATTCAAGATATTAAGAATTCCCTGAAATAGCAGTTTCGAAAACCTAAGTCCTATTATCAGGTTGTAGCAGAGGTAAAGGATTTCAAGCAAGGAGCAACCGAGTATGTGTGGGAAGCGGATCAATGCTTAAAAAAGCTATCAGAGAAGGAGAATTTAAGTATGATGATAGGCAGCTTACAGAATGGTTCATCGCCATGCTACTCCCTCACCTACGCATACCTATGGGTCACCAGAATTTTGACTCACAAGATAGAGCTTTGGAATCCACTATGAAATTAGAAGCTACACCCAGGAAAGATGCTCCATTGAAGGTCTAGCAGATCTAGGCGCAGCTTGGGGCTATGCACCTGGAGATTCAGGACCTACAACGGGAAAGAAGAAGCGAATCTAGCCTAGAACTATGGCAAAAAAAGGACATGTGCCCGGGCCAACCACGAACAGGAGAACCTAGTCCAGGGCACTCGAGATTAGGGGGGCCTAGCCCCCGACACCAGAGCCCAAGTGGACCTACATCTTGGTACGGGGATGGCCGCGTAGATGGGCTGCACAATGACGGTCGTTTCCCCTATACAAATTCCAATGTTCTAGGGAAAAAGCAACACTAGTGCAGGTTCTGCCAGTCAGTGGGCCACGAGGAGCAGGACTGCTGAATTCATAATCTAGTGATAAGCTAGGAAAGTTTGTTGGAAGTACATTCAAATCAGGCCTCACCAAAAACCCCCATGGGTAGGCATGGCTCCCCCTCTGGAAGCATGGATGGGGACCAAGGTGGAAGCGCAGGTCAGGGTCGGGGCCAGTTGATCTGCTATAAATGTGGGATCACGGGGCATTTTGCGAAGGATTGCCTGAACCCCATGCGAGAGTCCTGTAGGTATTGCAGACAGTTGGACCATATGCTAGAAGATTTTCCAGCCCTAAAAGCCAAGCTACGAGAGAAGCAGCTCCCACCTACGAGAGAAGCAACTCCCACCTGCACAAAGGGTGTGAAGGGTCAGGGCGGGCTAAGGCGTAAGGGCTTGAATGTAAATGTGGTAACGCGTAGTGGATTGGCAACTAGGGGAATTGAGGAGAAGGTTGGAACTAAAACACTGATTCGCAAAGCAATTAGCAAACAAGAAGGGCTAGACCTGAACAAAGTAAGGGAAATGTTTATGGAAGCTCGAAGGGACTTCCTCGAGACTCAGGGATCTACGTCACTGCACCCTAGGGATTTGAAGATAGCTGAGGAGGTCAAACCTTTCCTACAAGCATGTATGAGACTGCTGCACAACCCCCAGGCTGTACAGAATCTGCAGGCTTTACTGGAGAGTTTCCCAACACACACTGCCTTGTTATCCGATATTAAGGATGTGCACAAATTATATAGGTATCAAAGACGCACTGGAAGGGAGATGCGGTTGATAGTCCAGATTGGTAACTATGAGATGGATCAAGTTATCTTAGATCTTGGATCAGATGTGAACGTATTACCAAAGTAGACATGGCAATGAATGGGAGAGCCTAAATTGGAATGGTCCACCATCTAGCTGCGAATGGAAAATCAACAAAAACGCATACCTCTGGGGAGGCTCTTTGGGATTTTGGTAGATATCACAGGAGTAAAATTACGGGCTAACTTCGAAGTCATTCAAATCACCAAGGATGCGGACCCCTACCCTGTGCTACTAGGATTGGATTGGGCCATCAACATCGGTGGTATCATTAACTTAAAAAAATGAAGCATGGTGTTTGAAAATAATGGCACAAGGGTAGTTGTGCCATTAGACCCTGCGGAAGGTAAACATTATACTGAACCCATGCCCAAGGGGGAAGATGTGGATTATATCTATAAGTTGACTGCGCAAGACACGGACAACCCAACCAAGGGTGAAGTACTTTTCTCTAAGGAGGATACTTAGGGCTTGTCTAATCTTGATAAGGAAATAGAGACTTGGAAGAACCGGTTACGTAATGTCTCCACGTTGCGTTGTCTTCGTATCAAAAAATACTTCCTCATCCCAAAGGTAAGGACTCAGACGGAGCCAGGCTTGATCAACTGCTGCGAACCCACCCCAGGAAAAGGTCAGGCTGGCCCACGAACAAGTGAAAGGCTCCCTACGACACCTGTAGGCTCAACAGGTAGAGCCCCCATGCATCAGGCCACCTCTACAGTGAAAAAATAGTTGTGGGTTAGGAAATATGCTCCGGTCACAGCCCCCCTTAGAGCTTCAGTTCCACAGACGATAAGGTTCTCTTGGTCATGGGTCATGAGTTGCCTAGGAAGTAAGCATGTGTTGGGCGAGGACATGCAACTATCACAAATGGGTAACCCTAGCATGAAAAGTAAGTCAAGACCACTGGGGATGTGAAAACTAGCCGTTGGAGCAGTACCTGCTAGTAAAAAGCAAAAGTTACCGTTGGGAGAAGCGGCCCCCGAGCCTCTAACAGAACTAATTATGGAAACTTTTTACCATTGCTTGGGGAGCCCGCCCCGAATCAAGTTTCCCTCTCCATCACATGCTTGGAAGTGCTTTAAAAAGGGCAGGATGGTCCAATTAGAGGTATTGTCTCACTTATACAACTGGCCTGCCTCAAGCATCTTGCAGAAGCACTGGAGCAAAAATAGTTTTCGTAGCTGCAATGTCCCCCTCATGTCTGGTCAACCTACTCCATATGATAGTAGTCACCCACAACTGGGATTCATTTTTCATGCAAGGATGTCGGCTACTACCCCTCCCAAACCCTCAGCCCCGACGGAGCCTGATGTTGAAGAAGTCCTGGAGGTTGAGTCTGAATTGGAAGAATTCCCCCCCACGCCGGTCACAAGGAAAGGAAAGAAAAAGCACAAGGTTCTGGGAAAACCCCGAAAGCAGGAAGGAAGCCTCGAAGTTCCCCAAGACATGCCAGGCCTCCACCAGTATCACCCTCCGAACAAGACAAACAGGAGGGTGCTCTGCCGGCTAACCCGATCAATTGGTTACCCCCCTTTGTTCTCCCATGAAGGCCATCTACACAAACGCCAAAAAACTTGAATGGCTTGGTCATCTATCTGCAAACCCCCCTCACCCTAGGAGAATTCCTCGTCCTCAGTGATCCTTGCGGCCGCCTCCATGAGGTCAAGTTTGATGATCACGATTTGGCGGACTATGACACCCTCCCAGAATTGGCCCCCGCATTATACTTTGATACAATCCATAGGGATGATGTAGTCACGGTAGTACCTTAGCAATGGGTATGTGGCTTTGCAGGATCTGGACTTCTGATTCTGCTCTGAATGCCCCACTTTGGCCATTACAATGTCACAGATCAGTTGGCTCACCAGTTACTCACCCTCATTCATGATGGTTTCTTATGGATTCGTGAGAGGGTCCCTATTGATGTTGTGTTGATCCACAAGATTACAGGCCTTCCGATGCAAGGACCGCACCCGCTAACACAAGTCAGAAAGAAGTACAAAGCAGCTACCGCTACGTTTTTACGGGAGACCTAAGCAGTACGTCGAAATTAGCATGGATTTGTGATCTAGACTATCAATGACCCTGCCACACAGATGGGTACTCAGCTCTTAGCCTACAAGCTAATGAGGAAGTGCCAAGTTGCGACTGTCCCTGCCTATGTGATCCAGCTAGACGGACAGTGTGCGAAAGGTGTTTTTTTCAATTGGACTCAGTACTTGTGCGAATAATTTCTATCTAATGTCCGCGAATCCCAGGAACAAGGGACATATTTCTTCTATTCGTGGTTATTATTCCTAATAGCACTAGTCACTTGGGAGAAACCTGAGGAGTCGGTCCTTCCTGAGCTCCCTCCTGGGATGTGCGAAGGTGCTCAGTATGCTCACTTATGGGACTCTAAGGATAAGCAGTGCATCGAGGATAAAAAGGTCTTTTGGATCCTCTTCCAGAGAATTGTCGCATCTGCCATAAACTCCCAACCCCGATTATCCTCGACAATATATGACAAATACAAGAAGGTTGCTGTGTTCCAAATTACCATGCACCATGTCCGGATTCGCAGCCTCACTAATAAGACATGGATGACACTCCCTTATATGGTAGAAGATGAATAAATTGACCTGTTGATCTCACTATGGCCCCCTGCTTGGAAAACAGGGCTCACCGACACCCCTGTGGAGACCGCGGCGCCCCACCAGCAGGACCTGGCTGCAGCCAAGCCCAGGGGTAACTCGCCGCAGCAGCCCACCGCAACTTAGGCCCGGGTAGGATCTGACAGAGCTACCACCCCTCGCCCACGCACTAAGAGGTCAGGGGAATCAGAAATAGGATCCAGAAAGAAACAGTGCGCCCACCGCGCGCAATACGATGCAATAATCACACTAACAAATGGTGACCTTGAGAAAATCGCGGACACAGTCACCCTGGCTATGGAAGATAAGTGGGAATTTGTCGAGGCCTAGCGACAGGTCGGGATCAACTCTCTCTAGGCTGAACTCCGCGCTCTCTGGATCAAAATTGATACGCTCCCAACCAGCACTGGCCAGGCACACCCCCTGTCAGTTGACAACAATTTAGCGCCACTCGGGGAGGCCAGTCGTCTCTAGGGTATACCTAGCACTGCCTTGGTAGGAACGCAGCCCTCAACAACCATAGGAACTTATCTAGACCTGGCTAAGCTGCCCCGCACAGCCTTAAAATGCCTTCATCACGCTGTCTTCCAGGAGTTGCGCTACCATGATCAGCAATTACACCAACAGCTTAGCACAACTGAGCACACCATTACGCAGCAGGCTGCTGATTTTCTCCTGGCTGTGTCCCAACAAGCGGAGCTTGAAGCTGTGATCCACCAGCTCTACACAGAGGTTACAGATGAGATCCTGGCTGTAGACATGCCTCGTGATAAGGTGGAAAAATTGGTTAAAGCCCTCAAAACATCTCGGCTGGAAATACACACTGTCAAGACACAGCTGGAATAAAAAATCTCTGACTTGCAGGCCAGACTATAGCCTGAAATGCCCTAGAAGTCTGCGCCCAGCATACTACCCTAGTCACCAACGCGACAACTGTTATTTCATAGCAAATTTCTCAAGGTGCCAAGTTGTTGGAGTCAGCCATACAACTCTGGACTAGGGTGCAGCACAATCTATTTCTTCAAAAAATCAATCAAGACTTACGACAAAAGGAAGAAGCCTTCAAACAGATCAACACTACGCTACCTACTTTGCTACCTGCCCAGTGTTTGGCACGGTTAAAAACCAACAATGATCTCTAGGATGAGATTAAGAAACTCTGGCATAAACAACACATCATGGAAGAACGTCTAAAGCCTTGGGCTACCACAACCCTCCGACTATCACAAGACATTGATGGCATGACTAAGCGACTTACTCAGATTCTTGAAAGCGTTACCATGAAAAATGAAGGACCGACCTCCCAGAAGCTGGTCAATCTGGCACAGAATGCTACTGCCCAAATTTAGGAAGTTCTCCCTCTACTCAACAGTGCTCTCAATACTTTGTGTGCGCAGCTCGAGGCCATGCCACCACAGTGACTCGGGACAAGTCACAAGACTGTGTTGGGGAAATTTTGGAATAGGGTCTCCTACGAGCTGCAAAATTGGTCCATTTTGAATACTTTTGATTATATTTAGTCTAGCGCAGGGGTTTTGGGGTGGGTCAAAGCCCCAAAAGCACTGTAATGGGTAAAAGGGTAAACCAAGGGTCCGAAAACCATAGTTTTTGGACCATAGGAAAGTTTAGGCTAGATTATTATAAATAGAGGAACATTTTGTCTTGTAAATTAGAAAAATGAAGAGCTATTGATGCGAATTGCGGTTTAAGTTATCTTTTTGGGTTTTGGGGAAAGGACTCCTACTGGCTGTGTGTGTGGAGATCCAAGTCCAGCTGTGTGCGGAACCTACTGCTGTGTGAGCAGGTTGGGAAGGGAATTCTAAGAAGGAATTGATGAATTGATGAATAAGAAAGGTTGATAGAGAACTGAATCTATGAGTACTCTTTGTTTGAATAATTGGTAATTATTGTATTGTACATTTTCTGTATTTAAGCTGCGAAGATCTGTGTAAGTGCGTTTTCTGTATCTAGATCTGTTCTATCCTGTTTAGGCAATGCTGTGATACTATCATAAAAGAATATAATTATAGATCTTGTGCACGTGGATTCGAATAGAGACCCACTTTTCCCTGCACATAAAAAATTGATCTGGGTATCACAGTGCCAAACGTAGCTCTGCTTTCCTTACCTATCCTTTCTCAGGGTGTGGAAACCTAGTTCCAGCACCCACCCATACTACTTTGGGTGAGACTTTGACCTACGCAAGTAGGTCATTGCCGAAAGGGCCAGTAGTATAGGGGTTTTTTGGCAAACCTTGAGCTCCAAACCTGGGTCAGGACCCCTCGAGCCAATAGTAACCCATCTTCCAAACTAGTAGGTTCTTCTCCATTCTCAATGCACAACAGATTTTCTGGCCTATCATTCAGTGTCCCTAGTTTCACAATGACCTCAAAATCATACTCTTGGAAGAACATCAACCACCAGTAGATCTTCCCCCCAAAAACAGGCTTATTGAGTAGAGCGCAGTGCTATATCCAATACATGGAATCTATGTGCTTCTAGAACAGTGATTTCAAGTTCTCCCAAAAACGTTTTCACATTAGTTAAACCATCATAATAAGGTAATTCTCTTACCTCTGATGATATGCAGTGAAGTGATTTGGTCACTTGGTTGCATCGCAGCGCAAATACTTCATGTATCTGGTTCTACCAATTCTCTAGTTCTTCATCTGAATCTAAGAGGCAGGAGCTATATTTTTCCAGGTTAAGTCTTCCATCAGTTGTTGGATTGATCCAATCATTGTCTCCTGTAGTTAGCTTATAGCTATGGTCAATATCATCATCCACACACATTGGTTATGTATATCTTGCACCTTCTACATGATCTAAGGGAACTACAACTATGGTTCCATTGTTCTCAAATACCATACTTATACTCTTAATATTTATGATGCCATCCATATCGATAGCGTAATCTAAACCCAAAAACACTAGATAAGGATCAATATCATCCAAAATTTGTATTACTTTGAAATCTGCAAGCACCTTAACTCATTCAATATCTACTACCAGTTGTGAGAGTCTTCCTAATGGAATGATTTCTTGTTGATTCCCCATGCACAGCTGAATAGTAGACCACTCCAACTTAGGCTCTCCCATGCACTTCCAAGTTTTCTTAGGTAAGATATTTGCATCATACCCTAGATCTATAATGACCTGATCCATCTCATAGGCACCAATCTGAGTAGCCAAGCACATATCTCGTTCAGTTCTTCTTTTGTTCTTATAGATCTTGTTAACAAATTTCTCTTCAATCTGGGGTTGTTATTTTTCCATGTTTTATCTATGAATTCTTTAAGATTCTATACTGATTTCTTATTACTCAATAGTTTTATGCAAGCTTGTAGGAATGAATTTATTTCTTCGTCTGCTCTAGCCACATCCATAGGTCTACTTGATGTCGATGCGCTTTCTTCCGCAAACCCCTTCTTTTCTTCTACAAAAGTTTCATTTTCGTGCTGAAAGTCAAATACATCCCTTTTCTTAGGTTGCTTCCCAATCCAAATATCCCCATTCAACTTCTTTCCTTTATCCTCACTAGTGGCTATACCACTCCTAGTGACAAAATTCACACTAGGATCCTCTTCGCGCCGCTCCACCCTGACCATCAGAAAATTTTGTGTCATAGTGTGTGTTTCATTCTCCTGCATCTTAGAAATTAAAATAGGAAAATCTTCAATTACATGATGAAACTACCTACAGTACCTCTAATATTTTCATGCAAGATTTAGACACTCGCTTGCATAATGGCCAACATCTCCAAAATTGTAACACGTGATCTGTCCCCTTCCTCAACTAGTTGATCCTCCTCCTCATCCTCATGTTGTAGTCTAGAATCCACCACACCTAAATGGGGATGTTGGTGAGGTAGGTTTAGCCTGCATTCTACAGAACTCATCTTTGTCAATCATCAAATTAAAACTTCGACAGTGTTTTTCATCTTGTCCTAGTGATAATAAAATCTACAAAAAAGTTGCTTTAGCTCAGGCACATATTTTCCAATCCTTGGACAGTAATCAGTCGCATTAAAACCTGTATACTGAAAAATTTCACATCATACTATAGGTGTCCCACTCATTCCAACTGTGCTCTTCAGTGGGCTTGGTCCTCCAACATGCAAGTAATCATTGAGCACAGGGCATTGATCCTTATGATGCTTGAAAAATTTACACTGTATGCGCCATACATCTGCACACGCCTCCTTTCCCTTGTTTTTGTGAAAATTCTGAATATCCAAATGCATTTCTTCTAACTAAATCTGAATCTACTAAGTTCTGATCATAGCGGGTATCGGCGCACCTTCTAGTTTCATCGCAATTTCTACTACCTCAGCCTAGGTGGAAATATTATGTTGACTCAAGGGTTGCGATAGATGTGGGAGTAGCATATAAATAAACCATTCCTTGTGTTGGGTATCATCGATAGTGAATCCACCATATCTGATAGTGTGCTTTAACCTCTGATTTACATCCCACACAGATTCATTCAACTCCTAGTGAAGCTCTTTTAACTCTGTGACTCATTGCGCGTATGATTTTGGCTTCTTGAATTGTTCTTTTACAACATCCTTCAAATAATTCATATTCACATTAGGGCTCATCGATACATATATTATATACCAATCCAGCATGTGGTTATGAAAATTAGTGCCTAACTGTGCTTTCTTAACATCATCACTATTAACCTATTGTGATCTCCATACACCATCGGTGAAAAATTAGAATTGTTATGTATCTTCATTCCCAATACCTCTGAAAGTCGAAAAATTCATAGATGTGGCTATATCTACTCCTAGTGGAGGTGGAAGTGGAGGTAGAGTGGATGACTTATGAGATGAGTTTGGAAGTGGAGTGGATGGCATCTGAACTATGGTCAACGATCTTTGATTATTCTGATCTTATGAGACTTATTTTTCTTCAAAGTGCACAGATTCACTAGAGCTACTAATTTCTAGTTCGTCATCACTATTAGATCTACCCTTGAGAGGATTATAAATAAACCTTCTTCTAGATCTGTGTGGTAAATTCTTCCACTGCACATATTCGGACCTCTTCGGGACCTTCACGTGATATTCTCACACAGACTGCCCTATTCACACAATAGCATCTTAATCCACAATTTCAAAGACCGCAGGAACTTACCTCTGGGACCTTTGAAGAATCTTCTTTCCGCTTCAGAATAAGACACAAACTAATAAATATCAAATTTAGTTACAAATCCTACCAGAACATGATGGATCCAATGATCTATCGCACGGCTAATCATATTGCTTGTATTTTCTAATTGTTGTACCAATTCTATAGTCCACTTAGTGACTACGTCGTCCTTCACGCAAGTGTTCAATTCAGTCAATCAAGACAACCACTCATGCAGCTCAGTCGCAAAGGAAGCAAATAATATCTCGTGGAATTATGTGTAGATGTACTTTTGATCCCAATATTTAGCAGATAATTATAACTTTGATTCTCTTGCATCATGAATTCAAGGATATTTCTATCCAACCAATCTTGTAATTCATTTTGCGCAGGATTTCAATACATCAATTCTCCCTCAAAATTATCCCGGTCGTAGCAACAAAACTGTTTGTTGGCTTGAGGGGTCCTGACCCAGGTTTGGATTTATTGCGCAACCAAAAAACCCTCCAACTAATGGACCTTTCGGCAATGACCTACTTACGAAGATCAACGTCTCACTTGAAGTAGTATGGGGGGGTGCTGGAACCATGTTTCAGCACCCCAAGGAAGAATTTAATGTGGTGGCCCTAAACATACTTATAACAGAACTTATAAAATAGTATACAGATGTGTGCAACAACATAACAACAAAAAATAGATCAAATTTGTCGTATATTATCTCAGAACACTTCAGCATATATATACTCACGCATAAGAAATAGATACACTTTAAGCATATTTATTCATCAATAATATACTTCACGCATGATATAATTTACTCATTCATGCAAATGCATTTAATCATAAACATAAGTAAGTATAACACATCACAGAACATATTCTGATCTTAAAGAAACTAATATATAGATAGAAGTAATCACATAATAGTGTCCATTTCATTGATATAGTCTTCTATATTAAGAGATCCAACAATTCCAGTACATTCATACTTCCATACAATTTACACTTTTGCACACACAACCAACGCAGTCTGCACATAACTAAGACTAGGGTCTCTGTGCACACAACTAGCATGAGCCTTTCTACCCAAAAATCCAGACATAGACTGGAATCCTTACGTAATAACCATAACAAAACATTAATAAAAATATGATCTCTTCATGACTTGACCTTTAATAGTTATACTATCTTAGCATGCAGATACCATGTTCTCAAACCATGGTTTGAGACTCATGGTTTTCCCTTAAAACAAATTTACATTGATTAGGGAATTTGACCTACCCCAAAGCCCCTTTGACTCTTCTACACAGTGTGCACACAAAAAAAATATAAATATTTACCAAAATTGACCCCATGGGACCCTGCTCCAATAAATTCTTACAGACAGAGTGGAAAATAAAATAGCTCAGGAAATAGTAGCTTATCTCTGAGAAGATATGTTGCTAATCCATGCCTCTGAACTATGTTACAATGAGGCTCAATGGCCTTTTTATTATTGAAAAATATGGGAAAACCCTAAAAAACCAAAACCCTAACCCCACGAGATGGAACGCCAAGTGTTTTTGGGCCCTGTTGGGGCTAGTTGGGCAGCCAACTTCCCCGGGTCATAAATTGGTCATATTATCTCATTTGGAACATATGATATATCATCAAAAATATTTCTTCGAGTACTACAATTTTTTCTATAGGCCCTTTCCTATAGCTATAGTCCTGCTTTAGAACTCAAAAAATGCCATTTAGGGGATCAAAACTACTCTAGAAGTTTAGGAACCGAAAGAATGCTACAAATAGTAAATGTTGTTATAAATAAGGAAACTGATGAAACCGATTGGAGGTTTAGGTGGAATAGGTAGGTAGCCACAAATATCCAACTAGATAAGTCATCCCCCCCTTAGGAAGCAATGGTCCCCATTGTGTGCAGAGCCTCCATGAGACGAGTAATTTTTTGTTGTCCTTGGTGAACCACTTTCCGTAGTGAAGGAGTTGGCCTGCTTTGACAACTTGATTTAGATGGATCCTTTGTTGGAAGGTGTTCTTGATCTATGTGTCCATGATTCGATTAGTTCTGGCTTGTTCCATGCAATATGGGTTTAACTTTTTTGGTGTGAGTTGTTCTGCAATGTTGGATGTGTCGAGCAATGGTGGAAAATAGGGTCGAATGTAGTCTACATTGAACATTAGGTGCAGACCAAGGAATGGTGGAATATTAACCTCGGAGGCTTTGTCCCCTACCACTTTGGTGATTTTAAAAGGCCCATATCAGAGTGGTTGAAGCTTGTTGTGGGGCCCATTGAGGCACTCCTTTTGCAAATGTATCCAAACTTTGTCTCCCACCTCGAACTTTTGTGGCATCCAATTTTGATTATGTCGTTGGTTGTACTTAGCATTGAATTTGTCCAATATGTTATGGACCTGTTGGCATATCTGTTGAATTTTCTCAATGAAGTAGTTCTCCTTATCGATTACAAACTGGACATGAGTCAAATCTGCCTTATTTGGATATGGTATGGCCACATCAATGGGACATAGTGGCTGGAATCCCAAGCCCACCTGAAAGGGGATGTGGCCAGTTGAGTTGTGGAGAGCCTAGGTATAGTTTTGTTGGACATAGGGGAGGATTTCATCCCATGTGCATGCATTATTTGAGTTGTACATGCGCAGAATGTGTACGATCATCCTGTTGATGAACTCTGTTTGGCCATCATTTTAGGGGTGGAATGTCGTGGAATTAGTGAGCTTGGTGTCCAAAATCGACGCGAAACATGACCAAAACGTACTGAGAAACCTTCCATATTGATCTGAGATAATGGACTGTGGCATCCCAAAGTGTATGCACACTCATTCAAAGAAGAGTTTAGTAGTGGCTTCTATTGTTATATTCTTCTTGCAAACTGCCATAATGACCATTTTAGAGAATCTGTCAAAGACCAAAATAACACAATCATTGCCATGCTTGGTAGAAGGATGTCCCAACATGTAATCCATGGAGATGGATTCCCAAGGCCGAGTAGTGGTAGGCATCGTAGTATATATGCCTCACTTCTTGATGGTCGGTTTGGAAATGTCGCAGGAAGTGCAGGATCTAATGTACTTCCCAACATCATGTTGAAGGTTAGGCCAAGAGGAATACTTCTACATTATTTACATTGTTTTTCTCAACCTCAAAATGTCGAGTGACCTGACTATATTGTGCTTCCCATATCATCTTGGCACGCTCGCTTGAAGGAACATATATGTGTCCCAAGTGGCATAACAGTGCATCCTAGAGGCAAAAATTTGGAACTTTCTTACCCTCTAGGAGCGTCTAGTATGTGTTAGAAAATTCTAGATCAATGTTGTTCATATGTGGCTAAACCAAAGTGTCGTGCCCACAAGAGTTGAGCACAGTGGTTAGTGCCATGATCGACAGTCGAATAAGGAAATATGCAATGTTATTTGTGCTTCCCTTATTGTGCTTGATGTTCAAATGGAGTTATTGCAGGTATGTGGACCATTTATCATGGAAATCATTCTGAAAATTCCCTTGTATCTATATGAACCGTGGGGGTTGGTGATTTGTGTTGAGGACTGTTTCCTTCACAAAAATGTAATGATTCCATTGTCGGCAGGCCTACATAATGGAATGAATTTCTTTGTCATAGTTGGGGTTATTTCAGACTATGTCTGGAAGTTTCGCATGGTGATATGCCCCTGGATGCCCCTGTTGAATAAGTGCTACCCAAATACCATAGTAAGAGGCACCTATCTCAATCTCAAATGGTTTTTGCAAGTATGGTAATGTGAGAAATAGTGTAGAGCAGAGGTGATTCTTTAACTCTGCAAACTCCTTATGTTGATATTTAGAACAAAACCATTTTTCTTTCACTCCTCCCTTGATGACTTGACTCAAAGGCCAAGTGATATGATAATACCCCAACAGAAACCTGCAGTAGAAATTAGCAAGGCCTAGAAAATTGAGCTTTGTTAGAGTGGTTGTGGTTGGCCAATCTCGAATGACTTGGATCTTGGATAGGTCCACGTGTACCCCCCACTCATCAATAATTTATCCTAGTTATTGAACCTGTGTCATGCCAAAAGTGAATTTATCCAAATTGGAAAACAACTTGTTTTTTCACAGTGTTTGTAAGACCTGTCGAATGTGGTGTAGATGCTCTTCCCAACTCTAGCTAAAGACCATTATTTCATCCAAATAAACCACCACGAATGAGTTTGTGAATGGTCATAATATTTCATCCATCAGCCTCATGAAGTTTGCAGGAGAATTCCTCAACCCGAAAGTCATGACTATCCCTTCAAAAAATCCCTCCTTGGCTTTTAAGGTAATCTTCCACACATCAAAGGGTTCGATTGGTACCTGGTGATACTCGAACTTCAAGTCGATATTGTTGAAATGTTTGGACCCCTTTAGTTTCTCCAAAATATCAACAATCCACGAGATCGGATACCTATTTCGAATATTTATCTTGTTCAATGCCCGATAGTCAATATCGAGTCTCCCAATCCCATCCTTCTTTTGCACCAACATGATTTAGCTCCCACAGGGTGAATAAATGAACCAGATGCAGCCTTCCTACAATAGCTCCTTAATCTGCCTCTTGATTTCATCATTTTCTAGAATAGAGCACCGATAAATTAGTCGATTAGGTACCGGTGTGCCTGGGGTTAGATCGATGGAGTGCTTGACCTAAAAATGCAGAGGTACCCATGCAGATGAGATGAATATGTCCTAGTACTCCGCCACGACCTTGTCCATATATTGTTGTCATGTGGAGGAGCCTTTTTTGGATGTCATGGCTATATTAATATTATTTCCCTAAAGGCAGATCATATGGAAAACGAATTTCCCAACTTTGGAAATGAGATTACTGCATTGTTTTGCAGTGACCAAAGAGATGGAAGTAGGTGGTGCTACCTCTGGTATCTTGTACAACTTATTTACAAAAGTAAAAGTAATAGCACAAGGCCTAGACTCATACACAACATGTCACTTCCACAAGTATGGTTGGAATAATAATGCATCACAAACATCAAGAGCAACAATATCACATAATACCTCATTCATGAAGGACTCGATGCTGTAGGAAAGGCGACACTGTTGGATGAATCAGAGATCATTTCCTTGGTGAAGCCACTATATGGTGTATGAATGTGGATGTTCTATGGTCAATAGGCCTAGTCACTTCATGACCTCTATTGAAATGAGGTTCTTTTGGCTCCCATTGTTGAAAAATTAAATGCAACAGGGAACCCTTCACCCAAATTTGGGAATGGAAGAGGCACTCCTCCTCCTCTATATATTTGGGTTCCTCCCTATGGATATTTTTGGTGGAAATAGTGGTGTTAGGATCTGCATCTATAATATGCTTCCCTTTTTCATTCCCCTTTTCGAGTTCTAACTCAGAGTCAGAACATGCATCTCATTCAGAAGCCTTTAACTCGGCCACCAGTGAATTCTTGGCCCGACACTCATTTGTGTTGTGAGTGGAGCCCTAATGGAACTCACACCATTTTTTTGTGTCCTTCTTTGGCATTGCGGTATTTTTATTCAATTGGGGATTCGATAGGTTCTCCTTGGCCACCTCACCTTGGCCTTATCCTTTTTTTTGTGGTTTGGGGGTGACTTTTCCTTACTTCTGATTTGTTGGTCCAAAGCCTCTCTTATATTGTTTTAATGTCTTCTCAATATTGGTAGCATACCGGTAGGCTGTACCAAGCAAGGATATTTCAAGGAATTGAATTTCCTCCTGAATGTATAGTATGGGAAATTATGGTAGTTCAACACCAAATTTTTCTTTGAATATTTGATACCCAACTTTTTGCATAGGGTATGGAAAAAATTAGTCAGCTCATGCACATCTTGATCCCTTTTGCAACGCAACGTAGTCCATTGTATGTACTTGTCCTCATATCTCCCCAAAAGATAAAATTGTTCCTTGATGGCATATCAAAAATAATTCTAAGTGGGTGTGGATGAGAATAGGGAGGTTTCCCTCTCATCCTTTTGCTCAAAGTAGGTTTCCCACTAGTCCTTGACATGGGTGGCAGATTTGAGGAGTGCAAAAGTAATATTTTCCCGATTGGAAAATTATTTAACTGAGAAATATCATTCTAATATATTGAGCCATATATATGTATTTTTCATCTATTTGGCCCTCAAATATGGGAATTTCAAAGTTTACTTGTACCTTAAAACGAGTGGTGCCTCCAGAGTCACTTTTGGATGAAGTTGCATCGTCATTGGGTAATCGTTAAAGGATCTAGGTAAATTTTCCATCATCATGTTCCTTTTTTTATCAAGGAAATCCTCGAGTATTATTTTGATAGGATATAATACTCCCTCATATTTCTTTCCTTCTTCCATGGGAGTTCATCAGGGTTTGCGAGGTTGATCTTACAAAGGTTCAATGAGATCAAGCCATAACTCCTTATACATTGAACTCGTTGGGGACATGCAAAGAAAAATCGAGAAAGAGTAGAGCGCTCTGAAACCACTGATCCAGAATTATGCAGGAACGCAATAAAATACATAAGTAAACATAAACTCATAGATGCTGTGGGAACAACACTTCATTTCATTAATATCAAATATTGAAAAATGCTTACAGACAAAATGGAAAATAAACTATCTCAGGTGATGGTATCTTATCTCTGAGAAGATATGTGGTGGCTACATTCCTATGAACTATGTTACAATGAGACTCAAAGACCTTTTTACTATCTAAAAACATAGGAAAACCTTAAACAACTAAAACTCTAACCACAGGAGATGGAACACCAAGAGTTTGTGGGACCTGTTGGAGTTAGTTGGGCAACAAACTTCCCAAGGTCGTAACTTGGTCATATTATCTCTGTTTGTCTCATACGATATATCTTCCAAAATATATCTTCGAGTACTATAGTTTTCTATGAAATTCCCCAC
This sequence comes from Pinus albicaulis, assembly GCA_034641835.2. Taxonomy (NCBI): domain Eukaryota; kingdom Viridiplantae; phylum Streptophyta; class Pinopsida; order Pinales; family Pinaceae; genus Pinus; species Pinus albicaulis. Next base: position 39,437 of record JAXQQM020086908.1, read on the forward strand.
ACACAACTATGGGCCTACTACAGACCTCAAAAAAGCGTCCTTTAGGGGGTTAAAATCAGATGTTTAGGACCCAAAAAACTACTAAAAATAGTAAATTCTGCTATAAATAAGGAAACTGTTGGAAGAAACTGGAGGTATAGGTGGAATAAGTGGGTTTAAATGGTCCCCACTACGTGCAAAGCCTTCATGAGGTGAGGAAATTTCTATTGATCTCGTCCCTGGTGAACCAATTGCCTTAGTGAACGAGTTGGCCTATAGTTGTATATTTGTATCCTTTGCTGGCAGGTGCTCTTGATATGTGTGTCCATGATTCGATCAGTTTTGGCTTATTCTAAGAAATCTGGGTTTAACTCTATTGGTGTGAGTTTTTCTGCAATGTCGGATGTGTCTAGCAATGGTGGAAAGTAGGGCCAAAGGCGATCCACATTGAACACTGGGGGAAGACCAAGGAATGGTCGAATACTGAGCTCAAATTAATTGTCCCCTACCGCATCGGTGATGGTGTATGGCCCATATCAGAGCAGGTGAATCTTATGGTGTGGGAAAGCGATGTGCTCCTTCTACAAATGTAGCCAAACTTTGTCACCCACATGGAACTTGTGTGGCACCTGATGTTGATTATTTCTCTCCTTGTAATTAACATTGCCTCTTTCTAATATTTCATCGACCTATTGGAATATTTTTTGAATGTGCTCAATGAATTTTTTTTCCTTATCGGCTTCAGATTGGACATGAGTTGAATCTTCCTTAGTAGTTCAAAATGGTATGACCACAATGGGACATAGTGATTGGAATCTCAAGCCCACCTGAAAGGGGTTGTGGCTAGTTGAGGTATGGAGATCCTGGTTATAGGTGTTCTAGACATAGGGAGGCTTTCCTCCCATGTGTGTGTATTCCTCGATTTGTACATGTGTATAATGTGTATGATCATCATATTAACGAACCCCACTTCACCATCAGTTTGGGGGTGGAAATTTGTGGACTTAATGAGCTTGGTGTCCAGCATCGATCAGAGACATGACCAAAATGTACTGAGGAACATGATGTCTCCATCTGAGATAATGGACTATGGGATCCCAAAGTGTACCCACAATCATTCAAAAAAGAGTTTATTAGTGACTTCTAATGTGATATTATTCTTTCATGTCGCCATAATGGCCATTTTAGAGAATCTCTCGACGACCACAAAAACATAGTCATTTCCATACTTGGTAGAAGGAAGTCTCAACATGTAATCCATGGAGATGGATTCTCAAGGCCGAATATGAATAGGAAGCGGAGTATATATGCCTTTCTTCTTGATGGTCAGTTTGGAAATGGCCCAGGCAGTGCATGATCTGATGTACTTCCCAACATCATGTCGAATGTTCGGCCAATAGAAATACTTCTTCAATATTGCCACTATTTTCTCGACCCCGAAATTTCTAGTGACCCAACTGTATTACGTTTCCCAAATCATCTTCGCATGCTCTCTTGAAGGAAAACAAAGGTGTCTGATGTGGCATCAAATTCTATCCTGGAGGTGAAAATTTGGAACTTTATTACTGTCTAGGAGTGTCTGGTATGTCTTGCTGATATCTAGATCACTTCTGTAGAGATGCAGCCAACCTGAAGTCTCATGCTCACAAGATTTGAGCAATGTGCTTAGCACCACGATCAACGGTCAGCTGAGGAAATTTGCAACATTATTGGTGATGCCCTTATTTTACTTGATGTTAAAATGGAACTTTTTCAGGTATGTGGACTATTTTTTATGGTGATCATTCAAAACCTTCCCTTGTGTCTTTATGAACTGCAGGGGTCAGTGATATGTGTGGATGATTGTTTCCTTCCTCAAAATTTAATGCTTCCATTGTTGGTAGGCCTGCATAATGGAATACATTTCTCTTTCATAGGTGAGATACTTTCATACTATTTCTAAAATTGTCTCATTATGATATGCCACTAGATGCCCCCGTTGAGTAAGTACTGCCCCAAAAGAATAGTTAGAGCCATTATCTGGATCTCAAATGGTTTTTGCAAGTCTGGTAATGTGAGCACTGGTGCAGAGAGGAGGTGATGCTTCAAATATGAAAAATCATTCTGTTGATATTTAGATTAGAATAATTTTTCTTTCTCTCCTCCCTTGGTGATTTGACTCAAAGACAAAGTGATGTGAGAGGACCCCAACACGAACCTGTTGTAGAAATTGGTAAGGCCAAGAAAGTTGTTGATCTCTGTTAGAGTGGTTGGCGCTTGGAAATCTCGAGTGGCGTGGATTTTGGATGGGTCCACATGCACCCCCGACTCATCAATAATGTATCCCAGATATTGAACCTGGGTCAGGCGAAAAGTGAATTTCTCCAAATTGGCACACAACTTCTGTTGCTACAGTGTTTGGAGGACCTGTCGAATGTGGTGGAGGTTCTCTTCCCAACTCTGGCTGAAGATTAGGATGTCATCCAAATACACCACCACGAATGAGTTGGTGAATGGTCACAATATTTCATCCATCAGCCTCATGAAGGCTTCGAGAGCATTCTTCAACCCGAAAGGCATGACCATCCATTCAAAAAATCCTTCCTTGGCTTTGAAGGCAGTCTTCCACACATCAGAGGGTTTGAATGAGTACCTGGTGATACCCAGAATTTAAGTTGATCATGCTGAAATATTTTTCCCCCTTGATTTGGTCTATAATTTCATCAGTCCATGAGATCAGATACCTATTACAGACAACGATATTGTTTAGTGGCTGATATTCAATATAGAGTCTCTAAGTCCCATCTTTCTTCTGCACCAACACAATCAAGCTCGCATAGGGCGATGAACTCGATCGGATGTGACCTTTCTATAGAAGCTCCTAAATCTACCTCTTGATCTTATCGTTCTCTATAACTATGCGTTGATAGATCATTAAATTGGGTATAATCATTCCTGGGGTCATATCAATGGAGTGCTTAACCTGATAATGCATAGGTACCCCTATAGGTGAGCTGAAGATGTCACTGTACTCCTCCATGACCTTGTCCATCTATTGTTGTCATGTGGAGGATCCCTGTATGGAGGTTATGGCTACAACCTTATTATTTCCATAAGGGAATATCATCAGGAAAAAAAATTTATTAGATTTGGAAATTATATTAATGCATTGTTTTGCAATGATAAAATGGATGGTGGTAGGCAGTGCTACCTCTGCTATACTATACAACTTATTTCCCAAAGTAATACTAACCGCATGAGGCCTAGACTCATACACAACCTGTCGCTTCCAAAAGTATGGCTGGCATAATAATACAACAAAAACATCAAGAGGATAAATATCACATAATTTCTCATCCATGAAGCGCTTGAACTTGCAGGGAAGGCGGCATTGTTGACTAATGCGGAGATATCGTCCTTGATGAAGCCACCCGATCATGTATGGTTGTGGGTGTGATGTGGTTGGAATTCCTAGTCGCTTCAAAAACTCTTATTAAATGAGGTTCTTTCAGCTCCTGCTGTCGACAACGAACTACAGCAGGGAACCCTTCACCCACATCTAGGAATGGAAGAGATGCTCCCCCTCCTATGGATCTTTGGGTTCCTACTGTATCTTGGTGGTGGAAATAATGGATTTGGGCTCTGCATTGATAATATTATTACCTTTTTCATTTCACTTATCGAGTTCTGTTTCAGAGTTGGAACATGCATCTGATTCGGGAGCCTTCATCTCTGCCATAAGTGAATTATTTTCTCGACCCTCACTTGTATTGTGAGTGGAGCTCTTATGGAACTCACACCTTTTCCTGTGTCCTTCTTTGGATTTATGGTTTTTTTCTTCAATTGTAGCTTTAGTGGGTTGTCTTGGGCTGCCCTGCCTTGGATTTTTCCTTTGTTCTGTGGTTTGGGGGTGTGTTTTCATTTTTTTTATTCAGATATCCGAAGTATCACTTCTTCTGGTGGAATTTATGCTCAATATCTACAATATACTGCTATGTTGCACCAAGGAATAAGATGTCAAGGAACTCCATTACCTCCTGAATGTATCTATGCAGACAACTGCGGTACATCAGCACCAAATTTCTCTCTGAATATTTGATACTCAATTTTTTCATAGGGTATGGAATAGATTCTCCATCTCATGCACATCTTGATTCCTTTGTTGTCACAACGTAGTTCATTGTATGAAATTTCCCCCATAGCTCCCCATAGGATAATATTATTCCTTGATGGTTTCTTAGAAATAATTTCAAGTGGGTGCTACTAAGAACAGGGAGGTTTCCCTCTCATCCTTTTTATCATAGTATTTTTCCCACCTGTCCTTTACATGGGGGGCAGCTTTGAGGAGTGCAAGATTATTCTTTTCCTGATTGGAAAAGTCATGAACTGAGAAATTTCCTTCTAATAGATTCATCCATCTATCTACAGCATCTGCATCTATTTAGCCCTCAAATATGGGAATGTCAAAGTTACTTGTACCTCAAAAGGTGTGGCACCTCTAGAATCGTTGTTGGATGAATGTGCGCCACTGATGGGTAGCAGTTGAAGGATTTGGGAAAATTTATCCATCATTGCATTCATTTGTTTCTTGAGGGGATCCTCGATCAATGTTTTGATAGGATCTCCTGCTCCCTCGTCTTTCTTGTCTTCCGCCATGGGAGGTTGTCGGGGTTTGCAAGGTTGATATTGCAAAGGTTCAACAAGATTGAACCCTAACTCCTTATAACCCAACCTCATTAGGGAAACGCAAATAAAAATAGAGAAAGAGCAGACCGCTCTGAAACCACAAATTTAGACTTATGCAGGAATGAAATAAAATATAGAAATAATTATAAACGCATATATGCAACATGAATAACACTTCATTTCATTAATATAAAATACTAAAAAATGCTCTCGTACATAATGGAAAATATAGTACCTTAGATGATGGTAGCTTATCTCTAACAAGAGATGTTGCAGCTACATGCCTATGAATAATTTTAAAATGAGGCTCAAGGGAATTTCCATTATTGAACAACATGGAAAAACCATAAACAACCCAAACCTTAAACCCAGGGGATGGAACACCAAGAGTTTTTGGGCCCTGTTGTGGTTAATTACGAAACAAACTTCCTGGGGTCTCATCTTGGTCATATTATCTCTCTTTGTTGTGTATATATATTGTCAAAAATATATCTCTGATTACTAAATGTTTTGTCACAAAAATCGAAAGTTTAGGGGGTCAAAACTGCTTCGAAATTTTAGGACCCAAAAAACTGTTAAAATAGTAAATAATGTTATAAATAAGGAAAGTGATGAAACTGACTGGAATTCTAGGTGGAATAGGTGGGTTGCTACTAATATCCAGCTAGATCATGCCTCCCCCCTTAGGAATAAATTTTCCCCGTTGTGTGCAGAGCCTCCATGAGGTGAGGAAATTTATGTTGAATATGTTCCCTTGTGAACCACTTTACCTGGTGAAGGAGTTAGCCTACTTTGACAACTTGATGTAGCTTTATCATTTGGTGGTGAGTGTTCTTGATATGTGTGTCTATGATCCAATCATTTCTGCCTTCATCCATTTAGTCCAGGTTTAACTCTGTTGGTGTGAGTTGTTATGCAATCTTGAATGTGTCTAGCAATGGTGGAAAGTGATGAGCTCCATAATTAGGTACATTTGGAGGGATTAATTGTCACATTTTTTCCTTATTAAGTATATTTTTCTCGCATTTAAATTATATTATGGTCTTATGTTGCTAGTGTAGGTGGGGATTAAGCCTTTTCAATCTTCGAATGCCTAACATGAGTTAAATGCAGGAAAATCACGAAGATATTGCATTTTTTATGAAGATTGTGCCATTAAAGATAAAAGTAGAAAGAAAGAAGAGATTCTAGGGGGGTTTCCCACCTCCTTAACTCCCAAAGGAAGCAAAGGGATCCTCAAGATTCCCTCCAACAACTAGAATTCAAAGGTAGCCAAGAAAATTCAAGATCAAGTGCATCAAAGCTACACTTCACTTGCAATCAAAGTGGACACATCACCTACTTTTTAGGGAGTTTTTGGTAGCTACCCTCTAGGTTAAATAGGGCTAAGAAAGAGATCATTAGGATTCAAACATTGAAGGAAGCTAATAGACTCTTAGCTCTTGTAATATTTTTTTTAGACTTTCATGTTGATGTAATGATATTATCTTCTACAATAAAATGAGTATTCATATTGTGCTTCATTGATCTAGTTTCAGAGGGCTAGGCTTATGGGTTAGGTCCCAATCCATTGGGCTTAGCCTCTCTTGTGTATTCATTATTTTATTTTATGTCATTTTAGTTGGTTTTCATATGGGTATTTATCTAGTTTTCTTGCATTTCAATTCATTGTTTTTAGCTTTCTTCCATTTTTCTTTTGTTGTGTATTTAGCTTGCTTACATGTTGGCAGAATATGTTATAAACTCAGAAAATTGTGTGTCAAGCCTCCCTCTCTCATCTCTTTCATTGGAGCTTGAAGAGGGTAGACCTTCTCCACAGGCGAAAATTACTTTTTATTTTATAATTTATTCAAATGAATAGTTAGGTTGTAGTGCCACAAATATGTTTAGAATGTTGTGTTAGATCTGTGTTTGTAGGCTAAAGTAGTTTTGATTTCCAAATTAAACTCATCTTTTACATTTCCATCATCATGAATTTTCCAATATTTTTTTCATAAATAGGTAGTTTTCTTGCAAGTTCAAGTAGCATAGAAAAGGAGGACTTCATAGGCACCTTTGGCTTCATTTCTCACCCTTCATCAACCTTTTGTTCATCAAAATATCCAATAGCCCGGTTTTTAGATTTTCATCTTCACACCATGAGGAGAACCTAGAGGTGTAAGACAAGCCTCTGAAGAGGTTTTGAGCTTGGACAATGATTTGGCCACCTTCCACTCATCCAAACACACCTTCACTGCACCTTCCCTACACTTTTCTCACCCATTTTTGGCCTCATATTTCCTTCAGAGTGTTTCCTGTAGCAATTCCAGACTTTCTTGTAGCACTACAAGAAACTTATAGCAGCACTTGTAGCAGCACCAATGGCCCCTTATTAATCCTCGAAACCACCATGCACTTCATCCAGACATGCCAACACCACCCAGACACCTTCAGCCTTGCACCCATGAGTTCAAGCCTTCCATAAGCCACCTTAGCGCTTTCTCCTCATAGATGCAAAACAATGCATTTACAAGCATAGTTAGGTCATGATTAAAAGCATGATATATATAACATAGAGTAGATAGGGTGTGTTTATCCATTTGGCCCAGCAACATGTGATTATTTTAGTTTCCTTTATGAAATTTCAATTTAGAAATTTACTTCATGCAAGATGCCCAGTTTGCTTCCATTTCTTATCATAGCTTAATGTGCATATTTCTTTTGTTGTTGAGTAGTTATATGTACTTTATTGCTGTAGAATAGTTATTTTCTTGTTGATAGAGTAATGGCTTTGAATCATTTGTAGCCATAGGTATAAATTCATAAGCATGACAGACTTCATCCATAAACCCTAGAAATAACACCCTTTCGTAGAGCTCAGAAGAGGATGACATGAGTAGAATGCATTTGTTGTGACCTCCAAGTTTTTACAAACCTCGTGTTGATAAAGTAAAGTAGGGCAACCTATGAGAGTTGCAGCATTCTTGGTGCAATATCGGGGCTCACCACTTTTTGGCACCATTGCCGGGGAGGTGTCTAGTAGATGCTTTGATGTTTTTCTAGCATTCTTTTCTGCATCAGCTTTACATGTTGCTTCAAAAATATTGAAAAAAAAAAATTTGATCTTCATGCCTCGTAGGAGTAGGATACCCAAGGAAAATTTTTACCTAAAACCCCCACATCACCACATAGTCACCCTTCACTCTTCTTTAATAGCTGTGAGGTTGAACGCACCATAGGTGAGCCTTCTGAAAATTTTGAAGAACATATTGGAGAAGAACAAGATCTTGTTTCACTAGAGGAACCTGCTTCACCTATTCAAACCATTGCTGAAACTGAAGCCCGGGGAGACTTTTCCATTAGAGAGGCAGATGGGGAAACTAAAATGAGGAACATTAGCCCCTCATCCCTTCCACACTTCCATGGAATCACCTCTAAAGACCCTAACAAATTCATATTTGAATTTTTTGTTGTCTGTAGGACATATTACTATGCCTCAAATTATCAAAATCTAAATCTATTCACATCTACCCTTAAGGATGTAACCTTGCTCTAGTTCATGGGTCTACCTAGAAAAAACATCACTATGTGGGCACAGATGCAAGAAGCCTTCAAAAACAAGTACGGGGAGTATTGTAGGTCCAAGGAAATTAAATATGAGATATTCAGGATGACTCTAGGGCCTGATGAATCCCTAGAGTACTATGAAGAAAGTTTCCAATTAAACTATAAGAGAGCCAATTGTACCCTTGATCCATGATCAAATAAACTAGTACTTCTTTGAGGTATTAGGGAGGAGGTGATAGAAACCCTCAATATGTTATCAGGAGGAGATATCTAACAGCTACCTTATGAGACAATCAAAATTGTCTTCAGGTTCCATTTTAGGGCAGCTAGGAAGAAAGGAAGATCTAGCCAAAGTACAACCCATACCTCTTCCTCTTCCACCTCCATCAAGCATGAAATTGTAAATATACTGGAGGACTTCAAGAGTGACATTTTGCACACCTTTTCCTTTAAAATGGACAAAATTCATGTCAAGAGGAAGCAAGAGGAAGAATGAAGAGCCTTGGCTATATTTCTCTGTATATGTACTAGAAAACACCCTAGAAATGAATGTCCATTAAATTTCATTGAGGTTTTCTTAGTCTGTGAGGAGAATCATGCCACAAACAAGTGTACCTCCTTACCTAAACTCAAATATGTATATCGAGGTGGGGAAGTAGAACCAAAGAAACTATGTTTCATCAACCAGAGAAGGCCTGAACTCCCTAGGTCATATCAACAGGGTATGCAAGGTGCACCTTATTCTTACTATCACAATAATCAGAATGCACCCATGCAATATTGGAACACCCCACTCCTCAATCCTGGCCTACACCTCCTACTTGTCCTTCCAAACCTCCATATCATCCTCATCCTATGAACCAACCATTTCAGCATTATGTTCCTCAACAAACTCAATGGAACAACCCATCCCAAGGGTGGAGGCCTCAACATAATCAACCACCTGCTCTAATTCCTCCACCCCAACCTCAACCTTAGCTTACTCTTGTTTCTCCAGCCAAGCTACCTCAAATGCCTGCACATCCCAATCCAAACCCAAAAAATAGACAATCACAATAGGTTTATAGTGGAGAGACATCCTATTCAGCTTATGTTGTGGAGATACATGAGATTAATCTCAGGTCAGGAAGAGTAATCCCAAACAACCACCCTCCATCTCCACCTGTAGAGGTTGAGGAGGAAAAGGAAGAAAGTAACACTTAGATCCAACAACCTCCTTTTCCTAAGTGCTTGATCCATTCCAGTCAACACACCCCAGAGGAGACCGAACTTCTAGGAGAAATGAAAAATATGCGTGTCAAAATACCCTTCTCCGGGCCATCAAATATGTCCCTATTTAAAATAGGTTTATCAAGGAAAATTTATTGAATAACCTAGGAGAAAGAAGAAAGATAGCCCCACCATCAATGTAGTATGAAATTTGTCCAACTTAATGTTGGGAAGGGTGATCTTTCCAAAGTACCTAGACCCTGGCAGTCGAGTTGTAGATGTGCACATAGATGGTGTCATAGTCCCCAATATTGTGATTTATCTCAGGAATCCCATCAATGTTCTGACCAAGGAAACTATGTTGAAACTCAAGCTCCAAGGGACTTTGAGGAAAACCATAACATTTCTGCAACTTATAGATCGGTCCACAATAACTCCGGAAGGAATTTTTGAGGATGTTATGGTTTAAATTGACTCTTGGGAGTATCCTACAGATTTCCTGGTTCTACAACCAAAAAAAAAATCAATGGATATCCTCTCATCTTAGGGATACTTTTTTTGGCAACTAGAGATTATTATATCAGCTTTCGAGTCAGAAACATGACTCTTAAGAATGGGCCCTTGTCTAAACAGTTGGCATAATATCCTCCATCCTAGCCTTCCATTGATCATGATCTACCTATATCGTTGGAGGATGAAGAAGATGAGGTATACAAAACTACCCCCATTTGTACCATCGATGTTGTTCTTATAGGGGGGAAGCTTGATGAATACGAACTCATCGACCATGCCATTCAAAACCAGTCCCCCACTAATAGCCCGCTTGAAAACCTAGTCAAAGAATATGAAATCCACCCTTGAATGGAACTGTACTCAGTTGATTCAACCTATAAAACCACTAAGGTTGTGGAGTTTGGCCCATCCAAATCTCTAAAAATTAACTCAAACCTCTCAGATAAAGAAGAAAAGTATCTATGCCAGCTTTTGAAAGAAAACCAGATGCATTTGTTTGGGATTACAAGGACATTACAGGGGTGCATCCCTCAATATCCAGACATAATATTTACATTAAGGAAGGATGTAAGCACACAGGCAGATGAACATAGCTCTAAAAGACATATTCAAGGAATAACTGAATAAATTGTTGGATGCAAGTTTCATTTATCCTATATCAGACAGTGAGTGGGTATCTCCTCTTGTCCTAATTCCAAAGAAGAATGCTAAATGGAGAATATTTATTCATTATAGGGAACTCAACAAAGGCACCAAGAAGGACCATTTCCCTTTGCCCTTTATAGACCAAGTCTTGGATGGCCTTGTAGGAAAGAAGTTCTTTTCTTTCTTAGATTGGTTCAGTGGGTATAACCAGATCCAAATCAGCCCTTAAGACTAGGACAAGACTACTTTCACATGTGCTTGGGGTACCTTCTCTTACTGATTCCTGCCTGTTGGGTTGTGCAATGCCCCAGCTGCCTTCCAAAGAGTTGTCTTGAGAATTTTCTCTGAGCTAGTCCATGAATTAGTTGAAATATACATAGATTATTTCACACCCTGTTATGAAACCAACTCCAAAAATAGAAGAAAAGAGAGATCAACGCCTTAGAAATCAACCACTTCGAGGGGGAAGCCTCCTTTACATTACATAACTGAAAATTTCTTGGATGATTCAAATGAAAAAAACTCATTTCTATATATAGGAGTCCATGGGGTCACAATATAATCCTAGCCGACTTAACAATAATAATGTAAGGGAACAACAATAAGAATAGTGGTGTTTATGGGGCTCACTAAAAAAAATATGGGGGCTACAAGGGTACAACAATAACAATAAGGGGGCTACACTAGTAATATAGGGACCTAACATGCACCTCTCCTTCTGAAAAGTGTTGTCCTCAATGATTGAGTAGCTCTGGATTCTTCTGTATAAAATTCTCATCCTCCCATGTCGAATCTTCAGTAGGTAAGTTCATCCACTTGATGAGATACTTAGAAATCGATCGATTTCATAGCTATTGAGTTATTATTTTCGTGACTGCTTTAGGTTCCAATATTATTTTTCCTTCCTCATCAAGTTCTGGAAATATTGTTTGAACTAGAATTTTTTCACCTATAACCTTCTTTAAACATGAAACATTGAAAATTGGGTGCACTCGAGATGAAGCAGGAGGCTCCAATTTGTATTCCATAGTACCAATATTTTGCAACACTTAGTAAGGAGCATTGTACTTTGGCGATAATTTATTATAATTCTTAGCTTGCTTGAGGGAAACTTGTTTGTATGGTTGTAACCGTAAAAATACCCAATCTCCTACATCAAAAATTCTCTCGCTGCGATGTTGATCTGCCTATTGTTTCATTCGATTTTGTGCCAAATTGAGGTTATCCTTTAAGAGTTGGAGAACTTGGTGTTGATGCTTGATGTGATCTTCCACTCCTTGAACCTTAAAATTTTCTATTAAATATTATGTGATGGACAGTGGATGATATCCATAAAGTGAAATAAATGAGGTCATTTTTGCTGCAGTATGGAAGGAAGTTTTATACCACTATTCAGCCAAAGGTAACCAGTTGACCCATTGTGTTTTTTATTAGACACAAAAAAATGAATATATCCTTCCAAACATTTGTTCATTATCTCAATTTTCCCATCGGATTGAGGATGATAATATGAGCTATGAGCTATTTTAGTACCCAAACAAGAAAATAATTTCGTTCAAAACTTTTCAGTAAAAATGGGATCTCTGTCACTTACAATAATATTTTGGTTTCCATGTAACTTTTGAATTGTATCCATAAATCCAATATAAATTATACTTGCTTAAAATGGATGAGATAATGCACAAAAGCGTGCATACTTGGTAAGTCTATCAATTACCACCATGATGACACTCTTTCCTTCAGACCTAGGTAAACCTGTGATAAAATCCATTGAAACCTCCTCCCAGCGTTGACCTAGAATGGATAAAGGTTGTGGAAGACTTGGGGTCTTAATTGTCTCAACTTTATTTTGGTGACAAACCAAACATTCTGCCACAAATTTTTAATACCATATTTAAGGTCATCGCAAAAAAATTATTTCTTCACCCTCTGGTAAGTTTTCAAAAATCCAAAGTGTCCTCCTAAGGGAGATTTGTGCAATTCCAAAAGAATATTTTGTTTTAGTTGGAAATTATTACAAATATATAAGCGATATTTGTACCATAAGGAATCATTTTTCCAACTAAATGTATCAGATGTACTAGGATATTGTTTCAACTTTTGAATGAGTGTCCACACTTCTTCGTCATTCTTCCATTCATCCCTTGCTTCATTTATCCAATTTGGTTGGATAATATAAATAGCACAAAGCAACACTTCCACTTCTTCATCCTTTCTTGAGATTGCATCTGCAACAACATTTAGCTTCCCCTTTTTGTAGATGATTTCAAAGTCATAACCCAACATCTTTGTGACCCATTTTTGTTGCTCTTCTGAAGATAGTCTTTGTTCCAAAAATTATTTATGACTATCATGATCAGTTTTTACCTATAAGTGTCTTCCCATTAGGTAAGGTCACCATTTATTTAGTGCATATAGTATTTCCAACATTTCCTTCTCATAGATAGCCTTCTGTAAATAATTTCCTTTGATTGGACGACTTTCAAAAGCAACGGGTCTTCCTTCTTGCATTAAAACAACACCAATTCCATTTCCTAATGCACTGCATTCCATAATAAAGGTTTTTGTGAACTCTGGCGTAGCTAAGACCGGTGCTAGGCACATTGCATATTTAAGATGTTCAAAGGCCTTAGTTGCTTCAGGAGTCCATGAAAATGCATCTTTCTTCATTAATGTTGTTAGAGGTGCTACTATTCTCCCATAATTCTTAACAAACTTGTGATAATACCCTGTTAACCCTAGAAATCCTCGCAACTGCTTTATGGTTGTGGGGACCTTCCATTTAATGGATTTAATTTTTTTAGGGTCTACCTTAACACCCTCATGAGATACAATATGACCCAGATATTCCACCTCTTGTACTCCAAATAAGAATTTGGAGGTTTTCGCTTATAATTATTTCTCAATCAATAATTTGAGCACCCTGTCAACATGTTGAGCATGATCCTTCCAAGGCATGTGGTAGATTATGACGACTTACCGAAGGTCACCTGTTTTATATGAAATTCGAAAGCCTGCAAAAACCCTAACTTCCACAAATCATATATCCAAAAATATTGTGAACCAAGATATGAAATTTTACACGATTTTCCTCAAGATTTCGGCTTATGGTGGTAAAAATTTCAACTTCTAAACCTTCGTAGAAAAAAAATTATAGAAAAAATTCCACGATGACCTGTTTGTAGGAGAGAAACCCTAGAATCAAAAGCTGTGATACAAAATGTTACGAAACCAACTCCAAAAATAGAAGAAAAGAGAGATTAATGCCTTAGAAATCAACCACTTTGGGGGGAAAACATCCTTTACATTACATAAATGAACAATTCTTGGATGATTCAAATGAAAAAACCTCCTTTTTATATATAGAAGTCCATGGGGTCACAATATAATCCTAGCTGACTTAACAATAATAATGTAAGGGGACAAAAATAACAATAGTGGGGTTTATGGGGCACAATAATAACAATATGGGGGCTAAAGGGGTACAACAATGAAAATAACTGGGCTACACTACCAACAATAAGGGGCTACACTAGTAATATTGGGACCTAACACACCCTATGGGGATGAATTCTAGGAAGCTCTCTCCAATTTTGGAAAAGTGTTGAGAATATGAATTGAGATGCATCTCTCCCTGAGCCAAGAAAAGTGTGAATTCCTATAAAGAGCAGGATTTTTATTGGGGCACTCAATCTCCCAAGCAAGAATATAGGTGGACTCGAACAAAATCACCATCATCAAAAGGGTACCTGCTCCTCAAAACAAGAGATATGTCAGGAGTTTCTTAGGGTTAGCTGGCTATTGTAGAAGGTTCATCAAACATTTCAGCAAGTTGGCTTCGCCACTATTTAGTTTTTTGGCCAAATATTCTAAGTTTACTTGGTCTAGTATTTTTCAAGAATATTTTGAGCTCATTAAGGGAAGGTTGACTACTGCCCCCATTCTCTGAGGTCCAAATTGGACTCTACCTTTCCACATCCACACTGATGCATCAGACAAAGTTATGGAGGCAGCATTTGGGTAGTTAAAATACAAATTACCTTATGAAATATATTTCATCAGTAACAACTTGTCCAAGGCCGAACTCAATTACAATGTCACAGAGAAGGAGATGTTAGCCATTGTCCATGCTTTAAACAAATTTAGACATTATGTCACTAGTTATTTGAACTTTGTACACACTGACCATGCAGCCATCAAATATTTAATAAAAATACTAGGTGTTAATCATAGAATAATTAGATGGTTGTTACTATTACAACAGTTTGACCTAACCATTGTTGAAAAAACTGGAAAGGATATTGTTGTTGCAGTTTTTTATCCAGGTTAGCTCTATCTGCAGATGAAGCATGAATGGTAGATGACCATCTCCCAGATGAACATATCTTCACTATCTCAGCACTCTCACCATGGTTTTCTGACATGGCTAACTACTTTTCTACTAAAAATTTCCCTCCTAACCTCTCATTCAAGGAGAAAAGCAAGATCATCAATAAAAGTGCCCATTTAACATGGATTGGGGTAAATATATTCAAGCTAGGCCGTGGAAAAATTATCAAGTGATGTGTAAGGAAGGAAGAATTTTTTGATATCCTCTCTTCATGTCATGATATCCCTTTTGGAGGAAACTTTTCTGCAAAAAAAACTACCTTCAAAGTTTAACCAGGATGCCAAAATATACACTAGAAGGTGTGACCCATGCCAAAGGATGGGGAAACATACAAATAGGGATGAGATTTCTTTGCACCCTCATGTGGATCTTGAGCCATTTAAAAATTGGGGCATGGACTTCCTTGGACCTATTGATCCACCATCTGGCTAGAAAAAGTATATCATATTCTACACTAACTACCTGACAAAGTGGGATGAAACAGAAGATGTGAAGGTAGCAACTGAGGAGAAAGTAGCAGAATTTCTGAGAGATAATTATTTTTACAAATTTTTATACCCCAGAGAGGTAGTCACTGATCAGGGGCACAATTCACATCTCATCTCATTGAGAATATTTTTAGGAGTTACAAGATAAAGAGTAAGACTTCCACTACCTACCACCCTCAAGAAAAGGGCCAAGTGGAAGTGACCAACAAAGCCTTGGAGAATATCATCACCAAGGTTGTGAGAAGCAACAGAAAATATTGGGTGGATAGATTGGTAGAAGCTACTTGGGCCTACAACACTACTTGGAAAACAACAATAAGGTTCACTCCTTATGACCTAGTCTATGGCAAGAAAGCTTTGCTTTCAATTTAATTTTAGGTCAACACCTTAAGGATGGCAGTTGAGTTAGAACTAGATATATAAAATTCCCAAAAATATAGTTTGTTGCAATTAAATGGATTGGATGAGTTTAGGATGCAAGCACTCCTTCACACAGAAGTGATTCAGCTACAAAGGAAGGTATGGCATGGCAAGTACATTAAGGAAAATACCTTTCAATAAGGAGATTGGGCATTGTTGTACGGCTCAAGAATTAAGGATTTCAAAGGAAAACTAATGACAAGATGGTTGTGACCCTAAAAATTGCACAAATTTTATTTAATTCCGTAGTTCAGATCATAACCATAGATGAGGAATAAATTCCCCTACTTGTTAATGGTTACAGGCTAAAGGTTTAAAAATTTCCATTATCTGGGGTAGAATTTATAAATTCAATAAATAGGGAGGTGTATGTCCTAGGAGACTCCATATTTTCTAGCGCCTCCCCCTCCTAAAAAAAATAAAATAAATAAAAATAAAGAGGCATGGGTGAAAACCTCTCTTAGGTGTCCAAGGCCAACTCCAGGGTTGGAAACCTCTATGAGGCAATTCTAGAGAAAAAAAGAAAGAGAGAAAAAGAAAAAAAAACATAAAATAAAAGATCCTTGGGTGAAAAATTCTTTGAGGCGCCCAAGGAAGTCCTGTGGGTTGAAATCCTCTATGGATGCAACCCACTTTCCTTCAAAAAAAAGGGGGGGAAATAGAGGAAAGAAAAAAACAAAAAATGAAAAATAAGGAAAAATACCTATGCACTTATTTGGTTTTATTTTTTGGAGGTTATTAATCAAATATGGTTTTTTGGATATACAGGAGAATTTCCCTTAATTCATCCTTCTCCTCTTATTTCAAACTCCATGAGCCACTCCAGCATACTCCCATTCATCCCTTTCAACCCTCGGATAGGAAAAAATTTCATTTTTTTCTCCTAACTATAATTGCTACAAGAAAATCTAGCAGCTATAGGATTCATGTAGCACTACAGGAAACTCCTGTAAATGCTACAGGAAACTCATTCATGAATGATGAAGCTCTCTCAAGGATTTATGAACTTCAAGGAGAGAATGATAATTTATTTTTTGCATGTACCTACCATTCCCAACCCCTTGTTTCACTCCATGAACAAGGATTCACTCTCTAAACCCTATGTTGCACCATTAGCAGCTAGATCATCTGAAACTTGGCATGAGACCTCTTCAATCACCTATCCTCCACTCAATTTATT
Source organism: Pinus albicaulis (assembly GCA_034641835.2). Taxonomy (NCBI): domain Eukaryota; kingdom Viridiplantae; phylum Streptophyta; class Pinopsida; order Pinales; family Pinaceae; genus Pinus; species Pinus albicaulis. The sequence continues at coordinate 56,472 of JAXQQM020086908.1, forward strand.
CCATGACTCCATTCCTAGCCTCCATAAACCATTTCCATCCATTTGTGAGAAAAATGGAGCAAGAAGAATCAAGAAGAAGATTGTTACAGGAATTGGAAAGTTTCATGTAGCAAATTTGTGTGTGGCACAGCAAGGCCAAAAGATGAAGAAAATTTGATGAGGATAACTCCAAAATACCATCAGCATACTCCAGGAGGGAAAGAACACCAACCATGGAAATTGAAGACCTCCATGTAGCACTTGTAAGAAAAAAAAACAAAAAAATATTACGCATCTCACTCAGAAAAATCTGCTCACTCAGAAAATAAACAAGTAAAAATTTAGCAAAGAAGAGATCATGGATGCAACCACCAGCTCCATCTCCTTGCACCATCTCATTTAGCACCACACCAGCATGAGGTAGGCTTAGGTATGTCCCTTCACCTCTCGCTATGCATTCATAATGACAAAAATGGATTAATGTCGAGTTTTAGAAATATAAAAGGAAAAAAGGTGGCCAATTAACTTGGTCACCTTCATAAAGTTAAAATGTAGGAAAATTAAAAGTACATGCCACCTAGGCAAGTCAAATAAATTAAAAACAAACTAAATGGGTATGAATAAGGTGATTACTAGGCTTAGCAATCATTAACTAGAGTGGAACCAATGGTCTCAAAAAGGAAAACTCGTGTTAAGTACGAGTGAGCACAATGCTCCAAACTTAGTTAAAAATGCCATAAAGGTGAGTTTTGTCTCATTTTCACTATTTATTTGAGCATTTCGAAGAGCATCAAGAGAAAGAGACCAGTGGGAGCCATCAAGGAGAGCAACATCAAGATCAAATCTTACATACACATCGTGTTATAGGAAAAAGATATTTGCTACAGGCACCTTCAGAGGTAGATCAGCAAGGGTACAAAATGCAACAGAAAGTCACCTGTGGGTCAAAGTTCTTCCCAACGCCACCATTTCTGAAGAAAAATCACTAGAATAAAAAGCTAAGTGGTTTTCATCCTCCAGAATTGAGATTTCTCCATGAAATTTACAACAAAAAGTTAAAATTGGCAATTAAAGGGTAAAAAATTGCATTTGTTTAAAGACCTCCATCTCCAATACATATTCACATAATTCTCAAACATCTCACCACCTTTATATCACATCCATTAAAATGGGAGGGGGATTCAACATAAGGGATCCCACTAACATTAAGAGAATTAGGCAGCATCCTCAAGTCATGGAAATATTCTGAAATCACCAATGTCTAGGGTTCGTCGAGCTTTTGAAAGATTTTGATGAAGAGATAGCTTGAGAATTGGTAGTGACTCTACAATCGAACTCAGAGGAGAGATCCACCATTATGGTCAGAGACCTAGCCAACACACTATCACCTGAACTCATAAGTAGAGTTACAAATTTTCCCTTAGGATTCAAATGGGTTAAGGAAACAATGCCAATCATTGCATCCAAGAAAAGCTTCTTTCTACGAGGAGAAGAATATGTTGAATACAAAAAAGAGTAAGGATAGAAAGCCTTCCATACCCCTGGGATGAAGTAGCCTTCCATATGATGAAGTTCATTTCTTATGAAGGCAGACTTAGTGTGGTATATGGTTATAATTTCAAATTGCTGAATGAAATTAGGTTTCACGGAGAAATCCCTCTAAAATAAAGATTAAGCATCCCTCATTTCCTCCTGAACTCCATAAATGACATGAGAAATAAGGTGAGGCAAAGAAAATAATAGCACTTGGCTGTCTTGGCCTCATAAAACTGATAGTGAATTATGCTTTTAGAAGATTAAACCTACATATATCTTGGTCTTATTTCATATACATGGATATGGAAGCCTTCATAGCTACCCAAACAGGGCAAACCTATGCCTCTAGCCTTAGAAAGAGGGAGGTATAAGAAGAAGAAGAGAAGGTTGAAGAGGAGGTAGAAGAAGAAGAACAGGAGACAGAAGATGAGGAAGAAAAATAAGGGATGGAGATTTAATCAGAAAACACAGATATAGTAGAGACAAAGAAAGAAAATGTTGAGGGGAAGCAGGAAGAAAAGACTAAGGAAAATAAAGGATTGGAACCTATCCTAGGCATTGAAACCTCCCCTCAAGACACCAGCATGTCACCAGACATTACAGATCAAGAAGTGGCTGATACCCTAGCCACTTTGAGCACACCTGGAAAAAAATAAAATGAAGAGGCAAACACATCTATATTTCAGGACTATCGAGAGTCAAATGATGAGGCAAGGGAAACCATGGACTTCCACCAAGAGCCCTATTTCCATTGAGGAAACACCAAATAAATATGATGAAATAAGATTAGAGGAAGGAAGGGTGCAAGAGGTCACCTCACCTGTGAGGACCCATGTAACCTACATTATAAGGCACTCATTAAGGTTGGCATCCCATACACCTCATGCAACCCCCACAGAACCTCCAAATACTGAAAAAGATAAAAACAAGAAAAAGAGGGTATTCAGTAAGAAAAATAGAGTTTTCTACATGAAACTCTACTTTTGCTACAAGAAACTCCAATAGACCCGAAATTAGAGAAAAATTCCTTGGTTGAGGAAGAAAAAACAACCATAAATGGGCAAGAGGTCAAATAAGTTGAGGACAAGATGAAATAGAGGGAGAAAAATAAGACAAGGAGGAACCCACCTCACCAAAACCAGTCCTCAACTATGTGGCAGTAATGCCAAACCCTAGCCCTCAACCCAATCTCAGTTCCTACTACACATACATTAAAGGGGGCAGATTGATTCCTCAAAAGTTCCCACTACCTTTATTTTATCAGTTGGAAGAGGAAAGGGCACGCACTCATTATTGGATGAAGCTTTCCACATGTAAAGGTGTGCATGACATAGGGGTCATGGAGGGAAAAGTGGCTAAGTTGGGGAAGGATTTTTCTAATGTTAGGCTCAGATAATCATTTTCTAAAGAGAAACTTGAGAAGGCCCAAGCAGAGAATGTGGCATTGTAGGAGAAAATTCAATAAAAGTACAAACAAATTCCCACCATGGTAGATTTGTCCATGGAGGCAATTAAACACATATATCCATCATATTCATATGAAATTTACCTCAAGGAGAAGTGGCTCCTATTTCAAATCAAAAAAATAGCCTCCCATGGATCCTTACCTTTTCAGAACTGCAGCCATTTCATTGACTTTTGCAACCAATCAAGTATGGAAAACAAGGCAAAAATGGCAGAGTTCTACATGCATAATCTTGTGTTGAAATACTTGAACATTTGGGACCCCAATCCTAGGATGGGATACATGCATTTAATGGCATTGGAATCATGGATGGGTAATGAAGAGACCAGAGCACAAGAAGTAAGAAGGGTTATGAGGAGAGAAAACATATAACCCTTACACACTAGGGAAAAACTATTCAACCTAAGGGAGTCATCAACATCCATATTAAGATAGAAAAGGATCATGCACTTGCAGAAAGATACCTCCACACACAAGCTCAAGCCATGGCTCACTTTGATGATGTTTCTGCGTTATTGGGATATGAGTGCTAATGGCTAGCCAAAGGAGATGGAACAACCTCCCTCACAGCCATAGAATCATGGAGTACCACATACTAGAAATATTGAGAGGTGCCTTGGAAAGAGCACCACTATACAAGAGGACCATGCATGCCATAAAAAAACAGTGGCTTGGTTTGAAGCTTAGTCCACCCATGATGCTAGGGCTCAGTGATGGAAACGACCAATATGAGCAAAACAGAGAATGGGAGGAAGCAGTGTAGAATGATGGTTGTTACCCTCCTGAAGGGACTCCCACACTTCTTCCTTGGGAAGTCAGAGGGTCCATAAAATATTTTAAATAAATTCAGAAGGAGGACTATGTTGCTCAGAGGATGAGCAACCATTTGGTAGGGGGTGATGACGAGCTCCATCATTGGGTACATTTGGAGGGGTTAATTGTCACCTTTTTTTCCTTATTAAGTCTCTTTTTATCACATTTTAAATTATATTATGGTATTATATTGCTAGTGTAGATGGTGATTAAGGCTTGTCATGCTTTGAATGCCTAACTTGAGTTAAATGTTGGAAAATCATGAAGATATTTAATTTTTTATGAATATTTTTCCATTACATCTCAGAGTAGACAACAAGGAGAGAATCCACATCCTTAACTCCCAAAGGCAGCCAAGGGATCCTCGAGAGTCCCTCCAACATCTCGAAATCAAAGGCATCCAAGCAAACTCAAGATCAAGTGCACTAAAGCTACACTTCACTTGAAGTCAAAGTGGAAACATCACCTACTTTTTAGGGAGCTATTGGTAGCTACCCTCTATGTTAAATAGGGCTGATCAAGAGCTCATTAGGATTTGAACTTTGAAGGAACCTAATAGACTCTTAGTTCTTGTAATAGGTTTTTGAGACTTTGATGGTTATGTAATGAGACTATCTTCTGCAATAAAATGACTATTCAAATTGTGCTTCAATGACCTAGCTTGAGAGGGCTAGGCTTGTAGGTTAGGGCACAATCCATTGGCCTTAGCCTCTCTTTTTTATTCATTATTTTCTTTTATGTCATTGTAGCTTGTTTGCTTATGAGTATTTAGCTAGTTTTCTTGCATTTCAATTCAATGTTTTTAGTTTGCTTCCATTAGTATTTTGTTGTAGATTTAGCTTTCTTACATGTTGGTAGAATAAATGATAAACTTAGAAAGCTATGTGTTAAGCCTCCCTCTCTCATCTCTTTCATTGTAGCTTGCAGAGGGTAGACCTTCTCCACAAGCCAATATTACTTTTTAGTTTATGATTTCTTGGAATGAATATTTAGGTTGTTGTAGTGCCATGAATATGTTTAGAATTTTTTGTTAGATCTATGTTTGTAGGCTAAAGTAGGTTTTCTTTCCAAATTGAACTCATATTTTCCATTTCCTTCATCATGAATTTGTCAATATTTTTTGCATAAATAGGTAGTTTTCTTGTAGTTCAAGTAGAACAGTAAAGGAGGGCTTCACAACACCTTCAACTTCATTTCTCACCCTTCATTAGCCTTCCGTTCATCAAAATTTCCATCAGCCTTGTTTTCATTTTTTTCATCTTCATACCGTGAGCAAACCCTAGAGGTGCAAGACAAGCCTCTCAAGATATTTTGAGCTTGGCCAAGGGGTTGGACACCTTCCACTCATCCAAGCACACCTTCACTTTGCCTTCCCTACACTTTTCTCACCCAATTTTGGCCTCGCATTTCCCTCAGACGGTTTCTTGTAGAAATTCAGGACTTTCCTGTAGCACTATAGGAAACCTATAGCAGCACTTGTAGCAGCACCAGTGGGTCCCTCCTTAAGCCCAAAAACCACCATCCACCTCATCCAGACCTACTAAAACCACCCAAACACCTTCAGCCTTGCACCCATGAGTTCAAGCCCTCCATAAGCCACCTTAGCACTTTCTCCTCCTAGCTACAAAAAAATGCATTTACAAGCATAGTTAGGTCATGATTAGTTGCATGATTAAAAGCATGATAGATATAGCATAGAGTATACAGAGTTTATTTGGACAGTTCACCCAGAAAAGTGTTATTAGTTTGGTTTCCTTTATGCAATTTCAATTCAGCAATTTACTTCATGCAAGATGCCTAATTTGCTTCCATTTCTTATCATAGCTTAATGTGTAGAACTATTTCATTGCAGAGTAGTTAGATGTACTTTCTTACTATAGAATAGTTCTTTTCTTGTTGATATTGTAATGGATTTGGATCATTTGTAGCCCTATATCTAAACTCAAAAGTGTGACAGACTTAATCCAGAAACCCTAGAAATAGCACCATTTCGTAGAGCTCAGAAGAGGATGACATGGGTAGAATGCATCTATTGTGTATATAGCATTGTCACCTCAAATTTTGTACAAACCCTGGGTTGGTAAAGTAAAGTAGGCCAGCCTTTGTGAGTTGCAACATTCTTGGTGCAATACTAGGGCTCACCAGAAAGTAGGGCCGAAGGCAGTCCACATTGAACATTGCTTGCAGACTAAGGAATGGTGGGATACTAATCTTGAAGTAATTTTACCCTACAACCTTAGTGACTATGTATGGTCCATATTAGAGTGGGTGAATCTTGTGGTGGGGCCCAGCGAGGCACTTCTTCTGCAAATGTAGCCAAACTTTGTCGCCCACCTGGAACTTGTGTGGCACCTCATGCTGATCATGTTGCTGCTTGTACTTAGAATTGGATTTGTCCAATATGTCAAGGACCTGTTGTTGTGTGTGCTAAATTTGATCAATGATATATTTCACCTAGTTGACTTCGGACTGGAAATGAGCCAAATCTTCCTGAGTAGCTGCGAATGGTATGGCCACATCAATGGGACATAGTGGTTGGAATCCAAATCCCACCTGAATGTAGTTGTGGCTAGTTGAGTTGTGGAGAGCCCGGTTATAGCTCTGTTGGACATATGGGGAGGATTTCATCCCATGTGTGTGCATGCTTCAAAATTTATATGTGCAGAATATGTACGATCATCCTATTGAAAACCTTTTCTTGGCCATCAGTTTGGAGGTGGAAAGCTATGTACTTAGTGAGATTGTTATCCAGCGTTGACCAAAGACATGAAAAAAATGTACTAAGTACATTTTTGTCCCTATCTAATATAATGGATTGTGGGATCCCAAAGTGTACCCACAATCATTCAAAGAAAATTTTAGCAGTGAATTATGTTGTGATATTCTTCTTGTAGGCCACCATAATGGCCATTTTATAGAATTTGTCAATGTCCACAAAAATGTAGTCATTTCCATGCTTGGTAAAAGGAAGCCCCGACATGTAATACATGGAGATGGATTCCCAAGGCCGACTACGGGTAGGCAACAGACTATATAGGCTTTGATTCTTGATGGTTGGTTTGGAAATGGCACAAGTAGTGTAGGATCTGATGTACTTCCCAACATCATGTCAAAGGTTTTGCCAATAAAAATACTTATGTAGTATTGACATTGTTTTCTCAGCCCTGAAATGTCCAGTGACCCAATTGTATTGCACCTCCAAAATCATCTTGGAACACTCGCTTAAAGGAACACCCTCGTGTCCAAGGTGGCATAGCAGTGCATCCTAGAGTTGAAATTTTGGAAATTTCTTACCCTCCAGAAGCATCTAGTATGTGTTGTTGAATTCTAGATCCCTTTTGTTCAAATGTGGCCAACCTAAAGTCTTGTGCCCACAAAATTTGATCATAGTGGTTAGCGCTACAATTGGTGGTCTGTTGAGGGAATCTGCAATGTTATTAGTGTTGCGGTTCTTGTACTTGATGCTCAAATGGAACTGTTGCAGGTATGTAGACCATTTCTGATGGTGATCATTCTAAAAATTCCCTTGGCTCTATATGAACTACAAGGGTTGGTGATCTATGTGGATGAATATTTCATTCCCAAAAATGTAATGCTTCCATTGTTGGAAAACTTGCACAATGGAATACATTTCTTTGTCATAGGTGGGATACTCTTAGATTGTGTCTAAAAGTATCTCATTGTGATATGCCACTGGATGCCCCTGCTGAGTAAGTACTACCCCAATAAGATAGTCAGAGGCATTTTTCTCGATCTCAAATGATTGTTGCAAGTCTGGTAATGTGAGCACTGGTGCAGAGAAGAGGCAATGCTTCTACTCTACGAATGCCTTTTGTTGAGAATCAGACAAAAATATTTTTTTTTCGCTCCTCCCTTGGTGACTTGCCTCAAATACCAAGTGACATGAGAGAACCCCAGCACGAACTTGTGGTAGAAATTGGAAAGGCCCAAAAAGCTACAGAGCTCTACTAGATTGGTTGGGACTGGGCAATCCCGAATGACCTGGATCTAGGCTAGTTCCACGTACGCCCCCCACTCATCAATAATGTATCACATATATTGAACCCGAGTCATGCCAAAATTTCATTTCTCCAAATTGGCACACAACTTGTGTTGTCACAGTGTTTGGAGGACCTGTTGAAATTGGTGGAGGTGTTATTCCCAACTCTATCTAAAGATCAAGATGTCATCTAGATACACCACCATGAATGAGTTGGTGAATGGTCTGAAGATGTCTTCCATTGGCCTCATGAATGTTGTGGGAGAATTTGTTGACACAAAATTCATGACCAACCATTCAAAAAGGCCCTCCTTGGCTTTTTAAGGAAATATTCAGCACATTGGAGGATTCGATTGGTACTTGGTGATACCTAGAAGTCGATCTAGCTGGAATATTTGACCCCCTTGAGTTGGTCCATAAGGTCATCAATCTGCGGGATAAAATACCTATTTTGGACGGTGATCTTGTTTGATGCCTGATAGTCAATATAGAGTCTCCAAGTCCCATGCTTCTTTTGCACCAACTCGATCATGCTCCTACAGGGCGATGAACTCGAACAGATGTGAGCTTCCTGCAATAGCTCTTCAATCTGCCTCTTGATTTCGTCATTCTCCATAAAAAAGCACCGATAAATCAATCCATTAGGTAGTTTCATGTGTGGGGTTAGATTTATGGAGTGCTTGATGTGATAATGAATAGGTACCCCTATGGGTGAGGTGAAGATGTCCCTATACTCCTCCGTGACTTTTTCGATCTATTTTTTTCATGGGGAGGAGCCCTATACGGAGGTCATGGCTACAGTATTCTTCTTTTACTAAGGGCAGAACATCTGGAAAACAAATTTCCCAGCTTTGGAAATCATCTTACTGCATTATTTTATAGTGATAAAATAGATGGCGGTAGGTAGTGCTACCTCTAGTATCCTGCACAACTTATTTCCCAAAGTAACAATAACAACATGAGGCCTACACTCATACACATCATATTGCTTCCACAATTATTGTAGGCCTAATAATACATCATAAACATCAAGAGGAGAAATATCAAATAATACCTCATTCATGAAGGGCTTGATGTTGTAGGGAAGGTGACACTGGTGGCTGACGTGGAGATCTCGTCCTTGGTGAAGCCATGAGATGGAGCACAATATTGGGTGTGTTGTGGTCGGTAGGCCTAGCCACTTCACTACCTATATTTAAATGAGGTTCTTTTAGCTCCCATTGATGACAATGAACTATAGCAGGGAACCCTTCACCCACATTTGGGAATGGAAGAGGCACTTCCCCTCCTTTGGCTCTTTGAGTTTCTCCTTCTGGATCTTGGTGGTGGAAACAATGGTGTTGGGATCCACATCAAAATCTCCTTCCCTTTTTCATTCCCCTTGTTGGGTTCTAACTCAGAGTCGAAGCATGCATCTGACTCAAAAGCCTTCAGCTCAGCCACCAGTGACTTCTTGGCTTGAAACTCACTTATGTTGTGAGTGGAGCTCTTACGGAACTCACACCATTTTCCCGTGTCCTTCTTTCACTTTGTGGTTTTTTTCTTCATTTTCAGCTTTTTTGGGTTGTACTAGGCCACCCCGCCTTGGATTTGTCCTTTGTTCTTCTATTTGGGGGAGCCTTTTCCTTGATTATGATTCACAGGTCCAAAGTCTCGCTTCTTCTGTTTGAATTTCTTCTCAATCTTGGTAGCATACCGGTATGTTGCACCAAGTGAGGATATGTTGAGGAACTCCATGTCCTCTTGTATGTATCTTTGCATACAACTGTGATAATTTAGCACCAAATTTTTCTCTGAATATTTTAAGCCCAAATTTGTGCACAGGGTATGGAACAAATTTTTCAGCTCATGCATACATTGATCCCTTTTTTTCCACAACGTAGACCATTGTATGTAGTTATCCTCATAGCTCCCAAAGGGATAATATTGTTCTTTGATGGCATCTCAAAAATAATTCCAAGTGGGTGTGGACGATAATAGGGATATTTTTCTTTCATCCTTCTTCTCACAGTAGGTTTCCCACCAATCCTTGACATGGGCGGAAGCTTTGAGGAGTTATATATCATTTTTTGGATTCAAATGTGTTAAGTAAGTCATTCATCTATGACCACTTCCATGAGAGGTAGTCGTAACTGAGTAATTTCTCATGACTAATGTTTTCTCAATTGGAAAATTCACGAACCAAGAAATATTCTTCTAACAGATTCAACCATCTATCTACGATGCATGCACCTATTTTGCCCTCAAATGTGGGAATGTCAAATTTTACTTGTAATTTAAAAGGAGTGGCACCTCCAGAGTGGTTGTTGGATGAAGATGCAGTGCCAGTAGGTAGCCGTTGAAAGATCTGGGAAAATTTTTCCATCATCATGTTCCCTTGTTTTCAAGGGCCTCCTTGAGAAATATTTTGATAGGATCTCCTGCTCCCTCATCTTTATTTTCTTTCGCCATGGGAGGTCAGCGTGTTTTGTGAGGCTGATCTTGCAAAGGTTCAACTAGATCGAACCCTAACTCATTATACCCTGACCTCATTGGGGACATGCAAATAAAGATTGTGAAAGAGAAGACCACTCTGACACCACTGATATAAATTTATGCATGAACACCATAAAATATAGAAATAAAAATAAAATAAGATATGAAACCATAATAGCACTTCGTTTCATTAATATCAAATACTGAAAAATAAGTACATACAGAATGGAAAATAAACTATCTTGGGCGATGGTAGCTTATCTCTGAGAAGATATGTGGCAGATACATGCCTCTAAACTATGTTACAATGAGGCTCAAGGGCCTTTTTATTATTGAACAACATGGGAAAACCATAAACAATCAAAACCTTAACCCTAAGAGATGGAACACTAAGAGTTTGTGGGCTCCGTTGGGGTTAGCTGGGCAGCCATCTTCCTGGGGTCGTAATTTCGTCATATGATCTTTGTTTGGCGCATATGATATATCATCATAAATATCTCCCTGATCACTATAGGTTTCATCATAGGCCCTTTCCTATAGCTATGGGCCTATTTCGCACCTCAAAAAAAAATCGCTTAGGTGGTCAAAACTGCTCTGGAAATTTAGGACACAAAAAACTGCGAAAAATAGTAAATGCTGCTATAAATAAGGAAACTAATGAAACCAGCTAGAGGTATAGTTGGAATAGGTGGGTGGCAACCAATATCCACCTGGATCATCCCTCCCCCATTAGGAAGAAATGGTCCCCATTGGGTGTAGAGCCTCCATGAGGTGAGGAATTTTTTGTTGAATCTCGTCCCTTGTGAACCACTTGCCATGGTGAAGGAGTTGGCCTGCTTTTACAACTCGATATGTATGGATCCTTTTCTAGTAGGTGCTATTGATCTATGTTTCCATGATCAGATCAGTTGTGTTTTGTTCCATGTAGTATGTTTTTAACTCCCTTGGTGTGAATTCTTCTGCAATGGTGGATGTGTCTAGAAATGGTGGAAAGTAGGGTCGAAGGCAATGCACATTGAACACTAGGTGCAGACCAAGGAATGGTCGAAAAACGAGATCGAAGGCATTGTCCCTACTACCTTGGTGATGTTTTATGGCCCATATCAGATCAGGTGAAGCTTTCGGTGAGGCCCATCGAGGCTCTCCTTCTACAAATGTAGCCAAACTTTATCACCCACATAGAAATTATGTGGCACCCGATTCTGATCATGTTACTGCTTGTACTTAGCATTGGCTCTATCTAATATGTCATGTAACTATTGGAGGATGTGATGAATTTACTCAACGAATTTTTTCACCTTGTCGGATTTGGACTGGACATGAGTTTAATCTTTTTATGTAGCTGCAAATGGTATGGCCATATCAATAGGACAGTATGGCGAGAATCCAAAACCCACCTGAAAGGGGTTATGACCGGTTGAGTTGTGGAGATCTTGATTATAGCTTTGCTCGACATAGGGGAGGCTCTCATCCCATGTGCATTTATTCTTCAAGTTTTACATGCGCAAAATGTGTAAGATAATATTATTGATGACCTATGTTTGGACATCAATTTGGAGGAGGAAAGTTGTGCACATATTGAGATTGGTGTCCATCATCGACTAGAGACTTGAAAAAAATGTACTAAGGAACCTGTTGTCCCGATCTGAGATAATGGATGGTGGGATCCCAAATTTTACCCATACTCGTTTAAAGAAGAGTTTATAGGTGGCTTCTATTGTGATATTCTTCTTGTAGTCCTTCCTTATACCCATTTTAGACAATATGTCGAAGACCGAAAAAACATAGTTGTTTCCATGCTTGGTACAAGGAATTCTAGACATTTAATCCATGGAGATGGATTCCCAAGGCCGAAGTGGGGCAAAAAACGAAGTATATAGGCCTTGTTTCTTGATGGTCAGTTTTGAAATGGCATAGGTAGTGCAAGATTTGATGTACTTCCCATCACGTCGAAGGTTTGGCCAATAGAAATACTTTTGTAGTACTGTCACTCTTTTCTAGACTTCGAAATGTCTAGTGACCCGATTGTAGTGTGCTTCACAAATCTTCTTGGCATGATCTCTTGAAGGAACATAGAGGTTTCCCAGGTGGCATAAAAATGCATCCTGGAGGTGAAAATTTGGAACTTGCTTACCCTCTAGGAGCATCTGGTATGTGTTGCTGAATTCTAGATCACTTTTGTAGAGATGCGGCCAACCCGAAGTCTCATTCCCACAAGGGTCTAGCACAGTGGTTAGAACCATTATCGATGGTCGACTGAGGCAATATACAACATTATCAGTTCTTCCCTTCTTGTACTCGATGCTCAAATGGAAGTGTTGCAGCTATGTTGCCCATTTTTTATGGAGATCGTTCTACAACTTCCCTTGTGTCTATATGAACTACAAGGGTCGGTGATATGTGCAGATGACTGTTTACTTCCTCAAAATGTAATGCTTCCATTGTCGCTAGGCATGCACAATAGAATTCATTTCTTTTTCATAGGTGGGATACTTTTGTACTGTGTCTATTATAGCATCATTTATCACCATTACATACTTGATGACTTATGCATTGGCCTTGGGGAACCCTTCCATTCATACTTGGTTATATTTATCTAAAAAATAGCTTCTTAAAACCCATACGCGACTCTCCCAGACTTTTTTGTGTCTACACGCAAGTCCATACATAGAGAACCACATATTATGTTTTAGACATTAAAAATATATATAATTTCCATAATTATGAGGTAGAGTTTACATTTTTTCCTTTAACTTAACTACCCCAACCCGTGGCCTAATTGTTCCCCAACTGAAAAAACTAATTTGAGCGGGTATAAAAACCCCTCAAGGGAATGGCCTAAGGGGGAGAAGAGAGAGAATTATAGATATTATACTCTGTTATATCCCTATCCAAGTCTGATATATCCCTTGTGCCTCCTGCACTTCCCATATTATTAGGAAACCATTATTTCCTTGAGATGTTCACTCATCCTATGTGACATCCATTGTGCATTATTCTTGGAAGAAGTTTTGCAAGGCTATGGCTGGACAGATCTAGAGGATGATATGCTCGAAGGCTGTGGCAGATTTCAATTGATCTCTCCACATTTTTTTATTGTACATGTCATTAATAAAATAAGTTCCATCTTGTTCCTGATGTTCACGTGTCATTTATCTCTTATACATATGTAATGATCTTAAATAGTTCATTTATTGTTACTTTTATGAGATTATGCATGATTTTCGCTAACATCTAGAACTTGTATATGTTGTACAACTAGGTTTTTGTGCTTTTTCTTTGCTGATTTGCAGGTTCTGGAGCACAAGGTGTTGCAGGGGGTTTGAACCTTGTGTGATCTACTACAACCGAAGGATAAACAGGTAAGGTCTACAACCCTTAGTTTCTAGTTTAAAGCATAGGAGTTGGTTAATTGATTCCTTCTTGTAATGACATGCCCTTGATCTGTGAAGGTTTATCAACCTAAGACCTTAGGGTAACATTTACCATAACAGAACTGGTGACCCCATGAGGTTCCCTGATAGGTTTATCACTTTTTACAGTCTAGTAAGTATTTTTTCAATCAGACAGAAGAACTAGTCCCTTGATCAGGCTTGATTTTTTCTTTTTTCCTTATCTTTGTTTCCATATGCAACTTAGTCTTTGCACAGTCACGTATACCTCCTGTTTTTTCCAAAGGAACCTGCGTATACGCAATTTTCCTTGGTTACAGTCGATTATACACACTTGTTGCATGCTTCAAAACTGCGTACGCCTGGAAAATTTTGAAAATTTGAGTTTTTAGCCTCTGTGGTCTTTTCTTTCTATGAAGAACCATTCCTGTGGTGTCTTTAAGGTGTCCGGACTATGTTAATTGTGGTTGCATATCCATTTCTCTCTTTTTCTTGTCAAAACTTATCCATTTGGTAAATTTCATATTTTGTGTGATTGAAATTGTGGCTATAGCACCAAGATCTCTTCCTGGAGTTCTTGGATGTTCTGACCATTCAGAATAGTGAGCCTCTGCTCATTTTCTCTTCTTGGCCTTATGAATTTCTTCACTTGTGGTTTTTTCCCTTTTGGACTATTTTTGTTTTCTTGATTTTTTGGACTAGCTTTGTAGGAAATCTTGAAGAATCCCTTTTTGGTTTTTTGAGTTTTGTTCGCTGAAATATTTTGCTACTGTATTGGATCAGTTGTTTTAGTTTTTTTGCTTCTTCTTTCTCATTTTAGTCCTGCTACAAAAGTAGCATAGTTGGCTTGAGCACTTTGAAGCGTTGTTGAGACTCATTTTTCTTGATTCCGGTTCTTGGGTAGTTTTATGCTTATATTCTTGAATTTGTTTTCCTTTCGTTATAAGTGAAAAGCCCAAAAAAAAAAAAAATTCCATAGCTTTTTCTTTGAGTTCATTTTTATGGTTTCTTATTATCTTTTGAAGCTTTTTGTTGGTTTACATTCTTCGGTTCTTTGCTGGTTTTGAAGGAAGGCTTTTCTTGATTTCTCTATTTTACATCAAGTACATTTTATCATTTTTATGAATAGGATTTCTATTTGGAACTTGCCTTGTTTTTCTGTCAAAAGTGATCAAACCATTGTCTTTCTATAAACTCTTTTTTCTTCTTCAAAGTTAGCATCTTAGAATTTGCATATCATTGGTAGTTTACATTAAGTGGATTGAAGAATTTTAGTCTTTTTCATAGTTTTTTGGATTGTGTGAAGTATGAGTAACTGAAAATAAAAACAAAGTATTTGCTTACTTAGTTTCGTAGAACTCATATAGACATATTTTTTCATCGAAAGGAAATCATTGCATGTGCATGTAATAAGGTTTTCATTGATTTCTTTTGCATCGTCAAACACCATTAGTTTCACTCCCATTTACCCTTGACTTAAGTAAAAACCAATTTAAAACAAGCACTACAATTAAAATCAACTAGAAGTTTTTGTATCATTGCCATTAATCATACACCAACTAGCTAAGTTGTAGGGCCTTGGAATAGGTGAGTGGAGAGTTAACTGTCCAAGGCCGCTCAAACTGTTAAACATACGAATTTTATTAAAGAGCGAAATCCAACACTGTTAAGTGGACCGGGAAAGTTGTTCTCCAGAGAGTCAAGCACGAGGGATAGTGAGAGATACCCCCCCTCATATTTGCTGAATCTTGACCTAAGACTATTCCGCCCGACTGCCAATACAGATTGGTGCCCTTAGTTGCCTATCTTAGAGACCACATAGGTGACTACAGGGGGGAATACCTGTGGTACTTGTGACAGAAATTGCGTCACTTCCACCAATACTTCTGGAGGGTGCCCTTGCGAAGCTTGGGGACTTGCACTGGCAAAGGCTGTTGTTAGGAGGTCAGCGTAACTATTTATGTTACCTTCGCTAGTAGGCTTGGGGCGTAATTACCCCAGAATATTTTCGAAAGGTCCTATTATTTCGATTTCTTGTATTTTGGTGTCTGATCCTCATCACTCGGAGAGGAAATACCTGAGAGATGCTTATCTGGCTGTATCTTAGGAAATTTTTAGAGTGTGCTCTTTGCTCCTAGATTTCTTAGCTTCTTATATTTTTTGAGTCTAAAATTAATCTCTTAAAGTGGCAGACTGATCACCTCGTCGATCGAGGAGGCTTTGTGGGATTTCTCCCGCGAGTGCCGAGCCTTCTTCAAGAAGGCGTAGGAGTAATTCGGTGGGTGATTTTCACGCAGTGGTTTCAAACGCACCGGAGAGTGATCCTCCGTTAGGGCTTGTTGTTTCTGTGGGTGGTTCTGGTGTTAGTGTCAGTGTAGAGAGGAGTGCTCCACTCATCTCTAAGAGTTTTATTTCCAGCAGAAGAAGTTGAATTAGAGGAAGTTCCTCAGCCTACTGAGTCTCTTCCATCTCCTCTTCCTGCTAGTTATCCTGACGTTATTCGAGACATCGGGCCCGAGTCTCAAAGACCGGCTAGTCCTTTTCCACCATATCCCGTTCTTTCGATGGCCACGACTGGGAACAAAGTTTCGGCTATGAGCAATGCAAGTGTTTAGAATCCTCTTTCAGTTGAGGGAGGAGGAACTATTTCCATATCGACAATCACTTCCAGCGCTGCTGTGCTTGTCTCTGGAAACACCCAGGCACATGCTTCTCAATCTGGTCCGTTTTATTATGGAATGCCCACTAGTGGAATTTCTTCTTTCTCCTTTTGTGCTGCTTCAACTATTTCCACACCCATACCTTCTATGGCTAGTGGATCAGTTTCATTTCAAGGGTTCCCCTTTGGAAGTGGGCATATCCCTCATTCAAACCCTTCCTTAGGATCCATGCCTTTTAGCTCTAAGAATCAAGGTTTTAGTCCTTTTTCTAGAGGTCAAAGCTTTAATGCCTTTTTGGGATGGAACCCTGCTTTTACAACATTAGGAGTAGGGAGTCAGTTCTTCGCTGGTTACCAAGGGAATGTTCCTTTCCCTTCATCGAGTACTTCTCAGGATTTTTCTCTATTTGCAAATGCTTGGAACCCTTACCAAGGGGTTTCTTCTTCATTCAATACCTCGGTTGGAGGGAATGTTCCTATGTATAGTAACTCTATGTTGGGAGGGGGTGCTCCGAATCTTGGGTCGCAAGGATTTTCTTATAGCTCAGGATTTTCTACGAACAACATATAGAAACCTAGTGCCTCAAAACATCTAGGTTATTCTTTTCAGAATGTGGGGAATCCTTCCTATGGGGGATGTAATTCCCAGGTTCCTCCATGGTTACCATTTCTGGCAACGTTAAACTTGCCAGATCTATCGAAATTGACTAACAATCCTATTCGGTATAGTCTGGGTTGGCCTCCGATCTCCACCAAACTCCCCTCAGACATTCCAAAGTTTGAAGGGAATACTGGTGAGGATCCGACAGATCATGTCACCACTTTCCATTTATGGTGTTCGCCAAACTCCCTGATCGATGACTCAATTAGGTTGAGATTATGTCAATGAACCTTAACTATAAATGCGTCCAAATGTTACATAGAGTTAATTGGGGGCAATTTTTCTACTTTTGGAGAGTTGGCTACCATGTTCTTAAATCATCTTTAGTTACCTGTCCATTATGACACTGGGACTGACCTCCTAGCCAATTTTCAACAGGAAAAGGCAACTCACATTTTTGATCACATTCATGAATGGTGAATAAGGAAGAGGCTCATAAAAGCCCAAATCCTGAATGAATTCCTTCTTTAATGGTTTTTGAAATATTTACAGCCATAAATTTCAAAATATGTATCCCTTTCAGGGGTATTGTTTGAAGAGCAGGCTATTTTTAGGGCTCAACAACTAGAACTAATTTTTTCTCAGTCTGGAGTCCTTAATAAATTTTTTCCGGATGCTCCTCACTCCAAATTATATCTAGCTAAACCTGGTCCTCATGGTGACAGGCTTATCGGTTTGATCGATAATGGTATGGATAACCTGCTAAGTCAATTGCAACAATTGTCTATACAATCTGCTCCTTCTGGTCAGGCTGTGCCTTCAGTGTCAACTCCTTCCCAGTACTTGGAAATTAATGTTGTTCAAACTTCTAACCCCAAAGGAAATCAAAAATCCGATGGGAAGAAATAAGGGATAAAATAACAAGAAAAAGGACAAGGATAGGAAGGGGAGTGTGAACAAATCCAATGATCATGTTGGAGAGGGTAAGAAGGATAATAAAAATAAAGTGAAATTTCCATGCAAGTTGTGCATTGGAGACCATCTTATGCACCTCTGTCCTAAAATTTAAGATGCGCAACACTTGTTAGCTCAACAGGGTTCCTCTAGTTCCCAGGTTGTGCTGAAAAACCCTTTTCCCCAAGGGCAGAAATTACTCGCTGGTGCGAATCCAAATATTGGGGCTCCCTCTGGGGGCAGCCAGGAAGGGGAAAATCCATTAAACATATACATGATGAGTACTCACGCAGATATTGCTATGAGATCTTGTGATTATGGCGAAGCTGAGTCTTTGAAATCTAAGGGTGCTCCCAATAGTGCTGAGCCGCTCCATATTCAGAGGCCTGTAGTTGAGCCTATACCTCGAATGTTGAAAGGGTCTACAAAGCGTACGAAAATCAATTATAATGCCAATGCTGCCCATAACTACTCGATTGTAGAAGAGCTAGCTCAAAGTCCTCGTGCCATGTCTGCGTTAGAGGTGCTCCAGTCTTGTCCTGCACAAAGGAGTGCATTTCTCACCGCCATTGGGGCTGTTGATCCAAAGAATTCTCTGATGATAACATTTGATATGTTGACTTTTAAAAAGAGAATTCCTCATCATATGGCTTTCCATATCAGGTCAACTTATCAGAAATTAAATATCTTTCGAATGGTTGTTGATGAGGGCTCTTCCACGTGTGTAATGTCTCTTACATGCTGGAAGGCTATTGGATCTCCCTCAGCTGTCCCTTCAGCCACTCTTATGACTACGTTTGATGGTAATTATCAAAAGCCACATGGTATTGTTCCAAATTTTCCCATCTGTGTTGGGGGAAAAACTGTTAATATCAAAGTTGAGATAGTCGATGCAAGATTAGACTATAACCTTTTGTTGGGGCGAAACTGGATCTATGAGATGGATGCTATTGAATCCTCATTATTTTGTATTGTATGTTTCCCTCACGAAGGAAGAATTGTCACAATTGACCAAATGGATTTTTCTCCTATAGATCTAAATGCATCATTGATCAGTCTTCTATATGTGATACTTGGACCTAATTTTGACTTATACTTCCGGGAAATGATCAAATGCTTCACTAGGTACTTTAAATTTTAGTTATACTTGTATACATATTGGATCCACTCCATACTTCATATGAAAAAATGATGTTCTTTCACTGAGCATGGGTATGCCTGTCTCAGACATGAGCTATCTTTCTGATCTCTCTCACTGGTTTTTTGGCAGGCTGAAATCTGGTGAAGTCCTCTCTAGCCCTCGCAAGGTTCCTTCTATGCACATAATACATTTCAGCCATCATGTACCCCTTCTGACCTCATATATTAGGGGAAATATATTATAGAATCATTTATCACCATCATATACCTGATGACTTATGCATTGGCCTTGGGAAACCCTTCCCTTCAGACTTGGACATATTTATCAAAAAACAGTTTCTCAAAACCCATACGCGACTCTGCCCAGAATTTTCCGCATATACATGCGAGTCCATTCATAGAAAATCGCGTATGCCTTTTTAAACATTAAAAAATATATAATTTCCCTAATTTTTAGGCGGGGTTTACGATTTTTCCTGTAACTTAACTATCCCAACCCATGGCCTAACTGTTCCCAACTGAAAAAGTATAAAAGCCCCTCAAGGGACTGGCCTAAGGGAGGAAGAGAGAGAATTATAGATATTTTATGCTGTTGGAGCCCTATCCAAGGCTGATATTTCCCCTGTGCCTCTTGCACGTCCTAGATATTTTCAGGAAACCCTTGTTTCCTTGAGATGTTCACTCACCCTATGTGACATCCATTGTGCACTACTGTTGGAAGAAGTTTTGAGAGGCTAGGGCTGGATGGATCTAGAGGACGGTATGCCCGAGGCCATGGCATATTTTAGGTGATTTATCCACATTTTTTTACCGTACCTATCATTAACAAAAGAAGTGACATCTTGTTCCTGATGTTCACATGTCATTTATCTCTTATACATGTATAATGATCTTAAATAATTCATTTATTATTGTTTTTATGAGATTATGCATGATTTTCACTAAAATCTGGAACATATATATGCTATACAACTAGGTTTTTATGCTTGTTCTTTACTGGTTTGCAGGTTCCTGAGCACAAAGAGTTGCAGGGGGGTTGCACCCTGCGGGATCTACTACAACCGAAGGATATACGGGTAAGGTCTGCAACCTTTAGTTTCTAGTTTAAAGCATAGAATTTGTTTAAGTGAGTCCTTTTTGTAATGACATGCCCCTGATCTGTGAAGGTTTATCAACCCAAGACCTTAGGGTAACATTACTCGCAACAGTGGCTCTCCAATATAAATGCCCTCCACACACTCCTGCAGGTATCTCTGTCATAATCTCCTGGGATTCTGCTTCATCTACACATCTTAACAAGAGTCCAACAAGATCTTTCCAGTGAAGGTGGTCTTCCAAAATGAAATACTTCACAGCTTTCAATTTAAAAGCTCTTCTTTTAGATTTCTCCATTTCAGGTGGACAGTAGAAATTTAACAAAAATTAAACTATATCCTTGTACCAATCTGAATTAAATATTTCAGGATAATTAGAAATAACTTCTCCATCTTCTCCTTCAGCTGCCTCTACATTTAGATTTAAAGCTTTGAAATTAGATTCAACCATCAACCGAGCCAAGCCCTGGCCATTTATTAATTTAGTTGGTTTTATTTCAACATCAAATTCTAGAATTTGGTCAGCTATCGTCCTCTCCTTCCATCTGTATCTAGCTGCAACAACACATCTTTAACAGTAATATCGGGTACAAAATAAATTATTTTTGAATGCAACACATAAACTCGAAAAGAATTTAAAGCCTTAACTAATGCATATGATTGTTTTTCAGTCAAGATGTCCTTTAATTCAACATCCCTTAAAGCACGGCTGAAAAATGAAATTGGCTGCTCCAAACCCTCCTTGTTCTGAAGTAGTAAGACAACTGTGATTTTTTCTTCTGAAGCATATGAAAAAATCAAAAAATCCTTTTCAAAATCAGGACTAATCAAAACTGGTGCTTCAGTCAAGGCAGAATTAATTGCTGAAAAATAATTCTTTACTTCATCTCGCCACTTAAATTCAGTATCTTTTTCTAGCAAGACATTTATATGTTTGATCAGCTCTGAAAAGTTAGGAACAAAATGCCTCAGAGAATTGATTTTCCCTAAAAATGACTGCAATTCCTTTTTATTCCTTGGAAAACCAATCTTCTGAACAACCTCTACTCTTCCCGGATCAATATAGATGCCACTTTCTGTTAAAATATGTCCCAATAACTTACCTTCTTGGACAACAAAAGATGACTTTTTTGGGTTTAAGGACAAACCAAACTTTCTGCGTTTGTCAAAAAATTTCTTCAAATGTTTCAAGTGATCTTCATCAGATTTTGAATATACTGTGATGCCATCCAAATAGATGACTACAAATCTGTCCTTTTCTCTCGCAAAGGCAATATCCATTGCTCGTTGAAAGATTATGCCTGAATTCATCAGACCAAATGGAATTTCGTTGTACATGAATGTTCCCCAGGGTGTGGTAAATGCTATTTTTTCTTTGTTTTTCCTCTCAACTGAAATCTGATTATAGCCTGAAAAGCCATCAATCATTTACAGTCTTTTGGATCCTACAACCTTCTGTAAGATATAATCCATCTTGGGCAGTGGATAGTTATCTTTCAAGGAGCACCGGTTCAGGTTGCGAAAATCAACATAATTATTATCTCCATTCTTTTTTCAGACCAGGACTATATTAGCTACCCAGTTAGAAAATCTTAAAGGCAGAATTATCTTTGCTTCCCATAATTTTTTTATTTCTTTCCCAATAATTGGGAGTAGCATGGGATTGATATGTCTGATTTTTTGTGCTACAGGCTTTGCATCTATTTTCAAAGGAATATTGTCCTCCATTATGGTCCTATCATAAGTTTTTAACTCACTATAAGACCATGCAAAAATATCAGCAAATTCTTTCAAAAATTTGATATATTTAGCTCCGGTTTCAAGAGAAAGGAATTTTGACGCCTTGATTAATCTTGGCTGGTATTTTGTACCAATGTTACATTATATTATACTCTCTCCATCAACTTTTCTTTCAGGCTTGAGAAAAACACAATTATTATCAAACAATGTTTCTAAAGGAACTAAGCCGTTAGGAATAAAGTTAGTTTTCAGATCTATAATGCTTTTCCCAACCATAGTTTTCTTAAAAGGGCTACTATTTTTGTTTTCAACAATCTCATGCTCATCATCAATTTGTATGTTTGCAAACTCTTCTACACACTTCATAAATTTCTGAATCTCTGTCATCCTCAAATACTTGCCAGTGCTTGATGTTAGAAGGAATTGAAGGTCTGTTTTTTTTTGAACATCATAGATTGCCTTGACATCTAGAGGAACTTTGAAATTACTAGCAGCAATAGCTAGTGAATCAACAATTTGATTTTCTTCTCTAGTGACAAAATTTATATTAAATGCTGAAAAGTAATGCTCAATAAAATCCCAGACTTCATTCCTATAATTCTTCAATTTGGAATTTTCACTTGGTAATTGTTTCTCACCTGCTTAATCACCAACTCTAAATCACCAAAGGAAATTAGATGTTCCGATACCAAATCTTTCGCTGCCTTCATACCCAGCACAAGTGCTTCATACTCAACAGTGTTGTTAGTGGTAGAAAATTGCTGTTTTTATGATATGGTCACCTTCTGTTGAGTAGGAGAAATGAGAACTACACCGACTCTCGATCCTTCTCTTGAAGAGGCTCCATCAAAGTACAATTTCCAAATCTGTCCTCCTTTTGAATGTTTCTCATTTGCACCTTGAAAGTGTTGTTTTTCACTTATTTCAGGCTGGAAATCATTATTATCAACAACAAGGTGAAAAATTGATGACCCAAATTCATTTTCTTCAACATATATGGGATGATTTGATGGATTGTATTGATCACTAATGATGTAGTCCATTTGATTTTCCCTATATATCCTTCTGAATTCCCCTCCAAATACTGGGATGGTAGCATATGACATGTCCATCTGAAGGGTACCTCCCAATTTCTTAGACCACGATCTGGAAAGTAACATCCCAAATCTAGAAGGAATGTCAGCAACCACAATGTCCATCACTAAGCTCTTCATAGACAGCTGGATAAGGGAAACAACCAAATCCTTAATCACTCCTAGACACTCGAACTTTTTGGAGTCAAAGGTGTAAAGGTCATCGTATTGCTTGGTGATCTCTAATCCCAATTCATCCATCACTTTATTTGGCATGAGATTGTGGGAAGCTCCAGAATCTAACAGACAATTATGCAACAATTTTTCATGTATGTTAAGTGACAGGTAGAAAGGCGGCAAGTTATCATCATTTTGGTCTTGGACATGACAACCTAGATAAATAGTGGGATGCTCATCCTCAAGGTTGTTTGAATCAGGAGTGAAAGGAGACTGTATCAGGCTTTTGAAAGACTCTTTATATGCTAGATTTTTCAATAATTCCAGGAGTGGAACTGGAATTTTGATTTTATTCAATTAAGATTTGAAATTGAAATAAATTGGAACTAATTCCTTATTTTCTACAATAATTTTAACAATTGGGGCAGAATTTTGAGGTGGAGGAACCTCATTTACCTTAGCCTTCTGTTTAGTAGCTTGTTTATCTGAATCTGATTTTTGTTGAGGCTGTTGAACAAGACCTTTGGACATCAAAGGGTAATTTATGATTTGAAATTCTTGTTGTTTTTGATCATTCTGTGCATAAATTTGAGCATTCATATCATCAGAAAACAAACAAATCCTTGATCTATCTTCATATTCCTGTAATGTCAAACATGTTGACTGTGAAGTTTCTCCCACATGGTTTATTTCTTCATTTTCTTCATCATTTCCTTGCTGTTCTTCTTCAAAAAAATTATTCAAAGGAGGTTAAACATTTTGATCATCAACATTCCTCCTTGGGCACTGTAGGATTTGTTGACGCTGAAAAGGCTTCCTGATTTCTATTAGCTTCATTTTGATTGACTCTAGCAACTGGTTTATTTTCTACCTATAATTTTGACATCTTAGAGGCAAGTTCCTTGATCAAATTGGACATTTTATCAATCTTTTCTTTTGCTGAAAGAGACTTGGAAGAAGAAGGCTTTTCTTCTTTCATCTTCTTTTTGTATTTTGCTGCCTTTTCTTCCTCCATTTTTAATTTATTAGAAGCCATGAGATTAGACTGCACTCCAATTGCAGCCTCCTTCATACTTGTTAGTGTCTGTGCTTTTTCAGCCCTCAATTATAAAGAAAACTCAAAATCTAAAGCATTTGCAATGTTGATCATAACTGTGGTTTCAATGGGTTTAATATCTTCAAGAATTTTCTGATAATATTATTAAACCTCTTAGTAAAATTAGCTAAAGATTCATCTGCCTTATTCTTCAGAGTTCCAAATTCTGTAAGATAATAGACATAGTCTTTCCTATCACTCCAATGCTTCACAAATATCTCTTCTAATTCATCAATTACTGTTATTGAATTTGGAGCCAAACTTCTAAACCATTTTTGAGCTTCACCATCCAAGCTCTGAACAAAGAGTCTTGTCCATGCATATTCAAGTTCAATATTCTGTTTGTCAACATAACTATAGAAAGCCACTAAATTTTCCTCAGTAGAAACTCCTTCTCCATCCCAATGTAATTTGGAAGATATTTCAAGTAATCTCCTTGAGGAAGTGGATGCAAGGGTTGAGGGAGAACAAGTGGGGCATATCTCGTAGCCACTACCTGCTGCATCCTTGTAAGGGCAGGCTGGGCCATATTTTGCTGATGTAAAACTGATGTAGCTGTTTGAGAACTAGGAATTACAATTGGTGAATTCTGATTCTGATTTAGGATAGTAGAAATTTGGGGGTCTTAAGCTGATTTTTCAGGCTTTGGAGCTAAGAAGAGTGGGTTTTCAAAAATATGAACAGAGGATGTCTTGACTTCTCCTTCAGTAGAAGAATCAGAATCTAAAGTTGTCTCTTGAGGGGATGGAATTAATTCAACCTTATTTTGTTGAGCAAGGAAATCAGATAAGTTAAAAGTAAGACCTTTAGGTACAGAGTCTTCAAAAGGATGAGAGGAAGATG
This sequence comes from Pinus albicaulis, assembly GCA_034641835.2. Classification (NCBI taxonomy): domain Eukaryota; kingdom Viridiplantae; phylum Streptophyta; class Pinopsida; order Pinales; family Pinaceae; genus Pinus; species Pinus albicaulis. Next base: position 81,509 of record JAXQQM020086908.1, read on the forward strand.
ACCCAACAACTGGATTTGGAGAAAAAGGAAAATACTCTTGCTGAGGGGTAATAAGAGACTGGTATTCAGGATGAGTCTGAAGAAAATTTAAAATAGTCTTGAATTCTTCTTCAGTTAAAATATCCCTATCAATAAAAGGTGCAATAACTAATACTTGTTCTAATTTCCCTTCAGTCAGCCCAAATTCTTCTGACTTCTTTTCAACACTTAGAAATTCAATTTCTTCCTCTTTGACTAGAACAATACTTATTTCAGATTTACTAGGTGATGAGTAAGAAAAAATTTCAGTTGAACCTAGGTTAAGAATATCCACTTTATTTTATAGAGGAGTAGCTTCAACTTGATATTTTTAAGCAGAATATTTTGAAACTAAAACCTCTTTTGATTCTAAAGCAGATGAAGGTACCTTTTGCTTTGGAATGCACTTTTTGTGTACCTTCTTCACCGACTGAGATGTGGCTTCAACAGATCTCTGTTTTCCTTTAACATCTTTGATGATTTTATTTGGGCCAGGAACCAGAGTCACAGTTGGAGATATCTGATTCCTCCTTGTAGAAGGAGGTCTTGAAACCCCTCTTCCTCTTTGCGGAGTCACCAGGTGAACAAATTTGCAGTCTTCTTCAGGTCACCAATTCTTGTTTACTATCAAGAACTGATTATCAACAATTCATAATAATAGACGCAGGAGAATACCAGACACATCTTAAACTCTAAGGAAATTTTAATGTTTTGTTTTATGGTATTGGAAGATGGTATAAACTCTGATTCATTGAAAAGAGATTTCATTCAAATCCATAGTTATACTAATTAGGGTATTGTAACCTGATGTGGTAGCAAGGTTCAAGTTTGTAGTCTATGAGGAGAGGAAATTGTGAGATGAGAGAAGAATTAGTAGGTCTGTAAAACAAAAATCTACTGCATTTAGTAGAAATTCACAAAAGTAGCAGTTTGAAAATATTCCATTGAGAGAAAGCTATTTCTAGTCTGAAAAAATTCTCACTAAAATATCATGAAGAATAACTATCATGAGTGATGCTCTTCCACTATTATAACATATATTTTATCAGGAATGCTCACTGTGTGAGACTAACAAGAACTGATAAAACACATAACATGCTTAAGAGACTAATAAAAACACATAACGGTATGATGATTTGAAAATTGGAACTGGAAGAAAGGAGATATGGAAACACAAGTAAAGTAGACAATACACACAACAAATTGGTAATAAATCCTCAATAGTATCATTCCATTTCATTCACAAAAAATATTGCAGATCATGTAAGTAAAAATTCTATAACCACCAACCAACCCTGACTTCATATCAGTTTGGCATATATATACAAATATGATACTGTCATCTTCCATAGAAAAATGTATATATCTGTTTCAAAGTCATTAAAACCTCATGCAAGAGGTTAGGCTTATCCCTTAATCTTAATTACAAATTACTACATTAAAAACAAGATAAACATCATGAAGGCATCATGAAGGCTGTCACTCCGAAATGGTTGTGTGAGGTGGCAGCCTATTCGAATACCACTCTTATGTTTTAGTGCGACCAATCTTCAATAAAAAGTGTAAAAACAATGGGAATGACATGTGGCTATCTCCTATTAAATGTGAAAAACAAAAACATGATATTTCAGAGAAGGCTGGATATAAGAAACCTGGAAGCATCCATTGCAACTGAATAACCTCTCCACTTCATCTGTTTAATGTCACCATCATGATTCAAAACAAAAAGTAGCCCATTTCCATTACATGTTGATATTTCAAAATAATTGCTACTTTCGCAAAAAAGGTAGCAATAACCAGAAAACATGGAACATTTACCCAAAACGTTTTCTCCAAGTCAGCCCTGTTCTTCATTCATCAAAGGTCCAAAATAGAAGCAAAGATTCTTATGGATTCTGCTTTAGTTACCATTTTATCAGACATCTTTTTTTGTGCTTGGATCTTTGACTGAGCTTTCTTCTTCCTTTCAATTTTGTCTTTTGGGCTTTCTTCAATGTTGATAATTTCATCCCTTAGTTTAGGATTGGCAATAAACTTTCTGTTTAGCCTGATTTTGTTTCTTGGTCTAGTATGAGGTCTTTTGACATAGGGATTAGGGATGAATTCAGATCTCTTTCCTCCATGTATAAATTTACTAGATTCTGCCTCCTCATCTTTTGACTCTGTGTAATGAGGATCACTACTGTCTTCGAATGAGGAATATGAATGTATCTCATTTTTCTTCCTCTTTTTCATCAAAGAACAAATGGAGGACACTAATTTAGCCAAGGTAGGATCTTCTTCTATGGCAGGCTCTATCATTTTCTATTTTCCTTTCTTGAGAGAAAGAAAAACTTGTGAGAGGGTGGACTCAGTGAGAGATGTGCCACTGTTTGGCTGCACTTGATGAGATGACTCAGGAATCTGGCTCAAAATTTTCATACCAGGGTTGAATTCCATTGGTGAGAAAACAGGCTTAGGTGCAAGAAGACCAGGGTTGAGTTCCACTGGTTCTTTTGTCATGAAAATTTTCTTCTTAGGCTGGCTTCGTGAAGAGGAGGCAATTTTTTATTTATTCTTTGACATAGGATTCTTAGGAGAAGATGGTGAACTATGTGAAATAGGGGAAACACTGGTTTTCTCATGGATGTCTTTCTTCTTTGGCCTCCCTACCTTTCTTTGGAATCAATACTGCCAAACCCTTCCTCTCTTAAAAACCTATCCCAAGTAATTTTCTTCTTTCAAAGATGATAGACAACTAAAATTTTAATCATCCCTCTGTGATACAAATTATGCAAGGAGTAGTTTTAAATTTTTTGTAGCTTGAGGGACATTTTAAGCATAGATTTATACATAAAATATGGTAGGTTTAAAGGTTTTTCTCTTGAGATGTGGGCCAGGAATCTCAACTGATAATGATGAACAGAAGAAAACCTCCCTTTGCATGTGATGTATTTCTGGACTGAGTTAATAACATGCTGCCACTCAGCTTTAAAATAAGACATATGAGCAATTGAATTCCATTTCATATGAGCATATTTAGGCTTAAGGTAAGAACTTACTTCTTCAGGCATCACTTTGCTTTTAAACCAATGTTCACCGGTTGCATAAGACTAAGTTGTACGGGTTATGATAGCCTCAGAAATGTTGAATGTTTTTCTTCCTAACCTGACCTTTTTGCCATCGAAAGACTCAGCGAAAGCTTGAGCCAGTTCCACGTTCTCCCCAGAAAAATTATGGAGGAACTTATACCAATCTTCAGATTTGAATTATGATTTTTCCCTTACATCCACAAATCTTGTGTTAGCAGGCTCTAACCTATTTACCTTTCATCCTTTCCCCATTTTCCGACAACTAAATTGCTCACGAATACAACTGTTGAACTCTAGTTGCAATGTTGTCCATGAAACCTGAGACTGCTTGCTGGAGGATTGGTTTTTGTTTACCTGTATCATGCATAGAGACCTCAGGTTGAGTGATCACTGAGCTCTCTTCTCTAATTTCGCACCTTCAATTATGACAAGGAGTAATGACATGTTTTTAAAGTGATTCAAAAACTAGCATCGAGTCATCCCACTAAGCTCCACACTTCCGCCTTATCATTACATGTCAGATTTATCATACCATGCTTTCTTCTTTGTATAAATATTTATGTAGCATGAAACTACATTTTAACATGCATTACATACGAAACTATGGTTCTTGGGCCCCACAACCTAGTGACCAATCGGAAGCAATCTCACATCGCAACTTTTCGTCTTATCGCAAATCGGTCGCCCGCAAGTTAACTCTACACTGATAACAAGTAAACCATAAACTATGTGATGTGAAATATGCACTGGTGCGCTACACCAACATGTTCCCTCTGCCTCATCGCATCGCAAATCACTTAACATACCACGCGATTTCCTTAACGATAAACTTTAAAAACTTCGATTTGCGAAATCGCTCAATTTGCACTTTAACCCCCACCGTTGATCTGTGTCCAGATCTGATGGTCTTCCTTGCTCGCCCTTCATCACATCGCAACTTATATTGTTTAGTTTCCAATGTCATCTCAACCGTTGGTCTCTTCCTCTTCGGATCTGCGATTGGATCATGGCCGTCCGCTCATCCTGCACACGGTTCTTCTTTGTCGCTTCATTCCTTAGTCGAATTCCTGGCGAGCTTCCTTTAAACATCCTCTACTTCTCTTCTCTGGATCTCCCTCTCTTTTGGTCAATATGTTTTCTTCAGGCAACAATTTTCTTTTTAAATAAATCTGGTTGCAATACTATCCACGAAGCCTTAATTTTCCTTCTTTGAAAACTGATTACCTATTTACCTTTAGCCTCTTTATTGAGATAACCAAAAGCTTAGTGAAATCGCTGCAATTTTCACTGTGTGGAATATATGACTTCCATTTCTGAGAAATAGATGCCTTTTACAACATTACTGTTTTGACAATGAATTTGCAACAAAGATAGCTATTATTCCAGACTAGCTGACTGCAACTTTATTACCAAAACAACGACTATCCTTCAACACTAACATAAGTCAAAATAGAGATTTTAACTTATTTTAGGACTGTAAAACACTATGACAACTGTTCACTTAAAAATACCTTGATGTTGGGACTATTTTTAACTTTTATTGGAAATGAATCAAAATTTGGACATAGACTAGGACACAATAAAAAAATTTGAAAACAGTGACACAATGGCGATTACACCATTAACATTTTCAGTGCTAATAGGGTTGCTAAAGGAACATTGAAGTAAATTGTACTAAGCATAGGACATACCATTGTTAACTAAAATTAACACATCTTCTATAAATGATATCCTTGAATGAATATCATACAAGGAAAATATGATATAAATGCTGCGGCTTATGGATCAGGCCAATACTTCCAAATAAGACATGATAGAAGTATTGTTGTTCAATTTTAAAACATCCTTTTTTGGGATGAGGCTTTCGAGTTGAACTACAGTTTGGTCTGATCGGAGCAAGTCCCTTTTAGCAAGAAAGTAAGGTTCAAGAGTTTCATCCTCTTGTAGACCGATCTCAAAGGGATCCCCACATGAAGATCTCCTTCCCTGATAGCTTAGGTAAGATCCTCTCTACACGAGGGAATGTTCTGGTGAGCCTTCCAAGTACAAATTGTTTGACTAGAGAAATTATGACTCCTGTTGAATCCCAAAGGCTCCAATGAAAGGAAAGGTGCAACCTTTTTCCAAGCTTCCCAAATTCCCTCAAGAATGGGTGAACTAGAAATCTTAAAATATGTTGGAGTGATTAACATATCACAACGCAAAAATGAAATTCAACCATATGTTTGCTATGAATAATCTAAATTTGAGGAGGCGTTTCCACGTTCTATCACGCAAGAGATTGTGGAAAACCCATTTAGTTGAGAATATAACGTCCTGAAGACCAATGTACAACTCTAGTCTTCCATCCTGCTTGGCCATTATGCAAATCTACATGGAACTATTAGAAGACCACTTTAACCCCCCAAACTTTGACTGAAAAGGTAAATCTTGTTAGATTTTTTGGGATACCATATGGATTCTTGCAATCCAAAGATATCAAGCAAGTTATATTTTTGGGGGATACCATATGGAGTCTTATAATCCAGAGCTATCCAATATTTTGGATAACATACTGGGAATTGGGAATTCCTGTGTATTTGACTCTCTCTTATATTTTCTTTCTAGGGAGCTGCTTTGTATCTTCTGAACCTTGTATTCTTCCGTTGGATTGATGTAATTTTTTCACTAAATAATGAAAAAAAGGGTGCTTTATGAGGATGCATGCAAGGTTGGACCTGAGTGTTTTTTCAAGATAGTGAGAGGCTAATAGAAATGTTCCACCAAGTTTTTGGGATGGGGATGTGGGAACAAGGAGACACAGAGGGGATGTGTGGGATTCTTCTGTTGGATTGATGTAATGTTTTCATTGAATAACGAAAAGAAGGGTGTTTGTTATGTAAAATTTTTTCAACTATATTATTAGTTAATTAGGAAAATTGCATGATCAAATATCATGCCCATTTACCAAGAGGCACTCGAGGCAGTATTGAAGCCAGGGGCCTCCAACAATTGTAAGCATTATTCTCTCTCTCTCTCTCTCTATATACATACATACACATACATATACATATACATATACACATACACATACACATACACATACACATACACATACACATACACATACACATACACATACACATACACATACACATACACATACACATACACATACACATACATATACATATACATATACATATATATATATATATATATATATATATATATATATATATATATATATATATATATATATATATATATATATATAGTGTCCAATGCTTCGGTGTTGTCCACCCATCATTGATCGTGGCCTCATGATTCACTGCCGCCCAAAAATGTAGGATTCTTTAAAACCTACTATAATTCACTCTAGTCATTCTTATATATATAAATATATATATATATATATATATATATATATATATATATATATATATATATATATATATATATATATATATATATATATATATATATATATATATAGATATAGGGTTCAAATGCCAAGTTAACCACTCCATTTGGTATCAGGGCCTCATGATTCACTGTCAGCCAAAAATGTAGGATTCTTTAAAACCTACTATAATGCACTCTAGTCATTCTTTTGGAAGGGAAGGAGTAATGATATTAAAAAATATGTAGTAGAAGGAGATGAATTCCAAAGGAATAAAATTGAAAATATTATGACACTTGGACTACTTCATCCTTTAAATATCCCGAATCAGAAATGGGGAGAAATATCAATGGAATTTATTGAAGGTTTACCTGTGTTTGATGGTAAGGATAAAATTCTTGTAGTAATTGAAAAACTCACCAAATATGCTCAGTTTATTGGAATGAGGAAATCAGGCGCAACAAAACAAATTGCTAAGATATTTTACAAAAATGTATACAAATTACATTGATTTCCCAAATTTAGGGTAATTTTTGGAAGGAATTTTTCAAAAATGTAGGAGCCTACCTAAACATGAGTTCAACCTACCATCCTAAAAATAATGGCCAAACAGAGGTTTTCAATAAATTTTTAGAAGCCTACCTATGTTTTTATGCCACATACATACAAAATAAGCGGGTTTAGTTGTTACATCTCACTGAATGGTGGTACAATTCTACTAAACACATGTCAGCGAAAATGAATCCATTCCAAGCTCTGTATGGTTATGAACCTCCGAAATGGAAGGAATTTTCTATCATCGAGACAAAACTTCCAGTTGTTAAAAACCAGTTAAAAGAAACCCAGAAAGTCATCCAAAATCTTAAAAAAAATCTAAATAATGCAAGAAATCATATGAAGCAGCAAGCTGAACGAAATAAAATAGAGCGAATTTGAAATTGGAGAATGGGTATTTCTTAAAGTTCAGCCTTACAAGAAGTTGTCCTTAAAACGAAAGGGGAAAAACAAATTGGCACCAAGGTTTTATGGACCATACCTGTTAATTTTAGCTAACCATGGTATGTTATATGCTTAGAGTAGTTTACTTCAATCTTTCTTATTAGCCCAATTCAATTTCTAGATATGCAATCACATAATCATTGATAGTAAATGCTGATACAACATAAATAAATCGACAGAAGACAATCCAAGACAAGAGACAAAAATATTCTTGTGATTCTTCTTATTCAATAGATGGAGATAAAATATATTTTACAGCAGTCAACAAGATGCCCTAGCCAGCAAAGTCTTCACTGGTCAAACCAGCAATTCAACCTCCAAAAAAGCTCGGTGAAACTCAATCAAAATTAGCCTTCCATCAAAGTCAAACACAACCCAAAGCAGTCCACAAATCTAGTCAATGTAGTGGTCAAATTCTGCAGTCAAAACAACAGTCAAAGCTGCAGTCCACAACAGTCAAAGTCAAAATTTTGCCTCGAATTTTGTGCCTCCAGCTGCGGCCTCTCAAAATCGAAATTCTGACCCAGAAAACACAGTCAAATCACAAGAGTTGACCCAAATTCAACGCTGTCCAGAAAATCCCTAAAATATTCCAAAAATTGCAGCTTCTTGTTTCACATGTGTGGAGGAGAGATAAGCCTCTAAGGCTATATGAACCAATCATAGAGAGAGAGATGTGTGAGATAAATGAATTATGAAATGAGGATCATGAATCTCCTTTTTATATCCATAACTGTGGGTGTGTGACACAAATTTTGGGATTGTGAGCCTACATTACAATTCTGGCCGACCTTTACAACTTGCACATGTGGAAAAATAAATTCAAAATACAACTTCTTCTCATCCAAACGAGATGATGTTTAGATAAATATTGCACCTATCCGAAAGAGGAATCCAACAAATATATCTTCTCCATCATATGAGTAGTGAAACATGGAGTTTGGACCTAGTTTCCAAATTTAACACTCCCTCTCAACTAGGGAGAACTCCATCTGTCCATCCATTTTTCCACCTGTGAAATCCTGTCATCCAATACCATCATGTACTATCATATATCATCATGAAATATTGTGTCATCCTGTTGTGTCTGCTTTGCTGGCTCTGCTCTGCTATAGAATAAATAATAAGAAAATATTATCGAGAGTGAGTCACAAAGACCTTACCACTCTCTAATGACCTGAAGTCACTTTAGAGGTAAAAACCTAAACCAAAATTGATTCCAGAACAAGTTGTTGTATACATCCCATCCTAGACATAGAGAGTATGACAATACACAATGCATCCATCGGTAATGCTATGGTCTCTAGCCTCATTTCCCAACTCATTGGCCAGATGAGAGGTACTTCCCATGAGTCCCAGACAACATGGGTAGTATGCATGTGGGGCATAGATCAAAGAGAGGGTGAACCAACTCAATATCATAATGGTGGGGAAATGGCACACCAACAAGGTAAGACGAACCTAGCCCTGTGGTTTCTTATAACTCCAAGTATTTATCTCCAAGCCCCCTGGAGCTCCCAGAGCTCATAGTCCAACTCAAACGGGACCCTCATAATAGGGTTTGTCCACAATACCAAGATTCTCACAGAAGGTAAAAAATTTGACCTTCCCCAGGGGCTTCATGAGAATATCTACAACCTTCTCATTAGTCCTAATGTAATGGAGCATTACGACGCCTCGCTATACCATGTCTAGGACAAAGTGGTACCTAATATCAATACGCTTGGATCAGTCGTGGAACACGAGATTATTAGAAATACGAATCCTAATTTGGTTGTCGCAAAGTTTCACGATGGTATCCAACACATGCCCAAACAACTCACTGAAGAGATTTATCAACCAAACAACTTCACAATAGGCATAATTGCTGCAATGTATTCGGCCTTAGTGGTGCTCAAAGAAAATAATTTTTACTTCCTGCTCATCCAAGAGATCGAAGGAGAACCTAGGGTGAAGAAACATCCATATGTGATTTTATGATCCACCACACTACCTGCCCAATTGGCATCGGTATATCCATGGAGCCTCATACTCTCAGCAGTGTTTCTCAGCCCATGGTTGATTGTGCCCCAGAGATATCTCAAGAGATTCTTGGCACCAATCCAGTGAATGTGATGATGCTCGACCATATATTGACTCAATGTGTTCACTGCAAAAAATATGTCTGGACGTGAGTTCACTAAGAACATCAAAGCCCCTACGAGTTGACGATACTCGTTGGGATTTCCCAAATTGGGCCCAACAACACTTCCACACAACTTCTTAAAGTTGAGTTCCATTGGAGTGGTCATAGACTTGCAGTCCACCATCCCAAATCTCTCCAACAAATTCACAACATATTTTCCTTAAGAAAGGAAAATTTCACTTGGATTTTGCCAGACCTCCTGTAATATTCCAAATTAGGAACAACTCATGAATCATGCACTAAAAACTCATTTCCAGCAGCATTTGCAATAAAACACTGAAATGGACCCTTGGATCCCATAAATTAATCAATATACAATATAAATCCAATATTAGAGCTGAAACAAAGCAAACTAGGTGGGTTAAACAAATCTCCCACACCTAGGATTGCCAAAAAGTCCTAAAACCCCAAGACTGCAAAATACCGGAGCTGTTGCACAAGGGAATGCACATTCTAAGAGAGGTTTTACACATAAAATAATAGGAGAATGATATATCTACTCATGTATTTGATAAATAATGCTGAAGAATATAGATCTAATCTCCTTATACAAAATACAAAATAAACCGACAAGGGTTTCTTGTCAAACACTCTGCATACAAATGGGAAATTCAGTAATTTACTGAATAAATAATGAAAAAATGAAGTAAATAAGTGTATAGGGCTGAAATATTTATGATTTTCTGTAGATCCCTCAAGGTATTCCTCCCATGAAAGGATGAACCTCTCAATCACAAGGAAACACTGCAACGGAGCCACCAAACCATGCACTGAACACTGCCTCTAAAATAACACATTCCCTAGCTGGAAAAATGCTGGGAATGTATGGGAAATGTGTGTTATGATACCACATATCTGAAATCATCTCTAGAGCTCTCCAAACAGGTCCCTCAAGTGAAGGAAACCTTCCTCCAATGAGAAACTAGCTTAGGAACCAGGATTCCAATCCCTTCCACTGCTGCACCAGCAACACTGCACAATATCTGGAAAAAATGCACTGATGTAGTTGGCTGAAGCTTGGCCTGAAAACCTTATGTGTAATGATGAATGAAAACTCTCCCACTGAGGCCCCTCAAAGGAAAGAGGTGTGATTCCCGCTCGGGAACACCTGGTGCTAAACAACACTGCAACCCTGCTAAGCAGCAACGGGAGAAAAAGTCTAAGAAGACATGAAAAATAATATAAGAAATGAAGAATAATGCTGCCATCCACTTCCTTATATATAACATGAGTTTTCTTGCCCTTGGCCCCACTTAATTAGGTCATCTCTATCCAAAGATACATCTCCCTCAAAAACTGCGTTATTCATCCTTTGATTCCTCCTCCTCTAAAACTGCGCTGTTGACTTAGTCAAAACAACTTGATTTTATCCCTGTTCACACATGGATGTGTTTTATTAAGCTAGAAGAGTGTCCCATTTCACACTTGGAGTGTGTTTATTCCTCCTTAGGAGACTTATGGGCTTTTCTACCCATTTATTTACTGGTTAGAGCTACTGCTAATTCTAATGTTCCATTTAGCTGTGAGGCTAAAATTTTGGAAAATTACAGTCCTCCCCTCCAAAATATTGCTTTACCTCAAGAAAATGTACAAGGAGAGAAAAATTTCTCCCCCCTCCTCATGTGGCCTCCCATCAATAGCCTCCATCACTGCATCAAGAGAATTTTCAAATAAACTGTAATCAAATGTTTCCTCCCAAGTGTGCAAAACCAAATGGTCTACATTAATCAAAGGTGGAAAGTGTGAATGGAGAATTGCTTGCTGTCTCATGGCCTCCAAAAAGTAGGAGTGATGATCAACATGGTGAATGAGTTCCTCCCTCACCCATGCTATCAACCAAATGAAGTGAGTCACCCTCCAACATGGCAACTCATGAAGAATCTCCCCCACCTTTGGCTCCTGAAATGTAGGTGGGCTGAATGAGTGAACATGATAGGCAAGAGGGCCTATCCCACGCTATCCTCCTCTCCACTTATGATAAGTGTAGAGGGCATGCTGATCTTGGGATGCAACATGATTTCCCTCCAATGGCAAGAAGAAGATTGAGCCTCCAAGGAATCTTCCTCCAAAGTCATGAGACATGCCAACCCAAACCCTTCAATTCAAGATGAATGGCACATCATCACCATTTGGCCTCCAAATCGGAAAATTGCTGAAGTTTATGTGCAATTTTGGAGGATACCAAGGGTTCTCCAAGTGGATATTACGCAGTCTTCCCAACTGCTGCTTGAGAATGTCATGTGGCAAGTGGTCCTGCAACAAGTTACAAGCTGTAGATGTTTTTTCTCCCAACATGAGGAAGTAATCATCAATGTCTATCAGCTGTACATAGATAAAAGAACAATACACTTGCCCAAAGTCATGTATATATGGGCTACTATCATCATAAACATTGTCCCTAAAGTGACCATGATACCCAAAAATAATCTTGCTCTCATGTGGAGCAATGCACTGTTTACATATGGTGATAAAGTACAAATACTCAATAGAGTAATCAACAAGCACATAAATGTATTTCTTACCATGCATGGTAAGTAAGTTGAAAGGGAGTTCCATGTATAAGTTCCCCCATGAGGATCCTCTCATAAAAATCTGTAAGAAGAAGGGATACATATACTCCTTGGAACACTCCATCAATAAGAACACACTCCCATGTGACAGTGCTGTAGGCCTTAGAAATAAGGCTCCATGACTTCTCTCTTTGACATTCCATATGCCAAAGCCATCCACCATCATGCTGCTATGTGAGAAGATCTTCTTACTACATGGAAGTCTCTCATGATCCTCCATTGCTGAAGGGTAGCCTCCTTGCACCATGAATGTGCCTTCCTCCTTTCCTAAATATCAAGAAAAGTATGGGAAAATTTCTACCCATACTCTCCCAAGTGCAACCACAACAACAAAAACCTTTGCTGCTGCCTCATCTCTCCCTCATACAAGCCATAGAGTAAGATCATGAGGGTCAACTTGTATGATGTTCCAACAAACAAATCAGCCATGAAGTGCCTCTTCAAGTTCTCCAAGTGGTTCCTCCCACAAGAAGAGAAAAAGTGTGATATGGCAATCATGGTTTTCCCATGGTTCCTCCTGAAATGTACAAAATATAAAGTGGGGAGAATCATGCTCCCAATGGGCATCTTCCATCTCGAACCCACTCTCCAAACAAAGCTCCTCATGATCATAAACATGTCAGCAATATATGGAAGCAAGGTACAATCAGAGCAAGTTGCCAAATGACAACCGAAGAGTGAATCATAGTTCCTCTCATGGAACCAGCACAGTGCATCCTTGGCATGCATCAAAATAAGAAATAAAAAGTGCTTTTCCAGCCACTTGTTTGCTGCCACAATCATCTCATAAGATGAAAACATGAAGTTACAAGTTGGTGCCAATGGTTAACACCCAGATACATGTGGCTTCCCCCACAAAACATAAAAAAGATAGCCAAAATCAATGCTACAAGTAGCTGCAAGTACATCATCATAAAATATGTGAGAAGAGATAATTCTTCTTGTTACATCATGCTGCTCAAATAAGGAAAAGAAGTACAATACAAAATATGAAATGATACCTCCTCCATCATGTAATTGAGGTCTTGAGCTGAAATGACTCAACTATAAATTCTCCCTTACTCCCAATGAGTAGGAAGGTGGCTGTGACATCCTCTCTATCACCATCCGAGATATGCATCTCTCCATATGCTAAATTATGTCATGCTGAATGCCCTCCCAAGTGAACTACTCCATCAACTGGAAATATGCATCAAAGTGCATAGAAGAGAAGTTCTCATGTGCTGCATGTAGCAGCTTATCCTTATGACTAGAAGATCTAGTCAAGAAGATCCTGCCATAGGAATAGATGACCACATCATCCACCATGTATCTGCATCTCCATCCAGGTCATCAAGAATCATGCATGCACCAAGATCCTTGGAGTACTCTACCAAAAGCTGAGACCTCCAATAAGGATCAATCCTCCTCAAAGACAACACTGGTGATCTGGCATGTGAAGCTCTACTCATGCTGCTGCCTGCTACTTTGACATCCCCCATGCAAAATTCTTCCCCAAAAATCTTCACCTCTCCAAAATCCAAGAGTGGTGAACCCAAAGATGAGATATCTCTCATCAAATATAGATCAGGTGGCCTTCCAGGTGGAATGCCTCCATGTAGTGACACATCAATATCAAGAGTAGACTGCACATATGGTTGGGAAACCTTGCCCTTGCTCTCAAAACGCAATACAATCTACCTCCTCTTTGCACTAGCTCTCTGAAATAGAGAAGGGTGTGTGCCTCTCATCACATGATGCTACTCTTCATCCCTACCTCCTCCATCCAACTGCAATGCTGCACAATCATGCTGCTCACTGATTGTGCTTGGACCTCCATGTATGAGATCCTGGGGAACTTCTTGTAAGAATGAAAGAATCCCTCCTGTTGGAGCATGTGATCCTCTTCCCTCTGCATGAGGCACTAGATGTGCTCTAGATGTGACAGTGCTGTTTCCCTCATCCTCATCAATGTGTCTGGGAAACATCTCAATAGTTGGATCCTCCTATGAGAAGGAGATCCTCATGCCCTCCTGTTCAAGAATATGAACTAGAGGTCTTGCTTCCAGCAATGTGTAATGCAAGATGCCAGCTTTTCCCATGGTTTTCTGAAGTGGGGTTTCCTCTATGACATACAAGGGTTTTGTTTTCTCAAGTTTCCCTTGCTCATGTGTCTTAGGAAGTTTCTCACCAAATATTCCCACCAATGTCTCTATGAATCTTTCATAAGAGGAAGTGTTTGCATTCTTTAAAGAACATGATTCAAAAATCCACCATGCATGAGCCTTACCTTTGAAATGCAGTGCTGCAACTCTGATGGCTTCATCTTCAGAAATATGGTGCAGCTGCAAATAGGAATCTAGCTCCTTCACCCAAGCTCTAGCTGAACATGTAGGTGATCCGACAAAAGTAGATAGAAGAAATCTATTTGCATCTTGCTGCTTTCTCTTCTCCACCTGGATCTTGAAAAACTCCTAGAAATCAGTATGACGTCTAAACCTCTCAGTTTGAGATTCATACTCCTGCAACAAATCACTAAGAGTTCTCCTCTTAGGCATTTTTCCTCCTCCCATCCATCTCAAGATAGACCTGGGCACTTGACTACGCTGTGCATCATGGTGTGTAGATGCATGCTCACACTCACCATGTGCGAATCTATATTCAGCTCTATATTCAACCTCCTTTGGAGATCCCAGCTCCAATCTCATTTTCTTCAGCTCTCCTTGAAAGCTCTGCATAGATTTTGGAATAAGTTTTGTGAGCTTGTCTTCATTTTTACTTTCACATACTGAAGCTTTCTGGCTTTTGTCCATCTCTACTTCCTCTGATAGCTAGATCTCATAAGCTGAGCCAGAGATCATGCTTTGATACTACGTATATCCAACCACTACACCAAAATCTCAAACTTTTAGTGAGGGCGGCATCTCAGGGTGTTAAGGGTGGGCCTAACCCCACCGGAGCATCTGAGGGCCGAGGCCTTTGCGTAGCACCCCTCATTACACAGACCCAAACACGTGGCTGTGTGCCCTACCCGCACACGGGATATTACAACCCACCACACTCCACAAGTCTCGACCTTGAGACCTCGGCTTTGATACCACTGTAATATTCCAAATTAGGAACAACTCATGAATCATGCACTAAAAATGCATTTCCAGCAAATTTTGCAATAAAACACTGAAATGGACCCTTGGATCCCATAAATTAATCAATATACAATCTAAATCCAAGATTAGAGCTGAAACAAAGCGAACTAGGTGGGTTAAACAGATCTCCCACACCTAGGATTGACAAAAAGTGCTAAAACCACAGAATTGCAAAATACCAGAGTTGCTGCACAAGAGACTGCGCAGTATAAGAGAGGGTTTAAAAATAAAATCATAGGATAAAAATATATCTACTCATGTATTTATAAATAATGCTAAATAACAGAGATCTAATCTCCTTATACAAAATACAAAAGAAACCGGCAGGGGTTTGTTGTCAAACTCTCTGCATACAAAGTGGGAAATTTAGTAATTTACTGAATAACCACTACAACACTGAAGTACATGATTGTATAAGGGTGAAATATGTCTGATATACTGTATTTCCCTCAAGGGCTTCCTCCCATGAAAGGATGAACCTCTCAATCACAAGGAAACACTGCAACAGAGCCACCAAACCATGCACTGAACACTGCCTCCAAAATAATGCATTCCCTAGCTGGAACAACGCTGGGAATGTATGGGAAATGTGTGGTCTGATAAAAAATATCTGAAATCAGCTCTGGAGCTCTCCAAACAGGTCCCTCAAGTGAAGGAAACCTTCCTCCAATGAGAAACTAGCTCAAGAACCGGGATTCCAATCCCTTCCACTGCTGCACCCAGTAACACTGCACAATCTCTGGAAAAAATACGCTGATGTAGTTGGCTGAAGCTTGGCCTAAAAACATGATGTGGAATTATGAATGAAAACTCTCCCAATGAGGCCCCTCAAAGAAAAGAGGTGGGATTCCCGCTCGGGAACACCCGGTGCTAAACAACACTGCAACCTTGCTAAGAAGCAACGGGAGCAAAAGTTTGAGCAGACATGAAAAATAATATAAGACATGAAGAATAATGCTGCCATCCTCTTCCTTATATAGAACATGAGTTTTCTTGCCCTTTTCCCCACTCAATTAGGTCATCTCTATCCAAAGATACATCTCCCTCCAAAACTGCGTTATTCATCCTTGGATTCCTCCTCTAAAACTGTGCTGTTGACTTAGTCAAAGCAGCTTGATTTTATCCCTGTTCACACATGGAGGTGTTTTATTAAGCTAGAAGAGTGTCCCTTTTCACACTTGGAGCATGTTTATTCCTCATTATGAGACTTATGGGATTTTATACCCATTTATTTACCACTCAGAGCTGCTGCTAATTCTAATGTTCCATTTAGCTGTGAGGCTAAAATTTTGGAACATTACACCTCCAAGCCTAGGAAATAGTGCATCAAACCTAGGTCCTTCATCTCGAACTCAAAAGCTATCTCTCTCTTACATTGATGAATAAGAGGGTCAGCATCTTCTAGGAAGAGATCGTCCACATAGAAAACCATAATCAAAGGCTTGTCATTATCAACCTTAAAGGAGAGGTTTGGATCAACATCACTTCAAGTAAAGCCCAACTTCATCAAGTAGTAATTGATCCTCTCATACCAAGCCCTAGGGGCTTGCTTCAACCCGTAGAGGGATTTCTTCAACCTGCATACATGTGTGTTTTTAAAATTTAGATAACCATGATGTTCTATGATTGATGCACTTCTACTTCAATATTTCTTAGGCCCAATAAAAAATAGAAATCACATAAACTTGAAAGTAAAATTTTGATAGAACACAATAATAAATCAATAGAAGAGAAGCCAAATATAGATCAGATTTACAATTCCTTTTGTCCAGCAAAGATATGAGATATTATGGCGTTACGACGGTCAGCAGGATGCTTCAACCAACAAAGTCTTTCTTGGTCAGCCAACACTTTCATGTGTCACACCCACATCCCTCAAAGACAGCTCATCACAACTCAACGCAACTCAAACTAGGGAAAACACAAGCAGCTTTAGAAAAGTCAACGCAGCAAACTAGGGCTTCGATTAAACATCCCAGAATTCATCGATTTTAGTGCCCAGCTGTACAACCTCCTAAAATCGGAGTTTTTATAGAATATTGAGGTCAAATGACCAAGGGTTGACCATGGTCAACACTGGTCAATGCTGTAGAATAAATCCCTAAACAGATTAGCGTAGAAAACATAAAGCCCTAAATATATTAGCGGAGAAAAAACAACATCTTCGCTCCACACGTGTGAGGGAAAAAAGGGCTCCAAAGGCTATCGAACCAATCAGATCACAATGAGAGAATGTGTGATGCGATGATGAGAAAATGACCTCCAAGTCTCTCCAATTTATATTCATCAATGAGGGTGTGTGACACATCTCTTAGGTGTGTGGGATAAATCTAGCCGACCTTGCACATGAGGAAAAAAAATTCAAAATCAATGTTCTGCTCATCCGATCAAGATGATCTTTAGATCAATCTTGCACCTCTCTGAAAGAGGAATCCAAAAAAAATATGACCATTTTCATATGAGAAGTGCAACATGAAGTTTGGACCTAGTTTCCCAAAATTTAAAACTCCCTCTCAACTAGGGAGAACTCCATCTGTACACAAGTGCCATCCATCATGTACCAAACCAAACATCGTGCGTCATCCCGCTGTAACTTGGTTTACTGGATGTTTATTTCATAAAAAAATGCGAGTAACAAATAAATCACACACAGCTGACCCGAAGTACGCTTAGAGGTAAAAAAATCTCTCGAACTCAAAAGAGTCTCATACTAACCTGAAGTTAGTTTACTGACCTGAAGTCAGTTTAGAGGATAAAAAATCATCATAATTAATCCCAGATCAAGGTGTTGGACATGTGCCATCCTAGACATAGAGAGTATGACAATCTCCGACGCGTCCATCGGTCTTGCTATGGTCTCTATCCACATTTCCCACCTCATTGGCCAAATGAGAGGTACTTCTCATGAGTCCGAAACTCCATGGGTGGGATGCGTGCAGGGCACAGATCAGAGAGAGGCGAACCAACTCAATATCATAACGGTGGGGCAGAAGCACCACAAGGTTTGGAAATCCTAGCCCCGTGAGTGCTTATAACTCCAAGAAGCTATCCCCAAGCCCCCTGGAGCTCCCACAACTCATAGTCCAACTCAAGCAGGACCCTCAGAATATGGTCTTTCCATGATTCCAAGCTTCTCATGGAAGGTTAGGAACTTGACCTTCCCTAGGGGCTTCATGAGAATATCCACCACTTGCTCATTAGTCCCTATATCATCGAGCCTTACGATGCCTCGCTATACCATATCCCAGATAAAGTGGTACCTGATATCAATATGCTTGGATCGATTGTGGAACAAGGGATTCTCGGAAAGATGAATCCCACTCTGGTTATCATAAAGGATAACGGTGGTATCTAACACATGCCCGAACAACTCATTGAAGAGATTTTGCAACTAAACAACTTCACAATAAGCCATACTCGCTGCAATGTATTCAGCCTCAATGTTGCTCAAAGCCACCAACTTCTGCTTCCTGCTCATCCAATATATCGAAGCAGAACCTAAGGTGAAGCAACATCTAGATGTGCTCTTGTGATCCACCACACTACCAACCCAATCGACATCAGTATATCCATGGAGTCTCAAACTCCTGACAGTGTATCTCAACCCATGGTTGATTGTGCCCCGAAGATATATCAACGGATTCTTGGCACCAATCCAGTGAATGTGATGAGGTTCAACCAGATGTTGACTCAAAGTGTTCACTGCAAAACATACGTCCAGACGGGAGTTCACTAAGAACATCAGGGCCCCTATGAGTTGTCGATACTCGGTAGGATTTTCTAGCATGGGCCCAACAACATTTCTACTCAAATTCTTAAAGTTGAGTTCCATCGGTGTCGACACAGAATTATAGTCCACCATACCAAATCTCTTAAGTAGCTTCACGACATATTTTCCTTGAGAAAGGAAAATATCGCCTGGCCTCTGCCAGATCTCCAAGACTAGGAAGTAGTGCATCAGTCCTAGGTCTTTCATCTCAAACTCGAAAGATAAATCCCTCTTACACTAATGAATGAGAGGGTCAACACCTGTCAGAAAGAGATCGCCCACATAGAGAACCAAAATGAGAGGCCTTTCTCTATCAACCTCAAAATAAAAGTTCAGATCAGCATTACTTCGAGTGAAGCCCAACTTCATCAAGTAGCTATTTGTTCTCTCGTACCAAGCCCTGGGGGCTTGCTTCAACCCATAGAGGTCTTTCTTCAACCTGCATACATGGGTGTCTCTATCTCGGACTTTCAACCCGAGAGGTTGCTCTAGATACACCTTTTACTTTATAGATCCATGCAAAAAAGCGATCTTCACATCCATATGATGTAGAATCCATCCTTGCATAGCAGCAAGGGAAATAATAGATCAGATGGTGGTATAGTGGGCCACAAGTGCAAATATATCATCATAATCTATGCTTTCTTTTTGAGAGAAGCCTTGGGCAACGAATCTTTCCTTGTAATTTTCAGTACTTCCATTAGATCCCTGCTTGATCTTATATATACATTTCAAGGTGACAACAGATTTGTCCTCTAGTCTTGGGATCACTTCCCAGACATCATTCTTCATAATGGAATCATATTCTTCGTGAAAAGAATCCTTCCAAACTTGATGCTTTACGACTTCTTCAAATGTTCTAGGCTCAAATTGTACTATCGTACTCATGGCTACTAGATACCCTTGGTATCTCTTCGACTTCTAGATTTCACATAATGTCCCCCTTGGGAAAATATGTCTCTCGGCATCATCGAGAGTATCCCTAATACATGAGGGTCTTCTCTTATTTGAAGGAGGTGGATCAATGGGATTCATAGGTCCTTCAACATTGGGCATCAGGTCATCCTTCGGCTCTTCCAGCTTCCCTGCTTCTTCATCTTCTTTGTCTTCCTCGGAGATAGGAATATTTCTCACTTTCTTGAGGGAAGCATCTTCATTGAAGGTGACATCATGGAATATATCCACTTCTCTTTGACCAGGCACATAGATTCTATATGCCTTCAAAGTTTCACTGTAGCCAAAAAACATTCCCTTCTTTCTAGAAGCATCTAGCTTGCTTCTGTTTTCATGTGAAAGTAAACAGACAACCAAAATACCTAAAATGAGAAATACAAGGTTTCTTACCAGAGAAGAATTCTTCGGGAGTGTTACATAACATTTTTTCACTGTCCCTGCAATCCCCATCTCACCCATTGGAGGGTCATTTTCGTGATCAATAAGCAGTGTCATGCCTTGCAAAGACCATCATTGTATCCCTTTACATGAGAGTAATATTCCTTGTGTTGAAAATTCCCTGAGAAGAGACTCAAAAACCCTTGTTTTTGCCTTGGCGCGGGTAGTCAGTTATACCCTCGTGCCGAAGAGGAAGATAAAAATTGGGCCCCATGCTAGCTGGCGCTCTGTCCCAATTTAACACCCATGCCAATCTGTTTATGGAATGTTTTTTGAAAATAGAGGCGGAGATTCCACTCAAATCACTTCGAGGATGAGTCATTGGGAGTGGTTGAACTGAATAAACCACAGACTCCCTCCTTTAGTTTATGGTTTCCACCTCTTATGGAAACTCCCTAAAGGATAGGCCTCCCTCCCACCTTCGTAGGGATCCTAACCTCCTCCTTTTCCTCTATAAAAAGAAGATATATCTCTTTACATAATATAGCTGAAAAGGTGAATAGCTGAACTTGGAGAATTGAAAATACTATAGTAGAACTACTGGAGAGATAGAATAAGAAGGAATCACGTTGAGAGAGCTTGAGTCCATGTATTTTGAGAGAGCTTGAGTCCATGCCTTCATCTCGTCCGAATTCCTTGACGAGCATCTGAGACGCACTCTGACTAAACCCCGCTGGAGGAGAATGTGATGTCAAAGAATTGGTTGTAACTATTCCTTCTATAAATACATATATGTGACTATTGTTTGGTTCCCATTTTGTATTATGTTAGATGTTTAATGCAATATGCTTAGCCCTCTTTGACTGGCTAGTAGTTATGAGTGAAATTATTCTGTCGTATGCTGTTCTTGTTTTTTTTCTACGTGCAGGTATCCGAGGATGACTGCTGAAGGATTGTGACTTGCCAAGGTAGGAGCGAGAGGCCACCACCACTGCAGCAATGACAACAGCGTCAGAATCTAGGTAGTTCGATCTACCATGTCCTCTTTTCATTCAATAATTAGGAATCAACACTCTAGAACGTCTCTTTGTTTCTAGACCCACTCTAGGGCTAGAGGGATCGTCTCTGTCCGCAGAGAGGATTTACCTGCTTAACAAATTGGCGACTCCACTAGGGATCAGTGCGAGTTTTTTGTTTTGTCTTGTTGGGTCAGTTTCAATCATTGATTTTCTTATCTGTATCTTTCTAGTTTTCTTTCTTAGTTTACATCCTCTGTTCAGCTCCAGAGTGTCAAGATTGACCTATGCTCATTGAGTTTTGGTTTTTCCCCTTTTTCCCATAGTTATCTTGCTTGGCGTGCTTTTCATCTGAACAGTCACTCCAATTGGTGCAGGTTTCTCTTTTTGCAGTCGCGCCAACCCCTGTATGGCGCAAATTACAGCTTACAATCGCGCCGACTCCTATAGGATTTGGTTTGACCTCCTTAATGAGTCTTTTGGTAAATTGTGCTTGCTTCTAGGTTATTTGTTATCTGTAATTATGTCGTTGGGATTGTTTTGACTGCTGTCAACTTTTTTTTATCAGTCGTTTTTCCATTTTCTTATCGGCGTGAATTGAGGCCTTAGGGTTTCTAAGGGTTTGGTGCACTGAGCCTTCTGTTCGGAAACCAAGTTGTTTTGATTGTTTCCAGTCTCCTTCTTGAATCAATTGCACTTAGTTTTCTTGATCTTTTTGAGTGATTGATTTTGTTGCAGAGTCATTTCGTTTCTCGATTGATTCTTTTCCTTATTTCCCCAAGCATAGATTACATTGATTGTTTTGGGTCGTTTTGAAAACTTTCTCTTGGTTTGGAAGATTGCGGCATTAGTTTGAGTGCTTTCTTGTGTTTGTTTGGCGTTTTATTGAGTCATTCAATTTCGATTCCTACACAACACTTAAGCTAGTGTTTGTTTCATTTTTTCATGTAATTAGTGCATCATGTACTACTTTTCATTGAACAAAAAAAAAAAAAACATATTTTGCATTCTTTCTTTGCACTGAAAGTGAAATATTATTTTGCATAACTAGCGATTGATTGTCTAGGAAAGAGTTTCATTTTCGTTTGATTGTGTTCGATGCATTAGTGCATTTCTTCACATACTTTCATTGTTTGCTTTTGTTTGAAAGATCTCTATCCTTCTCGTAAGTAGCATTCATTGAATCGGAAATGATGTTCATTTGCATATAGCTTGCATTTAGGAATTTTGAGATCCAAATTCGATAGGGCTTTAAAACTGAAACATAATCCAAGATCAAATTTAAAATTCATTTAATTAACATAAGGAAGCATTGAAACCTAACGAAACATTTTAGTGGTCTAGGCTAGAGATGTGTTCTGACGTCTTAAAACCTAGTAGCTGTCATTCGCCATTTGGCTTTAGACAACACTAGTATGGACTTGTGCTCCCCATACCGTCGAGTATATAAATGGAGGCCCCTCTAGGTTGAAATACTTTTATCCATAGGAAGCTGAGTCTGCCACCTTATAACCGTGATACACCGAACACAACATTCGGGGAGACTACCTGCACATACGTCAAGTCCTTGGTCATTTCTTTTTCATTTGATCACCAAGGTGTATATGGTAGTTCACGGAAACCTGGTATACCCTCTTGCTTAGCATTCCAGAGTAGTCATTTTGATATTTCCATGACTCTTTAAAAAGAGAAGAGATCGTCGAGCACTTTTCCTTTCACGCTCGTTTAAAATTGAAGGTGACTAGAGTCATCTTTTGACTATTTCTCGACTCTCAAAATATGAAACAACGAAATCTGGTTTCAGTATCACATGCCCATTAAAGTTTTATTACTTGGCCTGTTGTTTTTCCTTGGTTTTGATCTTGGAGTCTTCGATTGGTTCTCTTTTTTCCTTTCTGTTTTGATATACAGTTACAGTGGTGGAACCACCGGTTTCGTCATCCTCACTGCCTCCTAGTGGTAGTTCTTTTCCGGATGTTTCTTTTGAAACCCCTCAATCCACTAGGTCTGCTGAGTTTTCAAAGCCTATTCTCTCGTCTATCCTGCCTCTTGCTACTCGATCTCCTCCTGAAGAGCCAGTTGAATTCAATTGGCCTCCTTCTAGTGCTTGGTCTGGTTTTGGAGAAGAATGATATTTTTCTCCTCTTACGTCAGGCTTGCCAGTTTTTGCTACTGCCGTGCCTCCTAGTCCCCGTAGTCTTTTCTAAGATCTTATGATGGAGTCAGACACGGATTCATCTAGTCCTGTTGGTAGTGAAGGAATTCCTGTTTCTATAGGAGAATATCAGCTTTTTTTGGAATATGTCCCTCATGTTTCTACTCAGTCTTCTCCACCATTGGTGTCACTTCTGCTTGGATATAGGTCCTTAAGTTAGATTATGTCTAGTTTTGCCTCCATAGCGCAATCTAGTACATTGACTCCTCCTAAGAGTTCGGTCCTCCCTTCGTTAGGACTATCATCATCGAAACCTGGTTCGTCGGTTACTGTTACCTCTGTTCCAGTCCAACTGACTGTCTGTGTGGCTTCATCCACACCAGTTGTTACCCATCAATCGTTAGAATCTTTTCACACTCGTAGGTTTATTTTCCTCAATCCAACGTGGCCTGTTAATCCCAGTCCTAGTAGATCACAATCTAGTGCCGCGTAGGCCCCACATGGTTCTAGTGCAGTTTCTACTACTCCTATGATTCTTGTAAGCCTTAATTTTGAAGAGTATCTGTTAGCTGTTTATCAACAGAGCTCTCAGGGTTCTCAGCCACTTCAAGCTCCTAGAAGTCCTCGATTCCATCACTATGATGCTGTTGGTAATCCCGTATATGTATATCCACACCATTATGATGTGTATGGTAATTCGGTCTATTTGCCTCCTATTGATCCTCATCACGCTGTCTACGATCCTTATTAGACCATTTCTCATCTTGGACCTACCTTGCCTGTGCAACCCTCTGGCTTGCAAGGAAAACCCTCAGTGGGACAACCTTTAGCTCAGCCGGGCCCTGCCTCTGGTTCACAGGGACAACCTTAGATCACACAAGGACAACCTTCTGGTCTTTTTGGTCAACCTCAGAATTAACCAGGACTATATTATGCTCCTGGGGGGAAAATCTACCCACCACAGGGACAACTTGTTGCACCACAACCACAGTCACATGCTCAGTATGGCCAAAATATTGTGCAACGAGGACAACCCTACAATCCTTCTATGGGTCAACCTGGTTATCAGGGAAAACCTAGTCCATCGCAACCATCGGGCCAACCTTTCCCACAAGGTCAACCCGGTGGCCCTCAGTCCTCGGTTCAACCAGCTCAGCAACCGATTCAACCTGCTCCTCAGCCGGTTCCATTGTTTCAGTAGCCAGTTCTACCTATTTATAGTCAGCCAGGTTTACCCGCTCAGCAGCCTGCTCAACCTGCTCAGCCGGATCCGCCTACTTAACTGCAAGGCACTTACTACCCTCAAGGTTCATATCAATCGATATATAGTGCGCCCCAGGTTTCCTACCCTCAAAATAAACCTGTATATCATCAACCTCAAAGCCATGATTACATTCCACAACAGACTCCATACACTGCTCAACAAGGACCTGAGTGGTCTACTCCGACTCAGTGTCCTGGTCCTCAACCCTAATATCAACCAAATTATCCTACTTCTAATCCCTATGATCCGAATCCTCCAGGACATAATGCATGGGGACAAAATCCCGCTCAAACTCGATGGAATGTACATGTAGGTCCTTATCAAAGACCTTCGATGAATTTCAACACTTAATTACCGTTTCTTGCTACGTTGGAATTAACTGATGTGTCAAAGTTGACAAACGATCCCATTCTTCATAACCCGTATTGGCCTCCGGTTCCAACCAAGATTCCTGGTGATTGTCCTAAATTTGAGGGCAAGTCTAGTGAAGACCCCCAAGCGCATGTTATGACTTACCATTTGTGGTGTTCCTCTAACCCTTGGGTTGACGATTCTATTCGACTCCGTCTTTTCCAGCGAACTCTTACTGGTGCCGCTGCAAAGTGGTACATTGAGCTATCTTGTGGCGTCTTCCAAGATTTCAATTCTTTAGCCATGGCATTCCTTACGCATTTTCAGTTACCTGTCCGCTATGAGACCATGACACACCTCCTCACTTCATTGAAATAGGACCGAGCTACTCATATCTCGGATCATATTCATGAGTGGAGATGTCATCGTCGCATGATCAAATTTGAAATTCCTGATCAGCTTCTAACTCATTGGTTCACCACCTCCTTTGTTAATTATATTTCCAAAGACATAGCTATGGGGGCATGTGTAACTGAGGAACAAGCCATTTCTTACGCCCATTACCTTGATCTTGTGTACTCTCAGTGTGGCGCATTATATGATATCTTGCCTGATGCTCCCTGAACTGGAACTTCTAAATCGCCAGCGACTCCATCCGTCGATGGTATTATTGGTTCTTTGTCTCAGACTTCTCAGAAGTCTTCATCTTCAAAAACTGGGAAGCCGAAGTCCACTTCTTCCAATAATGTTGCTTCTCATTCCACTTCTAATTCTGGTAATCCCACAGAAGTTAATGCCTTTCAAGACAATCCTATAGATAATGCTTCTAAAGGTAAAAAGAAGGGTAAAGGTAAGGCCAAAGCCGATACCCAAAAATAGGATTCTTAGAAACCCCGTGCTGGCGATGGTTCTCAATGCAAGTCGAAGTACCCTTGTTTGATTTGCGATGAAGAGCACTTCACCAAGGACTGTCCTCGATGATCCGAAGTGAGCCGATTGCTTAAAGGAACCTAGGGAACTATAGCTGTTCTTAAAGAACCTTTCCCATATCAGAAAAATCATATGGTAGAGAAACCTTAGTCCTCTACCCCATTTTGCTCTCAGGTGTTCATGATGAACGATTCTGCAGCCATTTCTATTTCTACTCAGTGGAAAGATTATACTAGCTCCTATCAGGCCACAGGAAAGGAGATCGCTGATGGTCGTCCTCCTCCACCAGTTACTGGCCCTCTTGTGATTGAAAGGCCCAATATTGAATCCATTGTGTGACCATCTTCCAAAGGTGTATCTGTAAGTATTCTTATAATCCCAATGCCCGTGCCGCTCACCATTACAATATTGTTGAGGATTTGGCTTAGGCACCATCTGCGATGTCTGCGTTAGAATTACTTTAGAGTTGTCCATCTCAGCGAAGATATTTTTTATCTGCGATTGGCGGGCTTGATCCTACCGATACCAACCTTCTTTCTTTTGATTTAATATGCTCGACATCCATCGAGCAGTTGTGGACGAAGGTGCATCCACCTTTGTCATGTCATCTTCGTGTTGGAAAGCTATTGGTTCTCCGACCTTGAATTCATCACCAAATTCCCTTGAAGCATTTGATGGAAGAGAATCAAAACCTTTAGGTGTTCTTGCTAGTTTACCAATTAATTTGAAAGGGAAGAAAGTCAATGTCGAGGTCGAAGTCATTGATGATAAACTCAATTATAATCTTCTCCTTGGTCACAGTTGGAATCATGTCATGTCATGTGTTTCTTCCACTCTCTTTCATGTTCTGAAATTTCCACACAAAGGAAATATTATTACTGTTGATCAATTGTCCTTCTTCACCTTTTTCTTTCGAGAACAATATTCTGTATGTGGATCAGATTCCTACTCCCTACGAGAGCGTAGGGCTAGGTCTTTTTAAAGATCCTGCCCTCATGGGTATTTTTCCTCTTCCTCCACCAAACACTGTTCAGATTCATATGATCTCTCGGTTTGACGCCCCATGGATTATTCCTTCCCCTGAACAGATTGATTCCTTCGGAGATTTGATTCCTTTGAGTCTGATTGAGATTGATTATTGTGAAATCATCGCCACTTCGGAACCTCCGTCCTCTGATTATGCTCCATTGAGTATGTCTCTTGACATTTATTCTCAATCCCCCTGTCTTGGGGATTCCGATTCGCCTGATCCTTTGAAATAAGTGTTTCCCTCCAATGAAGCCATTGTGGAAACCATGTCTCTCGAGGATCTGCCATGGGATGATGGTAATCATCGTTCCTCGTTCATGCCTGGCCTTGGGGCCATGTCTACTTGTCTCAAGCGTTTTTTATCTTAGGTTCCTTCTCCTCCGCTTCAATTGCCTGTTTTGACACATGAAGTCTTTAAGGAAGGTCACTTGAGTTACATTCCAGACGATATGTTTTTCTTGATTAGAACCCTCGATCCATGGTACGATGATATCATCATTTATCTCTAGACTTCTACTTTTATATTTGAGTCGACGAAGGATGCCCACCGACGCATCCGTCATCAGTCGCAACCTTATCATATAGTTGGGATACCCTCTATCGTGTCGGAGTGGATTCTATTCTCCATCGATGTTTGACCCTCGAGGAAGCTGAGAAAGTCCTCATTGATTGTTACAGTGGTGCCTATGGCGGTCACATGTCTGGTTATGCCACTGCACAAAATATTCTTCATGCTGGTTATTTCTGGCCTTCTATCTTCAAAGACTGCATTATCGCAGTTCGTAAATGTCATGATTTCCAGATTTATCAACACAATATGTGTGCACTGCCTATACCTCTTCATCCTGTCATTACCGTTGGTCCCTTTTTGAAGTGGGGCATCGATTTTATAATGTGTAACCCTCACTCGGCCAGGGTGCATGCTTATATTATCGTAGCTATGGACTACTTCACCAAATGGGCTGAAGCAATGTCTACACTTCCCGCTGACAGTAAGACAACTGTTCAATTCATATTCAATCACATCATTTATAGGTTTGGTGTCCCTCAAGCCATCGTTATCGATCATGGTTCCCATTTTCAGCATTACATGGTGGCAGAGTTGACTTCTAAGTTGGGTCTGCGTCACAACAGCTCAACGCCGTACTATCCTTAGGCCAACGGTCAGGTTGAAGCCGTGAACAAAGTTCTTGTTACCATGCTTCAACGTATGATTGGGATACATAATTCCAATTGGCATCTCATGTTATTTTCGGCTCTTTGGGCATATCGAACCTCAGTTAAGAACACAACCATATTCACCCCTTTTCATTTGGTTTATGGTCTGGAAGCTACTCTTCTGATTGAATGTGAAATACCTTCGCTCAAGTTGGCTGTTGAATTATTGCCGAACACTTCACCAGAAGAAGAGCGTCTCCTTTATTTAGAAAGGTTGGATGAAACCCGCCACTTTTCTGCTTTGGTTATTGAAGCACAAAAAAAGTGGGTGAAAGCTCATTTTGACCAATCAGTTTCCCCTCGTTCTTTCGTTGAAGGAGATTTCGTCCTCCTGTACGACCAAGCTCATGATAAGCTGGGGGCAGGTAAATTTCAACCCATGTGGCATGGGCCTTGCATTGTTAAATGTGTATTGCAGAATGGGGCCTATGAGCTTATTGATTACGAAGGTCATCCTCTGGAACAACCCATAAATGGGTTGTATCTCAAAAACTATTATGCGTGAGTCATTCATGCATGATTTGTGTACATAGGTGTTTTTTTCATTTTTGTACATGTTTTGATTTGGTGTGCTTTTCAAGAATTCTCTTGCTTATTTGGGTCTTGCTTATTTGAGCATATGTCTATTACCCCTTATGTCAGTTTCACGGATGGTGCTTCTCGCAGTACCATGAATTTTTCTTCAGCAGCCTGGGTAATCTATGATCCTGCTGGTGAGTTGATAGAACTGCAAGGTATTTATCTAGGACGAACTACAAGCAATGTCGCTGAATATAGTGTTGTCCTTGAACTATTAACCGATGCAATAAATCTCGGCATATGTGTATTGCTTGTAAATCTAGATTCACAGCTTGTTGTTCTGCAACTCAATGGTCATTATTCAGTTAGAAACCCATACATTTTGAGATTGTATTTACGTATTCATTTGTTGGAAAGACATTTTGATTTTATCACATATCAACATATTCCTAGACAAATGAATGCATTAATTGATACAGTGGCTAACATTGTATTAGATAGACATTTGCGTAATTTGTAAAATCATCATCATGTGAAAAAGATACATGTAGGAAAATAGATTTATAGATATATCACATGTTTGCATTAGTGTGCATCATACATTCAAAAAATATGTGTGTTTTTGTTACATCCTGAGACACCATGTCTCTCAAAATATGCAGATATAAAGTCTAGATGTCTAATCGGCGTGATGCTCATGGTAGCATGTTACTGCCTGTACGAGCCACCTCAGTAAGTGGTGAATGCGGCTTGGAACCCCGACGGTATGTCTCTGGTAGGCACTAGGAACATCGTCTAATCGTGCATAGTCTGAGATTCCACGTGTGATCCCCTCTAGGTTGTGCACGATCTCTTCTTCCTCACCTCCCTCGCCATGAGGGTAGAAATCACGATGGATTCACCTCGTTATCAGAGACATGCCCGCGGGTCTCTCTGGGCCAACATCTGCAAATATATGGATTAAATCTCAGAACATACATAGTTAAAAAAAATCATCATAACACATGAAAATTAAAAAGTGAGTCTTACCCAAATCTTCATCCCAATCCTCTCCATTCGAGAGCAGGAGGTCCAGATCACCAGTAAAATCTATACCAGAGTAGGGCCAATCCTCCACGACGATCAACTATTGGCGGAGCCAATCAAAGAACCTTGGTCTCTAGGACATCTGTTGATTGCCCCCTTCCCTTGGCATCAGAGCTGCCCATTGGGCCATCTGTGGTTCTCTCGCTGGTGGTGTTGGGACTATGACCTCTTGACGCTGAAAATTTGGTAGTCGTTCCAGGAAGAACGATACCAATATAGACCCATAGCCGAATTGCTTCAATTTTGTCTTCTTGCATTTTTTTAGCTGGCGTTTCATGTTTATTATCACGGCCTCTGCCCATTTGTATATGGTCGGTGTCAAGCAGTCTACATCAAGAAGCAAATGTGTCTTTGTTGCTTTGTGAGATGCTTGCGATCTTGTAGCTCGTGTGATGGTATGTAGCACTACTTTTAGTGCCAAGTCTGGTATAGTCTGGATATCGACTTTCCCACTCCCTAATCCCTTCTGTGCCCCTGGACATACCCTGTCAATCACCATGGACATGCTCTCCATGAAAGGCCGGGTTCTGGT
The DNA here is from genome assembly GCA_034641835.2 of Pinus albicaulis. Classification (NCBI taxonomy): domain Eukaryota; kingdom Viridiplantae; phylum Streptophyta; class Pinopsida; order Pinales; family Pinaceae; genus Pinus; species Pinus albicaulis. The sequence continues at coordinate 112,060 of JAXQQM020086908.1, forward strand.
TAAGATCAGTGCTACTCCCCTCCGCAAAAATCCTGTGGTAAAGTAGACATCATAAACATCAATCTCAAGTTCCTGATCTCGAAGGATGAAATTTTCTTGATCCTCATCCCATATGCTGATCAAATAGTGTAGTAGCTCCGGTTGAGCATGGAGACACAGTTTCAAGAAGAAATTATTTAGTCCACAGTCTCTGAGAGCTTCCATGCATCTCTCATTTCCCATGGCAAGCTCGTCCTCTTCGCCGTGTTCCCGTTCTTTCCATTGGATCACCATTTTTCTGTTTTTTATCTGCAAACACATTCATATGAATAGTATTAGCCAGTTTTGAAGCTTGGATTTATAAACAATTGGGGTATTTGAATTTCATTTTGCACAAGAATGGTCTACGTGGTTGGCGCGCCCTAGTGTAGAAAATTTGGTGGTTGGCTCGAATTCGTGCCTGAAACCCATTCCAACCGCCGTGCCCTAATATTTTCATTTCCTCCCCCAGAAATCGAAATTGGGAGTTGTAGGAGGTAAAAAATGACACAAAATGAAGGGAGAGATCTCAGCTCTTACCTGGAACTAACGGATTTGAGATTGGTCTGGTGGATTGTTTGCTATCGTCGCCGTAAAATCACACTATAAAATGGGTAAATATTGCTCCACAAGAGGTAAAAAGTGAAAGGTAATTATTTTTACCATTTTTGGCATTTTAGAACTCTTTAAAACCCTAATTAGGTTTTAAGATATATTTTTCAATTATTTTATTTTCAAGAAATGGGTTTTACACGTGTCTCTTGTGAAAAAACAGGTTTTCAGGACATAGCCCATTGGTGGAGTAACGAGTTAAATTTTATAATTTTTCAGACTCGGTAAAAACACGAAAAACTCACTACTAGAGTCATATTTAACATCTTTTCTGATTCTCTAAAATTGAAAATATTTCCAAGACTCTTGTCATTTTGAACTCGTTAAATGGCTTCAAAGCAATATCTACCCAATATACATTTACCCTTTTTTTCGGGCTGGGATAGATTATTTACGAAAAAGGAATACCTTAGCCTATCACGACTAAGAGGTTCTTTCAGATATTGTTTTCTACCTTTTTGGATCTGAGAGACTATTTAAAAAAAGGGCCATGATGGATTTTTCTTTTCTACCTTCTTTTCAAACACTCTAAACATGAAAAGGTGCCGAGTTCTCCCTTTGTTAGACTCGTTATACCCTGATGACATCAGATTTCATCACCATGACGTTACTCGAGTTCCTCCTTCCCAGGGCTCATAAAATGTACTAGGTTGGATTTGTCCGAAGGATAAGCTTACAACACAAGCATATGATATCCCCTTCAAGCTTGTTTTAAAAAATAATTGGGGCACTCGCCAAAAATGGTGGGGGGAAATGGAACCAAGTCTTAGTTATGTTGACAGTATGTCGCTCTTGAACATGGCACTTGTCTGCATTCATGTCAGGTTGGGGACACCTCAATTTGTCATTTTTGCCTCAATAGGTTTGGTTAATCTCTTTTGACCTCTCATCTTCTCTTTTCCATGTCATCATGACCTCGGATTCTTTGATGTCAAATACTGCCAAATCAAATGTTGTGCTGCTGATATGTTCAAGAGAAGTTTGCCTCTGCAGTTTTCAACCTCCCTCTGATTCTATGTTGGTCTTGTTTCACTATCATCATGTTCCTCTGTCTCATATCGATGATGTGGGAAACATTATGGCCCACCTTCGATCAGGTCACTTCCTGTCGACTTCAGCTCATTATCCAGGAATTTGATCTAGAGACTCCATTCTGGTACCTTGGAGCCTGCATGCCTCAATGGCAGGTTCTTCACATTCGACGCAAGGTCCACATCATTGGCCTTCGATCGGGTGATTCTACGGATGTTCAACACCAGATCACTATTCACATTTCGTGGATTGTACCGGTTGTACCTTGAGAGCCATTGTCATTATTGGTGGTTTCTCTCATGCCTGTTAACAACTTTCATCATTGGCTGGTAATCATGTGATTTTCTTGTATGTTCGAATTCAAATAATATATTCGCATGCTTGGATCTGTACTTGTTCGGGTTGAGATGGAACGCAAGACACTAGGTTTTGCCTGATAAAATCCAGGCTGCGGATTTTGGTGGATTGTCATGACTTATTGCATGACTCTTTTGATTGGATGGCTGTGACCATACCTGAGTCTATTTGTTGATCCTTACTGCTGCATGGCTGATTCCATACCTCAGATCTCAGTTTTTATATACTCTATTATGGATGGCTGCACCCATATCACATGTTCATGTATTCGAGATATCAGTTGTATTCGTAATTGTAGGTTTTCTGACAATGGTGTTTGGTTCGAGCGCGTTCTCATAAAGCATTTTGCCCCTCCCTTTCCCTCGGACCTCATGCTTTAGGGGGAATATGTTACACAATATTTTTTCACTGTCCCTGCAATCCCCATCTCGCCCATTGGAGGGTCATTTACATGATCAATAAGCAGTGTCATGCCTTGAAAAGACCATCATTGTATCCCTTTACATGAGAGTAATATTCCTTTTGTTGGCAATTCCTTGAGCAGAGACTCAAAAACCCTTGTTTTTGCCTTGGCGCGGGTAGTCAGTTATACCCTCGTGCCGAAGAGGAAGATTAACACTAGGCCCCGCGCCAGCTGGCACTCTGTCCCAGTTTTCCACCTGCACTGAGCTGTTTATGGAATGTTTTTTAAAAATAGAGGCAGAGATTCCACTCCAAACACTTCAAGGATGAGTCATTGGGAGTGGTTGAATTGAATAAAACAAGGAATCCCTCCTTTAGTTTATGGTTTCCACCTCTTATGGGAACTCCCTAAACGATAGGCCTCCCTCCCACCTTTGTAGGGATTCTAACATCATCCTTTTCCTCTATAAAAAGAAGCTATCTCTCTTTGTATAAGCTAGTTGAATAGATGAATTTCTGAACTAGGAGAATTGAACATACTATAGCAGAACTATTAGAGAGATAGAATAAGAAGGAATCACGTTGAGAGAGCTTGAGTCCATGTTTTTTGAGAGAGCTTGAGTCCATGCCTTCATCCCGTCTGAATTCCCTGACAAGCATCTGAAACACACTTTGACTGAACCCCGCTAGAGGAGACTACGACGTCAAAGCATTGGTTGTAACTCTTCCTTCTATCAATACATATATGTGACTATTTTTTGGTTCCCATTTTGTATTATGTTATATGTTTAATGCAATATGCTTATCCCTATTTGACTGGCTATTAGTTATGAGTGAAATTATTATGTCGTATGCTATTCTTGTTTTTGTTCTACGTGTAGGTATTCGAGCATGACTACGGAAGGATTGTGACTTGCCAAGGCAGGAGTGAGAGGGCACTACCACTGCAACAACGAAGACATCGTCAGACTCCAGGTAGTTCAATCTACCGTGTCCTCTTTTCATTCAATAATTAGGAATCAACACTCTAGCACGTCTCTTTGTTTCTAGACCCACTATAGGGCTAAAGGGATAGTCTCTGTCCACAGAGAGGATTTACCTATTTAATAGGGGGTTTTGGAGTCCAGAGCGGAATGCAGGCATCTATTTTGAACATACACAACAATGTTCACATATTCTTCCCATAGAAACTTCAGAAGACCTTTGTCACATAGCATGGTGCGGGCAGCTTCCACAATGGTCCTATTCTTTCTTTTAGCAACACCATTTTTCTCAGGAGTGTACACAGTTGTGGCCTCCCTCTTAATGTTAGCTTATCTACAGTCATTAAAATCATTTGACTCATACTCGGTCCTATTGTCAGTCCTCAAAACTTTGATTTTATTCTCGGTTTGATTTTCCACCAATGCCTTTAAGGTACGAAACCATTTGAATGCTTCGTCCTTCTTCTTCAAAAAATATATCCAGGTCTTGCGGGATAAGTCATCTATAAATTCATGTAATAGGAACATCCTCCCAAGGATGTCACAGGCAGCATACCAGATAAGTGAGAATGTATCAACTGCAAGATATCAGTTGTCTTTGTGACACTTGAAGGGAATGGTCCCCTTGTATGCTTCCCTTCGGCACAACCCTGACATATAGCTTCATGATCATCTCTTAATTCGGGCATCCCTGTCACCACCTTCCTTGCTTCGGGAAGGGCTTTGTAATGAAGGTGTGCAAACCTCTGGTGCCGTAATTCTGTTTGAAGAGTTGTATCACATGTCATAGCCCCCAATGGACTTCCTCCAACCTGGTAGAGTGTATCAACTCTAAAACCAATAGAAATATCTTCCTTGAAGTTCTTCTTCCAGATAAGTACCTTTCCATCAACGAATGCCACCTTGAATCCTTTGTCTTCCATTACCGAAATGGACACAATTTTCTTCTTCAAATTAGGTACATACAACACATCTTGTAATCAGATGACTTTACCTTGAGATAAATGGAGGGTCATAGTCCCTGTCCCTTTCATGGGATGGGTGGAATTATCTCCAAGGATAATTTATAGATTAGTATCCTTCTCAACCAAATTAGAAAGGGATTATTTATAACCAGTGAGGTGCCTTGAAGCACCACTATCAATTAACTAGACATCCAGGGTGTCGAGTGGAGATGGAGAAGAGAGGGTAGATACAACAATAAAATCATTTCTCTTATTATCAACAACATTAGACTCATCATACCTGGAATTTATTGACCTCTTGAAATGTTTCCCATTTCAATTATGATCAGAGGGAGCCTTTCTTTTTCCTTTGGCCCAGCTCTACCATGGTTTTGATTTCTAGGGCCACCATGGTTCTTCTTCTTTGCATGAGAAGTGAAGGCAATAGGGTCACTTCCATTACCATTAGAGGCATATAATTCTTGTTTCCTCTTGAGTGCATCTCATCAATATTTCATCAAAATCAAGAATCACATTATTATTGAGAATAGTGGTCTTGAATACATGCCAATCATGGGGGACACCTCCAAGTGAAATAAGAACCATTTCTTGATCAGATATTGCTTCCCCAATAGCTATGAGGTTATTCTTAATTTCAGTGAGCCTCATAAAATAGGATTGAATAGATTCATCCTTACCCTTCTTGACATTCTTCATTTGATTCTTGAAGAAGAGGATTTGATTAGCATTGCTAGCCCTGAACATGCTCACCAACTTATCATACATCTCCTTAGATGTCTTTAGCTCATAAATGTAACCAACCAAGTGCTTATGAATAGAATCCCGGATAATCATCTTTGCTTTGATTTCCCCTTTTATATACTTCGTCTTCATGGTAGTAGCTGCATTTGATGGATGCTCTTGAATATTCCCTTGTACATAGTCCATGACATCTTGATCTTCTAGCGCCAAATCCAAGGACATCTTCCATGCATGATAATCGACTTATCAGTCAATTTATTATCAGCCTTGAAACCCTTGTAGGTGTAGGAGGCCATTTTTCATTGATAGTATTTCTTCCTTCAGAGATAGATTCTAACACCAACTTGGACTCTTGGAATTTGTCTTCACCTCCACTCTGATACCATGTTAAATTTAGATAACCATGATGTTCTATGCTTGATGCACTTTTACTTCAGTCTTTCTTAGGCCCAATAAAAAATAGAAATAACATAAACTTGAAAGTAAAATGTTGATAGAACACAATAATAGATCAATAGAAGACAATCCAAATATAGATCATATTTACAATTCCTTTTTTCCAACAAAGAAATGAGATATTGTGGTGTTACGATGGTTAGCAGAATGCTTCAACCAACAACTTCTTTCTCGACCAACTAGCACTTTCATGTGTCACACCCACATCCCTCAAAGACAACTCATCACAAGTCAACACAAGTCAAACCAGGGACAATGCAAAAAATTCAACGTAGGTAGCTTTATAAAATTCAACACAACAAACTAGGGCTTCAATCAAACAACTCGAAATTCCTCGAATTCAGTGCCCATATGTACGGCCTCCTAAAATCAAAATTTATGCAGAAGATTGAGGTCAAACGACCAAGATTTGACCACGGTCAACATTGGTCAAAACTACAGCAGAAATTCCTAAACAGATCAGCCAGAAAATAAAAAGCCCTAAACAAATTAGCACAAAAAAAACAGCAGCTTCGCTCCACACGTGTGAGGGAAAAAAGGCCCCCAAAGGCTATCGAACCAATCAGATCACAATGAGAAAATGTGTGATGAGATGATGAGAAAATGACCTCCAAGTCTCTCCAATTTATATTCATCAATGAGGGTGTGTGACACATCTTGTAGGCATGTGGGATAAATTTGGATGACCTTGCACATGTGGAAAATAAATTCAAAATCAATGTTCTGCCCATCCGATCAAGATGATATTTAGATCAATCTTGCACCTCTTCGAAAGAGGAATCCAAAAAAAATATGACCATCATCATATGAGTAGTGCAACATGGATTTTGGACCTATTTTAAAAAATTAATAGTGTCTCTATCTCGAACTTCAAATCCCATAGGTTGTTCCACATAGAAATCTTCCTTGATTGAGCCATGTAAGAAGGCAATCTTCACATCCATCTGATGTAGACTCCATACTTGCGATGCAACAAAGGAAATGATCGATCAGATGGTGGTGTAGTGGGAAAGAGGTACAAATATTTCATCATAATCTATTCATTCTTCTTGTGAGAAGCCTTGAGCAACAAATCTTGCCTTGAACTTTTCAACACTTCCATTAGCTCCATGCTTGATCTTGTAGAGCCATTTTGAGGTGAAAAAAAAATTGTCCTTCAGTCTACAGACCACATCTCAGACACCATTCTTCATGATAGACCCATATTAATCGTGCATATAATCCTTCCAAACTTGATGCTTCACAAATTCTTCAAATGTTCCAGGCTCATATTGTAGAATAGTGCTCAGGGCTGCTAGGTACCCTTGGTACCTATTCAGCTTCTTGCTTTAACAAAATGTTCCCCTTGGAGAAATATGTCTCTCTGAATCTTCGAGAGTGTTTCTAAGCCATGAGGGCCTCCTTTTATTTGAAGAATGTGGATCTATAGGATCCTTCAGACCTTCAAATTTGAGCATCGGTTCATTCTTCAGTTCTTCCTGTCTTCCAACTTCTTCTTCTTCTTTTTCTTCCTTTGAGATAGGAAGATCTCTAACCTTCCTGAGGGAAACATCTTCATCGAAGGTGACATCATGACATATATCCACTTCTTTTTCACCAGGAACATAGATTTTATATGCCTTCGAGGTTTCACTGTAGCCCACAAAAATTCCCTTCTTTCGAGAAGCATCCAACTTGCTTCTCTGTTCTTTTGCCACATGAAAAAATGTGTTAGTATGAATCTTTTGTCGTAAAAGACCATTTTAGCTACGCATAAAAAATAGCCCTAACATCAAATATGACTGCCAATATCTTTAAGTCTGCAATTAGTTGATCCAAATAATGCTGCACAAATCCAGATCTAAGCATAAAATACATTAAGCAATAAAAATGAAATATGGCTCCATGCATCCAATAGACAAGACAAGAACAATGTATTTGCATTAGGGGAATTTTGAGGTCTAAAATGGGCCTCCTAAGGAAATAATAAAATAATAGCTAAACCAATAAAATAATATTTATGAATTTGCAATTCACTTTTTGCATCAAAATCCATGTAACCATAGTTAAATTCAATTCAAAAGTTGTACCAAAATAAAATTAATAAAAAAATTGTATTGATGTGACTATAAATAAAAATGAAATTTTCAAGAAAAAGTCATTATCATTGAACAACTAATGCATTTGTCCTTTGTACTTAAATAACTTAAAATAAAATATAAATATAAAGTTATAAATTATATTATACTCTATTAATTAAAATTTATATTATTTAAATTGTATAATAACTTGTAATTAATATACTATATAAAAATAATATAATATAATATAATACAATAAATGTGTAGGGATATGCATTGTTTCTTTCAAAAAATATGAAATGACAATAATATTATTTTATTCAAAAAGTGTGAAATGACATTTATTATGAGTACTTTACTTTGACTTTAAAAGTACTTAGAGCACTACCATGGTTAACCATGAGTTTTTATCCACCATTGAGAATGTGATGGTGGATAAAAACTCAAGCAATGCCACCTCAACCATTAGGGATGATGTCATCCCCTAAACTGTGATTGGTTCTCATAAAGTGAATTTTGATTGTACATTTTCCTTAGGAGACCCATTTTAGACCTCAAAATTCTCCTAATGGAAATAATTTTTTATATTATATTCAAAGGGGGCACCTGAGAGGAAAACAAGGAAGGTGTTTTCCGGTTCTCCTCAATGGGATAGGTTCTTGATAGTCCTCAGCACTTCAGATCTAGAATCTCTCTCTCTTGTTGGTGTAGAAAACCCAGACAAACATAGAACTCAATGGGAGCTCACAAGGAAAAAATGGAGAAAATGTGACCAAGTGTATAGATCTAGAGTGATCTAATAGGCAACAAAAGGTGACTAATGAATGGGGAAAACCCTAATATTTATTACAAAATATTAGGGTGATCTAGAACTTGGTGCATGAATAAAATATTATTAATCAAATTATAGAACCACCTTTTAGGAATATTTTATTATATTTGTAGGAGGGAAAAGGATTTTTGACTTGGGTCAATTCCTTTATTTATAGATAATAAATAAATAAATGATTTATTTACTATTTTAAGGAAATGGTGGGAATATAATTAAATAAATAATGATTTATTTAATTATCTATAAATGATTTAGTCAAATTTAACTAGGAATATTATTTAAATAGGATTTAAATAACTTATTCCTAGGAAATAATCAAATAAATAAGGATTTATTTAATTGATTTCCTTGTTTTGGGTTAAATATGACCAGGAAATATAAAAAAATATAGATTTATTTATTATTTCCTTTTGGGGTTTCCTGTTTAGACCATAAACAACTTAATAAAGATGTTTTACTCAGTTATTTCACATAGTGAAAGCAATTTTACTTAGGGTAAAATTGGTCTTACATGGTTTACTTGGGTTCATCTAATGATAATAGGTTAGATGGCCAAAAAATGGTGTAACAATATGAGACTTCCAAAAAATCTAAAATGAGAGACAACAGGCTTCTTACCAGAGAAGACTTCTTCGGGAGTTTTGGAGTCCAATGCAGAATGTGGGCATCTAATTTGAACATACACAATGATGTTGGAAGCTTCTCCCCATAGGAACTTCAGAAGACCTTGGTCATAAAGACTGGCACGAGAAACTTCCAAAATGGTTCTATTCTTCCTTTCAGCAACACCATTTCGTTTGGGAGTATACATAGTAGTGGTCTCCCTCTTAATGCCAACTTCCCTGCAATATTTATTGAATTCGTTTGACTCATAATCGGTTCCATTATCAGTCCTCAAAAATTTGATCTTCTTCCTAGTTTTATTTTCAACCAAGGCCTTGAAGGTGTAAAACCACTTGAATGTTTCGTCCTTATTCTTCAAAAATTATATCCAAGTTTTGCGGGAGAAGGAATCTATAAAAGTGATATAATATAAGCATCCTACCAAGGATGTTATGGGCATCATACCAGATAGATTGGAATGAATCAATTGTAAAATATCAGCTGTCTTTGTGACACTCGAGGGGAATGGTCCCCTTGTATGCTTTCCTTCGACACGACCCTGACATACACCTTCATGATCATATTTGAAATCGGGCATACCTGTCACCACCTTCCTTTCTTCGTGAAGGGATTTATAATGAAGGTGTGCAAACCTTCATGATCATATTTGAAATCAGGCATACCTGTCACCACCTTCCTTTCTTCGTGAAGGGATTTATAATGAAGGTGTGCAAACCTCTGGTGCCATAGCTCAGATTGAAGAGATTTGTTACATGTTATGAATCCTAGTGGAATTCTTCCAACTTGATAGAGTGTATCAACCTTGAAAGCAAGAGTGAATGCTCCTTTGAATTTTCTCTTCCAAATGCTTACCTTTTCATCAATGAATGCCACCTCAAATCCTTTGTCTTTCATTGCCGAGAAAGACACTAGATTATTCTTTAAGTCAGGTACATACAACACATATTTCAAACGAAGGACAGATAGGTGGCATTGTCTCCAAGGATAATTTCAAAATTAGTATCCTTTTCAATAAAATTAGAGAGTGCCCCTTTATATCTAGTGAAGTGCCTTGATGCACCACTATCAATCAACCACTTATCGAGGCTGTCAGGAGGAGATGCAACAGAGAGGGCATATATAAGAATATATTCATTTCTCTTATTATCAACAACATTGGATTAATCATACCCGGAGTTCCTTGACCTCTTGAAAGATTGACCATTTCCCTTTCCATTTCAACCAGAGGGAGCCTTCCTTTTTCCTTTGAACATGTTGTTCCTTTGATCATTCCCCCTGAAGTTGTTGTTGTTGTAGTCATAATCTCGAGGAGAGTCCATTTTATTTGGGCACTCTCTTGCATAGTGAGCAAACTTGTAAACAAGTGTAACATCTTCCCTCCTTCCTTTGGGACCCACTCGTCCATGATTTTGATTTCTCGGACCAACATTATTACTCTTCTTTGCATGAGCGGTGAAGGCAGTAGGGTCACTGTTGAAAAGTGTAACTAGGATCGATCTTCATATTGATCATGTAATTATGTATTTAGGTAAAATAAAATACAAATATAATAAAATGTATTTTTTTTAAGCTTGATTCATGGGTTTCATGAGCAAGGATTTTTATTATAGGTCAAAAGACTTCTTCTTGATGTCTTTTAAGGATTTGTCATCTTGTCATAAATATAGTAATGTATATGAAATAAATTACATGATGGTATGCCTCAAGACCTTGTCAAATAAGCTTGAAGACATGGCTCAAGAATGGTGATACTACTTGATTTAAATAATCCTCAAGACAACCTAAAATACGCTGGAAGAACTCCTCTACAAGTCGGCCTACAAACAACAAACAGAGTCAACTCACAAACCGTCACATCTCTTCATGGTCAGGTCAGATTATTACAGGGCCTGACCAAAATAAATAGCCCACTGTGTTGTGCAAAATTGTGACAGAACATAACTCGACTATGAGATTTTCAGACAAAATCTCAGGAAAAAATCTGCGGTGACTTCATGAAAAATTATGTGATTTAATGTGAAGGTCAGGATAGAAACAAAGTGCATAATTAGAGGTGGAAAAATGAAGTAATCAAGGGTAAATCTGTTATATATATGCGAAGTTACAGGAATGTGTTTAGTAGTTACAGGACTATGAAGTGCTAAGTATAATAAGTGTGCTCAAGGAAGTAATGCAACACAAGTAAGGGTATCATTAGAGTATGAAAAGGGTGGACTGTTCATTGAAAAAGAAAAAAGATATGTGTGTACGTTGAAGACCAACCAACAAGGTGAAGTGAAGGTGCAAGGTGTGTACATGACATTCTATAACAAGGTGCTAATATCTAAGTAAGGATCACATATAGCTGGAGTAGGGAAATACAGTTAGAGACTGAGCTCTCTAGTCTTGGTGTAGAAAAGTGCAAGACGATGCAGGACGGTGAAGAAAAGAAGGATCAACTTAAAGAAGTGAATGAAGAAGCAGTGACAAGGTCTTGGAGGCATACAAGGGTCAAGGGCTTGATTCTTTATTATGGTACTTTTTATCTGAAACTCTATAAGAAGAATTTATCGTGGGTTTTCCTCTCCAGGAGGGAGAGGTTTTCCCTGGCTTGAAGAGCCTAAATTTGTGTCTCTTGTGTTTTGATAATTGACTTGATGAAAGGATAAATAAGCTAATAATATAAGACATAAGTAAATTAAGTAAGCTCACAAGTAATTATCAAGAAGATAATTTGAATTAATCACCAGCCCCCCAAATTATCAACATGGTATCAGAGCTAAGGTGCTGAACACGAGGGCTACTCGATAAGAAGACACTCTAGGAAGCGAATATCAAAGTTTGTGTTAAAAAGTCAAATCAGCTTACCAGAAAGACTGTGACACATCATTTTGTCACCATGACATTTGACTGTTCATATGGGTATATCACCATCCATATCATGTTCCCTTAGAGGTATCAAAAACACTAATGTTCTTGAATCAAGTCTTGGAATTGGAGAAAAGCTCTGTAAAACCCTTAAAAGTCTACCTGCATCATTTTTCTAGCCTTTCCTTGCACATGCGCTGATGTTTTGTCCATAAACTGCGGCAACTCCCACAATTTTTGTCACTATAACCTGCGCACCCTTGTGAAAAGAAAATAAAAGAAAAAAGAAAATTCTAGAAGCCTAGTTGGTTGAATATTCTCCCAATTGGAAGTTTCTAGATTCACAATTAGTTCGAGCTTTATCCCTCCACTCATGGAGCTTATCCCTTGGTCCATGGAGCTCAAATACCGTCATGAGAGGACTCCATCCCCCTCTTCATGGAATTGAAACTACCTCCATTTCCCTATAAATTGAGCTTAAGTTTTAGGTTGAAGAGTAGACACATGTAGATACCAATGTGATAAGAGACTAATCTATATAGTTTCTAAAGCTGAAGAGAGTTCATAAGAGTGAATACTTTCTACAATAGTGAGTTGTTGTTGGTATAAGGAAGATCACACCTTTGTGTCCATAAATCCATGCTGGTATTCAGAGAGGAAGGATTATCAGACTGAAGGAGAATGATTTTTCAGGACCCCGGGAGAAATCTGTACAACATCGAAGCATCAGGTTGTAAGATTACTCTTTCTATTCAATATAATACATATGTATCTCTTTTTCTCATTGCTTTGTTTCTATGCTTATTGTAATAATGTCAATACTTAAGACTCCTTGATCACTAAGTTGGATTATTATTTTTTGATTATTATATGCTGTAGATGCTTTGAATATTTGTCTTGTCTTTGATTGCAGGTTCTATTCATTGGAGAACTACTTTGGAGTGATGGGACAAAGGGCTATATCAAACATTTAGATTTCAAGGTAGGGGCATGTCCTCTTTACTTTACTATTATAATAATCTTAGAATGTAATTAATCTAGAGGAAAAGGTTTTCTTTTCTTTGTTTGTATTCATTTTGAAATTTTAGTTTTTTGATTTTGACTTCTCTGAGACTAGTTGGGTAGATAAATTTTAAGAATCCTGAAAAAGAAAGCTTGTTATTTATTTTTTCTAAGTTTTTCCTTACTTGCACAGTTCTCGACAGAAAACAGTGCGGAAACCTGCATAACTTTTAGTTCAATTTAGTGTGCATGTGCACTGTATTCCACTATAAGCTGCACACCCCCTGGAAATTTTTGAAAAAATAAATTTCTCTTTTTTAGAGCTAGATAACCTTATTCTTTAAGTTTTCCCTGATCCATCTTAGTTTTCAGATCTTGTGTGAGAACTTCTTTTCAACAAATTTTGAGTTTTGTTTGATTTATCATCTTGTTTGCATTTTATAAGTGACAATTTACCTTGGTTTATTGCTTCTCTGTGTGGAAGATACCTTCATTTTCCTCAACTTACTGGTATTATGATTTTATCTTTTTAAGCCATCAGGATTGTTGCAAACGTTACTTTTATGAATATTTTTCCCCTATTCATTTGCAAACCTGGAAGAGCTTCTAGCTTACTGAAGCCTGATTTAACACCAAAACACTCTTGGATGATTTCATTTCTGCTGAGATGAGTGGAAATTTTCATAGTATAATCACAACTAAAAAAAATCATCCTCAAACATTCTAGATATAATTCATAATTAGAATTTTATTTTGATTTTGAAATTTATGTTTTTTAGAAATTTTTTTCTTTTGGGAATTGATTTTTTGTTGAATTGTAGTTTTTGATTTGATTGTTCAAGAAATTTCATTTCAAAAGAGAAATTGATCATTCTTGCAAATTTAGTTCTTCATGAAATTGTCTTCTTTTCAAAAAGGATTTTGTTTATGAATGAAAGAGTTTGTGTTTTGGAAATTGATAAATCTCTCAACTTTCTCTTAAATAAGATTCATTGAAAAGAAAGAGTTTCACTTCTCATATAGATGCATTTAGAGTATTTTGAGTCGGGTCACAAACATCATTAAATTTTCAACTCCATACCCTTTGTGTTAAGTAACAACCAAATTAATACAACGCCTAAATAAAATCAATCTAGAAATTTTAAATTTTCTAGGGCTCATTCCACCAACATAGCTTAGGCTACTGTTTTTGAATAGGTTGTAATAAACATTCCAAAACAATTTAAACAAACAACTAGAATCTTGCGGTAGGAAAATCCAATTGTTTCATTTTGACTCTGGGAAGCTCTTCTTAAAAGAGTCAAGCACAAGATCATGTCGGGCCTAGTGAGGTAATTGTACCTATATCATTGGAAAAGATAGAAGATGTGCATGTAATAGAAATGATAAACCTCAAATTAACCTTTTTCGGGGAGCCTGGGGTCACTTGTTGGCAAACCTAGGATTTACAATATCGAGGAGCCTTCAAGGGGATTGAGTTTTATACTCTGTCCTTGCCTGTATATCGGATCATAGAATTTCCCCCCAGGTGCATTTGTCTCCGTTGGTGACCTTAGTGGCTATAATATTTGGGATTTTTCCTATGGTGACGGTGGAGGGAAGGTCCCACTGTACCTGTAGCAGACATTGGCTAGAGTCACTTGGACTTTTCGGAGGGTATTCCTCACTTTGAGATGGCATAAGTGGAGGGACTTGCACCAAACTGTTTCATTAAGAAAGTTGTCATAGTAACTATTCCAACTGCCAAGTTTTCCACATTAAACTTCTACGATATTGGATTTCATCACCAATTAGTGTTTTTAGTGTGGAAACATATTGTTTGTGTGTGGTTTGTCTCTTAGATTTTGTTGGCGTGTGTTCAATTGCTGGTTTTCTTAGCGACCTTAGCTTTATTTTGTTGAAACATTTTTTGATTTCGTGTGTTAAACATTAACCGTGGCTGAGATACCGAGACACTCTCGTAGAATGCAGGGGAAACCCCCTGAGTATACACCAAGTCGATTAGAAAAGATTAAATCTAAAAGAGGTCAACAACTAGGAACCATATCTACTGAAAAAGAGAAAACATCAGTAATAATACATCTCGATTATGAAGTATATCAACCTCAGATAGTAGGAAGAAATCAAGAACAACCAAAAATTTCAGAATTAATTACAGTTGAGTCTACAACCGGTGAATTCTCAGATACTCAACTTATTGAACCTGAAATATCTGAACCTGAAATTGGATATACTTTATCTGAGTCAACTTTAGAGTTCATAGCCCGAACCCCTAGTCGTCCTCATTCACCTCGAGTGAAGCTTCACATTACTGAGAACCTTCCTCCTGGCCTAATTAGTATCGAAAAAATTACTAACACGGAAGAAGAGATCACAATTCCTTCGCGTCAATAATATTTATATCTAAGGTATAGTGAACCGATTTACCCTTAAAGTCCTTTTAAACCAGACCCTTGGTATCATCAGTTAACCAACTTTCTACATAATACTGGTCTCGATTATTCACCACACCGCATTCCTTTTTACTCCATACCCAAAGGTGGTTACATGTCTTCATCAAGCATGTCAGGTGAGTCATCCATGTTTTCTTCATCGCCATAAACTTTTTTGTATGGTGGTCCATCAGTTCCTGCTGGATACCGGTCACTCTCTGGTACTTTCTCGGGAGCATCTCCCTCTTCTGAAAAATTTACACAATCAACTGGTCTTAATGAATCTGATATTGAAATTTTGACAATGGAACAAGTCTATATGATGTCTGGAAATATTCCTTCACCTGACCCTCAAGGTAGCAATTTACTACCTGGGGGGCAGTATACTCCTCAAGGACAACCTCTTCAAGGGCAGTACCCTATGCCAGGACCACATCCACTTCAAGGGCAGTACCCTATACCAGGGCCATAGCCTCTTCAAGGGCAGTACCCTATGCCGAGGCCACAGCCTATTCAAGGAAAAGAGCCTCCTCTGAGGCAGCAGTTTTATCAAGAGAACCAATCCTTTCAAGGGGGTCAACCCTTTACTAGAAATTATCCAGAAAATTATCAAACTTACATTCCAATACCTCAAACTGATTATCGTCAACCTTATGCACCACAACCTTTAATGGGAGCTCCCAGAGTTAACACAGTGCGGAACCCGTCATTAAACAAACATAATTTGCAACCTACTTTGCAAGTACCTTATAATCAACCTGGTCAGCCAACTGGTCAATTTGGTTAGGCCCAAGTCTAGAAACCTACCCAACCTACACTTCAAATTGCACCTTAAGTATCTGTACCTAGTAATCAGCAAGTTGGTCCGAGTACGTTGAAAACTCCTATCCATTCTGTTGTGCAAACTTATGTTCAACAACCAAGTACACCTATCCCTGGAGTTTCCCAAGTCCCTATTGCTACAACCATTCAAACAACGACATCAATTGTATCACAGGAAATCCCTCAAGTCACTGCTCATCAAACTAGACCTGTGGTTCAGTCTATTGTTCAAACCTCTGTAGGACAACCTGGTACAACTAAAATTCCAACAAGCCAACCTTATGGAGGTAAGTTTGTTAATCAACCTTATTAAGGGTAGTTTCAATATGGACCAATAGGAAAAAATCCGGTCTACCGAAGTCAACCATACCCTGGTTATACATATTAGATACCATCTCAACCTCAGTTTGGTATGGCTAACCCTGGATATCCCAGAGGTATTCCAATCTCATCTGCACAGGATATTCCAGGTTATCTTGGATATCCTCCTTCGGGTACTGGTATCGTTCCTCAAGGTTATCAATTTGCTCAACAGGACCCTAACTGTTGGTTACCATTCATTGCAACTTTATACTTTCCAGATTTGTCGCACCTCATGAAGGATCCAATTTATTATCTTCCGTTTTGGCCACTAATGCCAAATAAGTTTCCCGGTGACATACCTAAGTTTGAAGGAAAATCAAGAGAAGACCCCTCAAATCATGTGATGACTTATCATCTTTGGTGTGCATCAAACTCTTTAATCGATGATTCCATTCGATTGATACTTTTTCAAAGAACATTGATAGGCTTAGTTGCAAAGTGGTATATTGAATTACCACGTGGATCTTTCAATAATTTCAACGCGTTAGCAATAGATTTATTAGCTCACTTTTAGTTTCCATTCCGTTATGACAATGGCACGGAACTCTTAACTTCATTAAAACAAAGTATGTCTACATACATTTCAGATCACATACATGAATGGAGACGTAGAAGACGTTTAGTGAAATTTTTCATTCCAAATCACACCTTGGAATAATGGTTCATCAAATCATTACTTCCAAAACTTACTAAATATGTAGCTAAGGGAGGTTTTGTTACAGAAGAACAGTTAATAGTTCAAGCACAGTACTTAGACCTTGTATATACACAATCTAGTACTTTATACGAAAAAATTCTTAACTTGCCACGCCCAGGTCAAATTACTGCAACTCCTTCTAGTTCTCATTCTATAGATGGTGCAATTGGTACAGTTAGTGCTAACAATAGTAAGAAGAAGTCATCCAAACCTACTTCTCCCATTATAACTTTACCAGATTCACCTAAAGGAGATTCTTCCCTTGAAACTTCTGCCGACATTCATGTTGTGATTCATCCACAACTAAAGCTAAAACCAGCAATAAGAAGAAAGGAAAGAATAAAAATAAAAAAATTACATCTCCTAGAGAGAAAACGGAAAAAAACAAACCAGTTGATGAAAAGCGGAAACCTCATTATCCTTGTCTTATCTGTGACGAGGATCACTATACTAAAGAGCATCGGTCTGAGGCATCCAAATTTGTCAAAGTTTCACCCGTACATGTTGTCTTGAAGGATCCTTTTCTCACTCAATATAGTGAAATGATCGGATCTTCTTCCAATTCATCAGCAGATATTTTAATGATGTCTCAATTCATGGTTGCGACACGATCTCAAGACTATGGAACTAAGAGTCATGTATCTGGTAAAGAGACTGAAAATTCTAGTCAAATACCAGCCATACCTCCTTCACTTTCCAAACCACTTCAAATCGAGAAACCTAACCCTGATTTAGTGATTAAACCACCTACTAAAGGTGTACTTCGAAAGTCAGCTTTCAATCCACACGCGAGAGCTGCTCAGAATTACAACATTGTTAAAGATTTGGGGATATCCCCTTCAGCAATGTCGGCCTTAGAAGTGCTACAATCATGTCCAGCACAAAGGAAATTACTATTATCAGCTATCTGATCTATTGATCCTCAAGACTCGAACCTAATAGTCTTTGATCTCAAAAATTTTGTACCTAGACTCCCTCATCAGATGGCTTTTCAGATTCCCGTATTAGTCAAATCAAGACAAGTTTTTCATACTGTAATTGATGAGGGGTATATACATGTATAATGTCGTTAAATTTTTGGAAAACCCTTGGTTCTCCAGCACTCAACCAATCACCGACTATCCTTAAAGCCTTTGATGGAAGAGGATTTCATCCATACGGAATACTCCAAGATCTACCTATAGAAGTAGAAGCAAAAACCATTAATATAGAGGTGGAAGTTATTGATGCCCCTCTTGATTACAACCTTCTTTTAGGTCGTAGTTGGTCTTATGCCATGATTGTTGTTGTTTCATCAGTCTTTCGGGTAATCATGTTTCCTCACAAAGGAAAGATTGTTCAAATCGATCAGTTGTCATACTTTTCATCAGGCCCTACATCTATAAATAGCATCCAGCATGTCAAAAAATCAGTTATCCCATATGAAGATGTTGGTGTAGGATTAATGAAATATTCCACTCTCATGGGAAATTTCACTATGCCCCCACCCAACGTACCACGAAAAATTGCCAATATAAATATGATCTCATCAAGCACAATACCATTTGATGACACATGGACTGTGCCTTCATAATCGGAATTGGACTCTTTCAACGGCGAGATGCCTTTGAGTCCTTTTGAATCGGCAAATGTAGTAGTACAATCATATTCTGACACCCCATCAACTATTCCTGATCAAATGAATTTGATCAGCGAAGAATCATCTCCTCTATCGAGCTCAACCTTGACACCATTTTCGGATCCCTTTCAATATGTATTTGAAACTGATGAAATTATTCGAGAAATTTTGTCATCAGATGAATTACCATGGGATTATCTACATCATAGATCTTATTTTTTGCCTGACCTTGATAAGTTTGAAAATGATTTTTTTCTATTTTTACAATTGATTATGTCAAGGAACCACAAAATCCCACTTCGATTACACATTTGGATTCTGAGACAAATTTGGGAAATATTTCTACAACAGTTCCTATTGACATATCAATTAAACCTGGAATTATTGAAAACATTCATATAGGTGCTTCTTGTTCAATGGAAGATATTAACACTTACAAAGCCCTATTTCAAGAATTCTGATACATTTTTGCCTGTTCTTATGAATATATTCCAGGTATCGATCCTAAGATTGTAATTCATGAAATTAAGACATACCCGGATGCTAAGCCTATTAGACAGAGATTACGTCTAATACATCCGCAGAAAGCTGCAGCAATCAAAGCTGAAGTTGAGAAGTTATTAAGAGCGGGATTTATTTATCCAATTCCATTGACTGGATTAGGTATCTAACATAGTTCTCGTTATGAAGAAACAAGGCACTATAAGAGTATCTGTTTATTATTGGGACATTAACAAGGCGTGTTCGAAAGACAACTATCCTACGCCCTATATCAACCAAATTGTTGATGATTGTGCTGGAAACGAAATATTCTCATTTATGGATGGTTTTTATGGCTACAATCAAATCAACATACTCCCTTTCGATCAACCAAAAACAACGTTTATATGTCCTTGGGGCACATTTTCATATTGCAAGCTACCTTTCAGACTAAAAAATGCTGGTGCAACTTTTCAAAGATCTATGTCTTATTCTTTTCATGATATCAAACATATTGTACAGCCTTATCTGGACGACTTACCAGCTCATTCTTTATGCAAAGAAGATCATCCTATACACTTACGACTAAGCATTACAAAATTCATTTGAATCCACACAAATGTGTTTTTTTGTGTATAATCAAGATGATTACTTGGGTTCATCGTTTCAAAAGATGGTATTCGTCTCGATCCTTCGAATGTTGAGGTTATCATCAATTTACCTCCTCCTTCCACTCTTTGCCAACTCCAGAGTTTGCAAAGGAAAGCAAATTTTTTACGTAGGTTTATCCTTAACTATGTTGAGTTAAAAAAAGGTTTTACCCGGTTGTTGAAACAACGTGTTCCTTTTATTTGGGATGAGATTGCCGATAAATCTTTTGCTGCACTTAAAAACATATTTACCCATGCACCGTTATTGCATCCACCCAATTACCACCTGGATTACTTTTTATACTTAGTTGCCTCTGATTCCACGATTGGAATGATTTTGGTTTAGGAGGATGAATCTCACAACGAACATCTGATCTATTACCTAAGTCAAAATCTCAACCCGACGTAAATCAAGTATTCGCATGTTTAGAAATTTTCCTTGGCAACAGTTCAAGTTGTCCAACGATTCTGCCATTACATATTGTTACGTAAAACAACAATGGCATCTAATTGCAACTCGATGATATACATATTGACAAAATAATTGCTTAGGGGAAAATACTCCAAATGGATTGTCATCCTGCAAGAGTTTGATTTGGAATTCGAGAAGTCATTAGGGGAATTTTGAGGTCTAAAATGGGCCTCCTAAGGAAGTAATAAAATAATAGTTAAACCAATAAAATAATATTTATGAATTTTCAATTCACTTTTTGCACCACAATCCATGTAATCATAGTTAAATTCAATTCAAAAGTTGTACCAAAATAAAATTATTAAAAAATTGCATTGATGTGACTATAAATAAGAATGAGATTTTCAAGAAAAAGTCATTATCATTGAACAACTAATGCATTTGTCATTTGTAGTTAAATAACTTAAAATAAAATATAAATATAAATTTATAAATTCTTAATTATATTCTATGCTATTAATTAAAATTTATATTATTTAAATTGTATAATAACATGTAATTAATATACTATATAAAAATAATATAATAAATGTATAGGGATATGCATTGTTTCTTTCAAGAAATATGAAATGACAATAATATATATTTATTCAAAAAGTGTGAAATGACATTTATTATGTGTATTTTACTTTGACTTTAAAAGTAATTAGAGCACTACCATGGTTAACCATGAGTTTTTATCCACCATTGAGAATGTGACAAATAAGTACTTTTAACTCGAGCAATGCCACCTCAACCATTAGGGATGATGTCATCCCCTAAAATGTGACTGGTTCTCATAAAGTGAATTTTGATTGTACATTTTCCTTAGAAGACCCATTTTAGACCTCAAAATTCCCCTAATGACAAGTCAAAGAAATCACTAGTGTTTGCCGAGCTTATGTGTGATTTTCCCAATACTGAGTCTGAAACAGTGGCAGAGAATCCTATCGCGGATGAATCTATGTTTCTCATCAGTACTTTAGATCCTTGGTATGGAGATATCATTATATATCTTCAGACCCAAACCTTTTTCCCAAAGCTTTCACAATCAGATCGACAGAGAATCTGATAACAATCCCAGCAATACAATATTGTTAGAGACACTCTTTATCGTCGTGGTGAAAATTCTGTTTTTCGACGTTGTATAACTCATGAAGAGGCTGAAATGGTTTTGAATGATTTCCACTCTGGAGCGTGTGGTGGTCATATATATGGGTTTGCCACAACCCAAAATATATTGTGCGCTGGTTATTTTTGGCCGTCTTTATTCAAATATTGTATCATCGTAGTCCGAAAATGCCACAACCGCCAAATTTTTTTATCGAAAGATGTGTGCACCTCCAGCTCCTCTTCACCCAATCATTGTTGTTGATCCTTTTGCGAAATGGGGCATCGATTTCATTACATGTAACCCTCACTCAGACAGGGGGCATGGGTATGTTATTATCGTCGTAGATTACTTTACCAAATGGGCCGAGGCGATGCCTACATTCGCGGTTGATGGCAAACTGTGGTTATTTTCATATTCAATCATGTGATTACTCGATTTGATGTCCTTCAAGCTATTGTTACGGACCATGGGAACCATTTTCAAAATATTATGATGACCGAAATTTATGATCAACTTGGCCTACACCATGATAATTATACTATGTATTACCCACAGGAAAATGGACCAGTTGAGGCCATCAACAAGGTTTTAACCACAATGATTAAACAGATTGTCAGGACTCATAAATCAAATTGGCATACCACGCTTTTTTCTGCATTATGGGCATATCGTACCTCTGCAAAAAGTATTACAGGGTTCACTCATTTTCAACTTGTCTATGGTTTAGAATTTGTGTTACCCATTGAATGTGAAATACTGTCACTCAAATTAGCCATTGAGTTGTTACCAGCTACCTCTGAAGAGGAGAAACGTTTTCTATACTTAGCAAAATTAGATGAGACTCGGCGCACCGCTGCATTGGTCGCCGAAGCTTAGAAGAAACGTGTGAAAGCTCAGTATGATCAAAGTGTTAACCCTCGAATTCATTCAGAAGGTGACATGGTTTTAGTATATGATCAAGCTAACGACAAGCTAGTCTCTAGTAAATTCGAACCGATGTGGCATCGTCCCTATATTATCATGGCTTTAACCCCAATTTAAATTATTTTCACAGAACCTTATAATGTAAAAATAAACAATAGCGAGAGCATAAAACATACACAGATAAACATGAGATTTTCCCCCTGGATCCTAACCCGGGACGGCACTGCTTTGATTTTCATTATATTCCTTTAATGTTACAATACATATACATGTTTAAGCATACATAAAACCCAATCCATTAACAACCCTGGAAGATTAGAAATATAAATCAGTTCCCTTGACCGGATCTACAAAAATGCCTGTGGGTCGAAACCATCGAACCCCAAAACCATGTGCAAAACCATGCACAAAACCATGGGCTGATCCCGCCATGAGGTCCGCACAAAAATCATTTGAGTGGCGCCGCCCTGACCCCAACTAGTGGGGACCCGCTTCGCCCCTCGTACACCTCTTTTGTTTGCTACCAACTTTAAAACAGCAGCGCCGGTGTGGGGCTAATCTGGGCAGAATATGAACACACACCTGCAACATCAAGTGTGTGCTTGCAAAAGGAGCCTATGAATTAATTAAATATGACGGGATCTCTTTAGATAACCCCAGAAATGGTCTTTATCTTAAGAGATATTATGCTTGACTCTTCATGTGAAGATCTCTCTTGTACAATAGTTACTTTTTAGAATAGTGTGCCTTAGATTAGACAAGTGTGCCTAGAATAGTTTTTGTTGTTACTACTATCGTTGTTTATCTTGATTACTATTGATATTGCAGATGTTGACATCCCTTAAAACATACATTAGTTTTGTTGATGGCATCTGTTGTAGTACACGGAATATCTCTTCCGCGGCTTGGGTTATCTATTCACCCACCGATGAGTTAGTTTCTATTCATGGGATATGCCTTGGTCAAACAGTTACAAACAATATTGCAGAATATAGCGTATTCATTGAGTTATTATCTGATGCCATTACATTTGGTATTTGAAGTTTGATCATTAGGTTGGATTTACAACTCATTGTATTACATTTAAACATAGTTTATGCAATTAGAAATCTAGTGTTGTTAATATTATTTTTTAATGTTCGTCTCTTGGAACGACAATTTGATTATATCGAATATCAACATATTTCAAGAAACTTAAACACATTGGCTTATGCATTAGCTAATCTAGTTTTAAATAGACATTTGTAACATTAACAAAGTAAATCAAAACAACATTCAATCCATGTTGAACAAGATACTCAAAGAACGAAAGTAGTAATAACATTAGGATAGATAAGTTTGTGTCAAAAAAATATTACATCGTCTATGATCATAGGTTCAAACAACTTATGATCTAAAAGATATTGATGCAAAAAACAAAATGTTGATCTACATTGACCATCATCTATCCATGATGATGGTCATGATAATAAACTATAGCACATGCCACCTTCCGCACAAATCTCCTGAGTGGACCTGGAACATCGGTCACGTGTCTCTGGAGCCTAAGAGGGATATCATCGGTTCTTGTCTCGGGAATATCAATGGTCAACCTCTCAAGTTTGTGCTCCATATCTACCAAGATATCTATTGCATTATCCTGTGGAGGTGCTACGGGTTGTGCCTCTCGCCTTTCAAAGCGACGAAGCATTGTTGGCCGTGTCACACCGACATATGCATATACAAAAAAAAATTGTCAGTATTGGACGATAAAAAATCAAATAAAAACTAGATTAAAAACTTCAAAATGATTCACTAACCTGTCTATTCCCATTGTGCCCCTGGAGGCAAGGATGTTTCAATATCACCTCTATATTCCATTCCCGCATAAGGAAATTATTCAATGGTGAAGACCTGATGCCTGAGCCACATGAAATAAGACAGAGTGAACCGAACTACTGAACCACCCTCACCACCATGACGAGCCATCAGTGCTACCCATCACACCATCCGAGGTTCCTGAGGAGTTCCATGATCTACTGGAATCAGTTGAGGAGCAAGAAGTCGAATTCTCTCTAGAGAAAATGAGATAAGAATGGCACCGTATTCCGAAGTTTTTCAACTTCCTATTTTTTTCTCTAGTCAATTGGTTTTTCATATTGGCCAATACTCCTTCACACTAGTTGAACATTGTCCCTCTGAAACACTCAACTGCAGTTTTCATTTGTGATTTAGTAGCCACATGAGGCGCTGCACTCCCGCATAACCTGGTCACTGTGAATGTTATGACTTTAAGCTCCAGTCGCAAGATGTTTTTGATGTCTATGCAACCGTCCTTCAACTCTACATTATTGCTACAACACTGAGCTTTGTAGCCGGTAGTGGGAAGACCTCCTTGTCTAGTCCCAAATAAGGAAATGTTTCTCCCTCTCTGAGGTAATCCAGTAACGAAGTATATGTCTGTTGGTTCAATCTTGAGTCAGTGGTCACCAATTATGAAACATTGGTCTTGTACGTCCCATGCATTCACAAGCCGAGTCATTAGCTTGACTTGTGCCTTCATTCCCTGAATAGACCAGAACTTGTAAAACCCACAGTTTTTCAATGCACGCATGGTTTCTTGATCATCCATGGCTTTGTTATCTATGAGCTTATGTTCTCGTTCCCGCCATTCCAACATGGTTAAAAGGCCTACAAATTAACAAATTAAACAATTAAAATCAGTTGGAGGAAACTTGAACCATTTTTTGTGAAGAAATATTAGTTTTCAAAAAATTCACAGCACTTGCGCAAGTTCTGTGTGCAGACAATGCGATTGTCCACACACGCTCCACGCAGAACCCGCGGCAGCCTAATGATTTTTCTTTTATAAAATCATCGGGGTGTGCAGTTATCACATGGAGAACCTGCGCACCTCTAAGGGCAAATTTTGAAACATATTTTTCTCCTAAAAAATAAAATAAAAGCTTAAAACAAGAAATGAAATGGATGAAAACGTAGCTAAGGATGATGTGGATTACCTGGTTCTGACGGTTTGGGAAATGAACGGTCGGTTCTTCTGATATCAGCTCCGAAAGTTTTTTGGCCAAAAGCTCTCTATGCACTATTCTGGAAACAAAAGGTGAAAATGACTTATTATAACTCTTTTTTATAGTTTTTAATGAATAAAATATTATTATTTTATTTATTTTTCACTTTTAAAAGGTCAAATCTAAATATTTTTACTTTTTGAAAGAAGATATTTGTAATCTTTTGAGTTTTTGTGCAGGATAAAGGATTTTTGGTGAAAAGAATTATTTTGACATCGAGTATACTTTTATCACTTTTTCGGGATCTGTAAAAATACGAAAAAGCGAAATCCTGGAGTCCTCTTTTAAGCCCTTTCAGACTCTCTAAATATGAAAATATCGTTGAGTACTTGACTATTCTAACTCTTTAAAGTAAATGAACAATCGTCCATTCAGTATAAGTTTACCTCTTTTCCGGATTGAACTGGACTAATTACAAAAAATGTATACGTTGACTAATCATGGTCGATAGAGCTCTCTCATGCATTATTTTATCTTTTTTCGGGCCTGAGAGACTAAAATTACAAAAAAAGAGCAACCATGGAGTTTACTTATGTTTTTCTTCTGACTCCCTAAAACTGAAAAACACTGAGTTATTCATATACTAGACTCGTTAAAATTTAATAGTAAAGGACCTGTCGATCACAACAGGACCGAACTGTTGAGAATTTTGTAGGGCTTGTGATTAATACAAAAATTCTCTTCTTGATAATTACTTGTGAGCTTGCTTATGTATTTTCTCATTTAATCCTCCATCAAGTCAATTATCAAATTACTTATTCAAATGTAGAGACAAAATTGATTTTACTTGTAACTTAATATCTTGTAATGTAGTTAGGAACATTCCTTACCTTTTCCCACCTTTAGATCAGCCTTAATTCTTGTGATCACTATCTTTAACCTTTGCAAATTCTTTGATTAGGTACTTCAAAACTTAGAGAAGTTCATACTATACTTTTCCTGCTTCTCTTCGCAATCTGTATTCTTATATTTCTTCTTGTCTATTCCTTAATTCATATTCTTCAATCCGCATTCAATTATGTCCTTAGATCTGCTCCTCTTCAACGCTATCTTTGTCCTTATATCTACTCCTTTTCAAATGTTTTCCTTGTCCTTAGGTCTTCTCTTTTCCAACGATGTTCTTGTCCTTAGATCTGTTCTTTATCAATGATGTCATGCCTCAGACTAATCCGCAGTCTATACCTTTAATCTGCATTACATCTGCTGCTCTTAAACCTCAGACTAATCTGCAATAATTGTTGTCCAACCTCAAACTTGTCCACAGAAATCTGTGTTTTCACCGCAGCATATGTAGGGGTATAAATAGTTGTTCCACCCAGATATTAAGCCGACCTTCCATCATGTAGGTCGACTTCAACACTGTTTATAGGCCGACTTCATTTATAGCAAATGGGTTTATCTTCAACGTTGAATATGGGCAGTCTTGAAGGCCATTCTTCTGCAATGTCTTGGAGGATATTCTTCAGACTAAACACACCAATTACATGACTCTTAATTACACTTATGTTCCTAATAGACATCAAGAAAAACTCTATATACCTATACTAAAAATCTTGCTCATAAAACCCATGAAGCAAGTAAACCAGAAATACATTTTATTATTATTGACTTCTTCTTTACATAAGTACATAATTACATATGAAGACCGACCTAGTTACTCTTTTCAACACTCCCTCTTAACTAGGGAGGTATTCATACAAGTACATGGTCACTTTTAAAACTGAAGAATCTTATAAGAAAAATCGGATTGGTAATCGCATCTGTATAGCATCATTTCAACCAACATTGTACTAGTGCAAGGCCTTGACTAACAGCCCCATCTCTTCAATGAGACAATGGGCTTCAATGCTGGTGAGACACATGACTTATAGAAACCTTCGTCATTGTCTCTCCAAGGTACATACTCCACCCAGGTGTTCCCAAAGTATGACCTTCTTGGACTATTCTTCTCTTGGGTAGCTAGCCCTCAAATAATATCAGTCCCCGACTACTCTTATCTTGAATGCCCTAACACATTCTCAAAGAGTATCAAATGCCAGATGATTACCCAATCCTCCATTCTGTCTTCCCAAGACCAGAATGATGTGTCTATCTCTCCCTCTCAACCAGGGAGGACCTATTCCACAAGGGAATGTACTCATTCTTATACAAAGAATGTACCTAAGCTCATCCTTAGGAATTACCAAGTTTCTTCCAAGTAAGAAACTTACCATCAGGCTCCCTCTTAACCAGGGACCTCCAGTAGCAATGGTGAGACACCCAACTGCTCATGAAGAATTCTTGTTCTCAATGTCATGGATTTTGATATTGAGGAATTTCCAACTTTTAGCTTCATAGGGCACAGATCATCCATCACTTTCATCTTGAGTCATGTTAGCTATCAGAGAGTGATTTATCAGACTTCCTTTATCTGGTCCATTGTTATGTCGTGTTGCTTTCCCTCGAATCATTTCCAAGGATCATACATCATTTTTCATGATTAACAACCCTGCATAGATTCATCCAGATAAACATATTCATATTAACTCTTAGAACGAGAGTTACCTTAGTGATTATCTTTCACCATGACATCTTCCTGTAGACATTGGTATCCTTCACACAGATTGACACATCTCTTAATGATATGTTTTTGCTAAGGGTTTCCAGACTTTTGTCATAGTCTACATATCTTCCCAGGAGATCTTTTAGTCACATCTACTTGGCTTCTGAATGATACCTACCTCAAGACATGGTTGCATTTCATGATCTCTTCCTTTATGCACATTTTCCATTCCCAAGAACTTTCAACAACCTCCTTATATACCATGAGGACATATTATATTGATTTCATCTTGTCCGTGCACTGAGAGATACTCTTTTATAGATCATACTTCTAAATACAAAATTTCATTACCTGCAACCATATGACATGACTTCACAGCATCCAAAGTTAGCATATAAGTCTGCATACCTCATACTTGTTTTCCTTGAGTCATCCTTTAGGGGTTTCTCTTGAATGAAGAGCTTCATTCCTTTGACCTGCTTCATCAATATGTCAACATATCTCAAAACGTTGTCCCCGTGATGACCCTTGATCTGATGATTTATTTACTTAAGTAGGGAGGTTTTCCTGAAGTTGTTACACTGAGAACTTCTTCCATGCTTATTTCGAGATGCTTCTTAATGTACATTTCTATCATACAATTTTTACAAACAAACAGAGATCACTTAAAGAGAAAGATGATCTCAATCATAATATAGATCTCTTGCTTCCTCCTTCTTAGATCTTTTAGTGTTAAGTTCTTCTCTTTCATACGTGACATGAGCTTCTTCCTTTTTCCTTTTGACATTTCCAGTTTTAGGACAATCTCTGTTATAATGTCCAAGTTCATCACATCCAAAGCATCGTACGTTGTATGTATTTCTTCTTTTATTTTGAGGGCCAAATTTTCTAAATCTTCCTTTCTTCCTATATGAGGCTGCAAAGGCATGATTCTCTTCACTTGATCTTGTATCAGCTTTGTTCTTTAGTCTTGTTTCCTCTATTTTACATAGAGACCACAAATCATGGAATGGAGTGGCTTCTTTCTTCCCATATAGACTATAAGTGAAGCTTCCCCATTCCTCTGGTAGAGAATTCAACACCACTGTTGTCATCTCAGTGTCAAACATCACTTCTCCTAGTTCTTGTAGTTGATCTCTTATTTCAGAAATCCTCATAAAGTATGGGACGATTCCTGCTTCCTTTGATAATTTCATTTTGTATATTTCTTGTCTCAGAGAGATTTCTTCTCCAGCAATACTCACAGAGAATAGCTCCACAAATTTCTCATATATTTGTTTTGTAGTCTTTAGTTTTGATACATAGGGAATGAGAGAGTCTTTGATGGATTCTATGAGAATCCTTTGGGCTCTAATTTCTCCCTTCGTGTACTTGGCATGGGCTGAAGTATCTTATTTTGGAGGTTGAACAGTAGATCCTTCGATATAGTCCATTACTTCGTCTTCAATTAAGTTCAAGTCTGATCTCTTCTTCCATGCACTGAAGTTTGATGATCCAACCAGCTTGTTTCTTTCTTTACAAAAAGGCACCTTGATAGATAGGGTCATGAATACTTACTTCAGTGGTCTTGCTTGCAGCTCCCTTTATGTTAATGAAGTCAAGGGTTTCTTTTCTTCAATGTTGTTGTTCTTGAACCTTTGACTATAATGACTATCTTCAGAAGTTGTGATGCTCCTTCAAACAATGTTTTGAGTGCAAATATTTAATACCAAGGATTAATGAGTTCATCTTATCATATAAATTAGTTGGATAGTCTTCCTTGCAAACTGGTTTGTCTTTTCAATCCAAAACTTTTGATCCTTGCCTCTCTGAGTGACTTTGTTGACAAGCAACCCTTATGTTCAGCATCTTAGCTCTGAAACCATGTTGAGAATTTTGTAGGGCTTGTGATTAATACAAAAATTCTCTTCTTGATAATTACTTGTGAGCTTGCTTATGTATTTTCTCAGTTAATCCTTCATCAAGTCAATTATCAAATTAATTATTCAAATGTAGAGACAGAATTGATTTTAATTGTAACTTAATATCTTGTAATGTAGTTAGGAAGGTAAATCTCTTATTTACCTTCCTTACCTTTTCCCACCTTTAGATCAACCTTACTTCTTGTGATCACTGTCTTTAACCTTTGCAAATTCTTTCCTTAGGTACTTCAAAACTTAGAGAAGTCCATACTATAATTTTCATGCTTCTCTTCGCAATCTGTATTCTTTTGTTTCTTCTTGTCTATTCCTTAATTCATATTCTTCAATTCACATTCAATTATGTCCTTATATCTTCTCCTCTTCAACGTTGTCCTTGTCCTTAGATATGCTCCTTTTCAAACGTTGTCCTTGTCCTTAGGTCTGCTCCTTTCCAACGTTGTTCTTGTCCTTAGATCTGTTCTTTATCAATGTTGTCCTGCCTCAGACTAATCCGCAGTCTATACCTTTAATCCACATTACATCTACTGCTCTTAAACCTCAGACTAATCCGCAATAATTGTTGTCCAACCTCAGACTTGTCCGCAGAAATCTGTGTTTTCACCGCAGCATATTTAAGGGTATAAATATTTGTTCCGGCCAGATATTAAGCCGACCTTCCATTATGTAGGCCGACTTCAACATTGTTTAGGTCGACTTCATTTATAGCAAATGGGCTTATCTTCAACGTTGAATATGGGCAGCCTTGAAGGCCATTCTTCTACAATGTCTTGGAGGATATTCTTTAGACTAAACACACCAAGTACATGACTCTTAATTACACTTATGTTCATAATAGACATCAAGAAGAAGTCTATAGACCTATACTAAAAATCTTGCTCATGAAACCCATGAAGCAAGTAAACCAAAAATACATTTTATTATTATTGACTTCTTCTTTACATAAGTACATAATTACATATGAAGGCCGACCTAGTTACTCTTTTCAACACAAACCACTCCTTCTTAAGATTCGATTTTAATACTAAGATGGACTCATCTGAAGGATGAGCTTACACAAACAAGAAAATTTTATCCTCCTCAAGCTTGACAAAAATAAAGACGTACTTGCTAGTAATGGCGGGGGGGGAAGAGAGAAAAGGAATCCAGTTGTCATCCTTATTTAGAAAGCAGCATGCCACTCTTGAACACGACACTTTTTCACACTTGTACCTGGGTTGGGAAATCATTTGTCTAACAATTAATCGAACCACATTAAAAGTCTTCAGGCAGTTTCTGGGTATTAGCTTTAGGACAAATGCTGCCAAGCCATCTACAATGTCGTTATGTGTTCAAGAGAAAGTTCAATAAACCATTCATTGCAAACATTTGTCTCCATTCACGTTGACCATCCCTGAGTCATTCCTTGCAAAATCTTTCTTCAAAACTTGATCTAATGGTTTCGTGTCGTAGGCTAAATTCCAGCAACAGATCACTTTCTATCGACATCAGTTCATTATCTAGAAAGTTGATCTAGAATCCTATCAGTACCTTGGGATCTACATGCTCTAATGGCAGGTTTCTCGCCTTCGACGACAGGTTGCATCATTATCCTTCAATCGAACGATTCTATGAGTGTTCGACTGCAAATAATTCATTCACACCTCATAGATTGTATTGGAGTACTTTGAGAGCCATTGTCATTATTGGTGGTTTCTCTAATGCTTGTTAACGGTTCACATCATTGACCGGTAATCAAGTGGCTTCTACCATGTTCGACTTCGACACAATCAATCGCATGGATAGATTCGTACTAGTTCGAGAAGTGGAAATCAAGACCCTAGATCTAGTTTCCACCATCCAGGCTGCAAGGAATTTTATTATTCATAATACAGTAGACTACTTATGACAGATGGTTGCATCCATACTGTGTCTACTTTTGATGTAATATTGAAACCATATTTGTATCATAACATTTCGTTAGTTTTGATCTGAGTATGGGAATGCCTACCTCAGCGATGATATATATATATATATATTCATTGAATGTTTTTACAGTTTTTCAACTGGTGTCTCCAATCCAATCATTAGAATGATAAAGCACTTCACTCTTCATAATAACCTCAGACTTTGCACTTTAGGGGGCATTCTGTTACACATCATTTTGTCACCATGACATTTGATTGTTCATATGGGTCTATCACCATCCATATCATGTTCCCTTAGAGGTCAAAAACACTAATGTTTCTGAATCAAGTCTTGGAATTGGAGAAAATCTCTGTAAAACCCTTAAAAGTCTACCTGCGCGGTTTTTCTAGCCTTTCCTTGTGCATGCATTGATGTTCCGTCCACAAACTGCAGCGACTCCCACACTTTTTTCCACTATAACCTATGCACCCTTGTGAAAAGAAAATAAAAGAAAAAAGTAAATTCTAGAAGCCTAGTTGGTCGAATATTCTCCCAACCGGAAGCTTCTAGAGTCGCGATCAATTTGAGCTTTATCCCTCCACTCATGGAGCTTATCCCTTGGTCCATGGAACTCAAATCCCTTCATGAGAGTAATCCACCCCCCTCTTCATGGAACTAAAACTACCTCCATTTCCCTATAAATTGAGCTCAAGTTTTAGGTTGAAGGGTAGATTATGGATCATAGAAACTGACCTATATAGTTTCTAAGCTAAAGAGAGTTCATAAGAGTGCCTACTTTCTATACTACTGAGTTGTTGTTGGCATAAGGAAGATCACACCTTTGTGTCCATAACTCCATGCTGGTATTCAGAGAGAAAATCTTATCAAACTGAAGGAGAACGATTGTTCAAGACCTCGGGAGAAATATGTACAACATCAAGGCATCAAGTTGTAAGATTACTCTTTCTATTCAAGATAATACATATGGATCTCTTTTTCTCGTTGCTTTGTTTCTATGCTTATTGGAATGATGCCAATACTTATACTCCTTGATCACTAAGTTGGATTAGTATTTTTTATTATTATATGTTGCAGATGTTTTGATTATTTGTCTTGTCTTTGATTGCAGATTCTACTCATTGGAGAACTACTTTGGAGCGACGAGACAAAGGGCTACATCAAACATTTGGATTTCAAGGTAGGGGCATGTCCTCTCTACTTTACTATTATAATAATCTTGGAATGCAATTAATCTAGAGGAAAAGGTTTTTTCAAATGGATCTTTGTTTCTAGTTACTCGTTGGAGTACTAGGGAGATCGCTCTTGTTTGCAAGAGGGATTAATCCACGTAACAGTTTGTCGAAGGGTTTTCAACCAATTAGAGAAGTGTTAGAAGAGTTAAAAGAATATCATTGACAAGTAAGAAGCTTATGTCAAAGGTACATCCTCACTTGAGTGTAGGCATCTTCAAAAGTTCCTTACAAGAGAAGTCAAAACAATGACTCAACTAAAATCTACTATGCCAAAATTAGTAAAATATATCAAGAGATTTAGACAAGAAAATGCCACTTTGAGTTTTACCAAGGAACAACACACATTTTCTCATTTAGGTCTATGTGAGGAAATATTCGATCAATAGGGGAAGTACAATGCTTAGCACACATATGATGAGACACCTAGTCCCGTAGAGTTGTAACGATGTGCAAGGATTTGT
Source organism: Pinus albicaulis (assembly GCA_034641835.2). NCBI lineage: Eukaryota > Viridiplantae > Streptophyta > Pinopsida > Pinales > Pinaceae > Pinus > Pinus albicaulis. The sequence goes on from JAXQQM020086908.1 coordinate 145,672, forward strand.
GAACTTTTTCTATTTTCACTTTACTCTATTTTTACATGTAATTTTCCCTATAGATATGAAAATTAGCCTCTAAGAAAGGGTCTTTTGATTGAAGCGATTTTGGAAGGATTATAGATCAAAGTACTTCAGATTTAATTGAGAAACTCCTTTTGGAGCCAATTTATGTGTTCCTTTTTGAAGATTTATGTGTGTTAATTCTTATTCGTGAATTATTCTATCATTGAATTGATGTCAGAAGCATCTAGTAAGGTTTTTATTTTTGCTAAGCTATCTTTTGCAATTGAATGAATTCTTGATTATTATTTTTTTAGAATAGTCTTGCATATACTATTAGTAATTTTATTATTTGTAGTAATATGTTTTTGTCATATATTATTCATGTAACCAAAGTATATTTCATGGAAAGTCATGGTGTTTTACTTACATAATTTGCATCTCTTTTTGCATTAAAATAAATTATTTTTCCTTAAGGTCATGCTATAATAATAGTTCTCTACAAATTATTTCTTAGAGAAGTTAAGCTACATATTGCTTTCATTAATCATTCACGAAAATTATCTTTTAGTAATAGATTTATTTAAGTTCTCTATAGTTGGTTTAATTTACACATTTAACACATAAATAAAAATACATTAAAAATGGACCAAAAAAAAAAATTGAACTCATTTCTAAAGTCCATCAAATGATTATCAAACCATTAACTTGAAATATTATCTCATTCCAAACAACAAAGTCTAATTGGTCCTCTTGGGTTTAATCCTTGTTGTTGAGTTCTTCAGAATCTAAACCCCTAAAAAAGGATATAACAAGCACATCATATGATTTAGGCTGTACGATCCTAAAATAATATCTATATTATTCAAGAGTAGAGAGTTGGAGTTTCAAAAAGGTATGTGAAAAAAGTTAGCAACATAGTTGAAGTTGATGGAGGTAGTTATAATGTCGAGGCTCATTGAATGGTTAATTGACATAGGTAAACCAATGGCAGCGTTTGAGGCTAATCACTGAGAGAGGTCAAATAAAGGCTTAATAGTTGAATGGGGAGTCTATCATGGTAAAAAAATTCAAGGTTGACAAAATATTGTGTAGACAACAATGTTTAAGCAATAAGACAGACATATTATTCTTACAAGTACTAAAGATCGAATGAGTGTGTCAAAGGGTTCTTGTTGAAAATAGTAGCGAGAAAGGTCCTTCTTTGACTTGTGCCTTAGTCAAAGAGACCAGGAAATAGTTTTCCTTAGCAAGCATGAATTCCTAAAAATTAGGATGAGTGATGAAGCAGTTAACTAATGTGCTCAAGTGGAAGGTCGAGTTCGCTGTCTTCTACCAGTGCAAGTTAATTTGGGAAAAGGACAAGTGACTAAATCTCAAGTTCTAGAATTGAGATGAGATGAGTTGCATGAGTAAGCTCAACTCAGTTAACTCAATCAACTATAAAATCACTTTCTTAAAATATGATTTTTCATATTTAGCCATTCAAATTGTTTTATGAGGAACGAAGGAACAATTATATCACTATTGTGTGCACTTGTTTTGTTTGTGATCTTGTGAGAGAGCGAGCCAAGAAGGAGTCTTGTGTGAATTGATTAAGGGGGAATTTGCCTTGGGAATGCACTAGGAAATAGGAGGAAATTCCTAAGAGATAGGAGCTCCTCGTGTGCTAGGAAATAGGAGGTTATTTCCAGGATTTGCGCAAGGATTTGATAGCTCATTCAAGCAAGGAAAATTGGCATAGAAGATCAGGGTCTCACAGATTGTTTCAAGCTTCGTTCAAGCAGGGAGATCATTGTTTTCTCTATTGAGACAAAGTTGTATTTGTAAGAGATCTATTGCTCAGTTTTCAATCAGTAAAATCCTCAAGAAAGAAAAGGCTTTTCCCAGTTTGGTTTCCCAAGAAAAAAAAAATGTGTTATTGTGTGATTGTGTCTTTATCTCTGTGTTTAATTAGTGTTGATAAATTTTGTTTCTTAGGGAAAATAAAATTAGTTTCAGATTGTTCATCATAGTAGTTTCAGAATTTCGTGTAAAATCTACATAGTATCAGAGCCCTTGGAACAAATTTAAGATCATCACAAGCGCATCAAATCATAACAGAGAGATCTGAGGGAGTTGTTGCATAAGAAGCTCTAGCTGAAGTTAAGGACAAGTCTTGTTCTTTTGATAGGTCTAGAAGAAGAAAGGCAGATGTTGGCCGGCGTCTACGAGGAAATTTTGGGCAGATTCTATGCTAGGTTCGTGGGCTAATTTCTTTAAGGTCAAGTTGCAGATTTCTGTGCAGGAGGTCGAGCTCCTGTAGCCTAGTTTGGGTGGGTCATAAGGCGTAACAAGAGGCTAGAAACAAGGGCTAAGTAACCTCACAGTTACAGCGCAGAAGTGGACTTGATAGAGGAGGGAGGAGAAAAAGTTTTGCAGCAAATTGAGGACGAGTTTGGAGGGTTGTAGCAGTTGCTACAACAGCCCTAGCCAAGGCCAAAGATTGCAAACATTTATAGTCACAGGTCTAGAATATTGGGATATAAATCAACATCTCAAGGTATGCTAAGCCTCCTTCAAGTATGGTGTTGATGTTAGGTTGGTGAGAGTCCATGATTGGGATAGAGTAGGTGGCAACTTGAGAGTAGGTTGGAGGGATGCTAGAAGGTGTTTATTTAGCCCTAAGTCCAGTCCTTGTGAAGGACTAAAAGACTAATAGGAGAGGAAAAATCTTGTTTCGATAGCTACCCTTGAGGAAAAGGGACATCATATCATCTTTAGCAAAGGTAAGGTGTACCTCCAACACTTAGCTTCTGTATGTAAGACGCAGATAGGTGTGAGTGTGAAGAATCTCTACAAGTTGTAGGTAGAGACAGGCACAACCTTGAGCAACAAGGTAAGGAGTTTGCATAATAAAGAAGTGATGGTTGAGCGAGAGCAAGATATAGCTCTCAAGATGGAGCCTTAATCAGTATCAGTTTCAATCTAAGCTAGTTGGCAATTGGGCTAACCAGCAAGATGGTGAGGAGCATAGCCTAGGGAAAGTGGAGGCAACGACTCAATCATTGACTCCCAGTATAGCGAGAGTTTGAGCCAAGTGGGCAGAGGATTTGTGTAAGGGGGATCACGAGAGAATTGGATCTTCTAGTATCACCTTCAACCAAAGGAAGCAACCACAGAGGTAGACAAAGTACATGTCACTTATGACTGAAGTGATGGACTTGCAAAGCATGGTTGAAAAGAACATGTCTTCAAATCAGGTTCCGCAGAAGAAAGCGGGGAAGTATTCTAGTTCAAAGGGAGCAGTTGCAATATTAGAGAACATGGTAGTATTGGAGACAAATCCAGGTGGACGAGGTTCTTCCAGAAGCACTTTCCTCTCTAAGAGGGAGTGTTGAAAATAGTAGTGAGAAAGGTCCTTCTTTGACTTGTGCCTTAGTCAAAGGGACCAAGAGGCAGTTTTCCTTAACATGCACGAGTTCCTAAAAACTAGGATGAGTGACGAAGCAATTAACTAATGCATTGAAGTGGAAGGTTGAATTCATTGTCTTCTACGCAAGCTAATTTAGGAAAAGGACAAGTGATTGAATCTCAAGTTCTAGAATTGAGATGAGACGAGTTGCATGAGTTAGTTCAGCTCAGTTAACTCAATTAATCACAAAATAAATTTTCTAAAATATAATTTTCTAGATTTAGCCATTTGATTTTTTTTATAAGGAAGAATGAAGGCATAATTGTATCATTATTGTGTGCACTAGTTTTGTGTGTGAGCTTGTGAGAGAGTGAGCCAAGGAGTCATGTGTGAATTGAAAGTGGGAGAATTTCCTCGGGAATGCGCTAGGAAATGGGAGGAAATTCCTACGAGATAGGAGCTCCTCATGCGCTAGGAAATAGGAGGCTATTTCCAGGATTTGCGCAAGGATTTCAGAGCTCATTCAGGTAAGGAAAATTGGCATAGGAGATCAGGGTCTTGCAGATTGTTTCAAGCTTAGTTCAAACAGGAAGGTCATTGTATTCTCTATTGAGACAAAGTTGTATTTGTAAGACATCTATTACTCAGTCTTCTATCAATAAAATTCTCAAGCAAGCAGAGGCTTTTCCCAATTGGGTTTCCCAAGAAAAAATTGTTTTATTGTGTGATTGTGTCTTTATCTCTGTGTTTAATTCCGGAGTTTCTAGTGTTGAGAAATTATGTGTCTTAGTGAAAAGAAAAGTAGTTTCAGATTGCTCATCATAGCAGTGGTAGAATTTCGTGGAAAATCAATCACTCTTAGTTGGATAAATGCTGAAGAGTAGAACAAAACTACGATTGGTGACTCATGAGTTTGATACATTGACAAGGAATCACACTTCACCATTGACACCATTACCTACAAGGCGAAAGCTTGTGGGATGTTAGTGTGAGTTAGAAAAGTATAACAAGTGGATCTATTGAAAGATATATATGGCTACATTGGTTATTGTCTTGCCATTGGACTTGGACAATTTTTCTAGTAACCAATATTGTAGATTTATAATAGTATTACAGAGACAAAGGTTATATGTTAGGAAGATGTCCAAGATGCAATCAACAACATTCTCAGTAGATATGACTTAATTAAAGCATCATTAGATTCTAATATTTTGAAAATAGCAACAAGTGATTTTAAATTGTTTTATGTTGAATGGAAAGATACATATCCTTCCAAAGATCCTTTAAGTGAGAAGAAGTTCATAATGAAGGCATTGGAGTAACATAACTTTCAATAATGCATCGACAACTTCTTAACTTGACATGGCCTTGAAGTGTTTTTCTTAAGGGATAAGCCTTTTCACTCTATTAAAAGCACATGTTCAATTTTTAACTAAAAACTTATGACTAAGGTTGTTTGTTTGTAAGGAGCATAGTTTTTATAATGTAAATCAATATTTCCTCGAAGTAAATCTTTCCTATAACTTTAAGAAGAAAAAAAAGTCAAAAATCTAATTTTGAGACTTAAAAAATAGTAATCTTTTTTATTCAATACCAAAATATGGATGGGAAGTATTAGACATTTTGTAACTAAAGAAGATAGTTGACACCATCTCTTATGGGTATTGTTTAGTGATTTTAACCCACTCTTATGGGTATTGTTTAGTGATTTTTAACCCAAGAAATCTTCGAGAGAATGAAAGCATTAGTGAAGAGAAATTATAGCTATTATTCCATTAACAATAGAAAGTGAAAAATAAGTTAAGAGTGATTGTTCTTAAAGAGCAAGACTAAGGTAATGAACCTCAACACATTCGATGTATTAAATACATAAAGATTATTTTTACATTTTTTCTAGCTTATACAAGGCCATATGGTAGCTTTCTAACCCCATTTTTATGATTTTGTCTCAAAATGTAACCTATTCCAATCCCCTATATTCTTAGACATGGAGACCCTTAGTCTTTACAAGGCACATCTCCTACCCTTGTCATTGTAAAACCTAGAGCCCAAGGAACATGAAAAATTAAACTTCAAGCCATTAACAATCAAACTAGTGCAAAAATAGAGAGAGACTGAATGATACACTTGGCGAGCAAAACAAGGCTTCATTGGCTTCTTTCAACTTCCTCTATGTATCTAGGGGATACAACAGAGGTATAGACAACTGGAGTTGAAACATTCCTTTGTAACATGATCTCTTCCCAAACCACCCTCAAACCCACATGTGCTCTCTCTCTCTCCATGTGAGTAGTCTAAAACTTCTTTGCACCGTGATCCTGCTATCACCTTTATTTTGCACACTTGTTTCACTATTATCTTTTGACTTTAATTTCATTAAATTGTAGAAATGAATGTAGACATCTTTGTGCCGTAGGCTAACTGGCCTCATGAGCATTTTGAAAGTTATCTCTGTATCTCAGTCACTTTTTTAATGCACGAAGAATAATCAAATCAAGAATAGGAGAACCAAGCTCGAACAAAGGAAAAAGACAAGATCACAACCAAGATGTAACTTAGTTTCATCAAGAAGGATACATATATGTTGTGTTTTATCGTTCAATCCTTAACTAGGATCATCTCTTTCCTAGGCAGTTGAACTATTTATGCATAAAAATTTACACAAGATTTACTGATAAAAATTTCATTTAGTTATTGATGAGGCACATACTATATCTAGAAAACATATATCATTAACAATAAAATGATACATCTTTTCCTAAAAAAAGGAGAAAAGAAAAAACATTGAAACGAAGGAAATGTTGGAAGGTCCCTCCTAGAGTAAGAGGTAAAATTGTTTATGTTTTGCAGACTAATGCATTTCATAGCCTGTGTTGTTAGTGCACTTGATTGGTATTAGGTTAGGTTTGGACCAACATAAAACAGGGGACCTTTTCCATTGGATTACCCTTATTAAGCATTGATCCAGGGCAAATATCGAATACCCTTAACCAAGACCTTTTACTTCAACTGATAAATTAGAATTGCATTTAATTAAAGTGTCAATGACACAGAAAATTTTAAGAACCCCCCTAAATTTATATATATAATAAATGGGCGAATCCCCATGATACATAGGAAAAATGGAAGGCGATTTTATTAATAATATAATATGTATATATAATTTTTTGGCGAATCTCTCACGAGATTATATTATCTTGTAAAATCATGGCAAATCACTACTACAAAAAGGTGAATCATTGTCTAGTGGAGTTCGGGGTGTTGGTTCCAATGAAGATATGGTAGTTGAACCAGGAGTAGAAGGAAGAGAACCACCGAGACCAAGCATAGCACATGGTGACTCGTGAGGGAAGTAGTTCTCTTGCAGTTTGGAAAACGTGTTCTTCTAGTTATGCTAAGCGTAGTGTTGTTGCCCATGCTACTATTAACACTGATATTGAGGTTGGAGAGGAGTTTGAGGAAGCATGGAAGGTAGCAGTGGTGGAGAATTACAAAGAGTACCCCATGATGTGTACAAATTTAGCATGCAACACTGTCCAATTTATTGGTTTCCATGATTCTCTATATTTCCTTGTCATTCCTCTGTTATTCCTCTTTTACAACTGTATCCCATTGCAAGTGGCAGACTCAGTGCTTTGCCAGATAATTTACTATGTTCTTACATTCTCTCAAATCTCTTGTTAAGGGATGCAACTCGTTGCTCTATCCTGTCCCGTAAATGGTGATACCTCGGCACTTTATTGCCCCATCTCAGATTTTGCAGCCAATTTTTTCCTCATCAAGGAAAAGCAACAAAACAAGCAATTAATAAAATCTTGTTCTTTCATTCTGCTCAACTTCAGAGTTTCGAGCTTTCTGTTTCAATGGGTGATATGACTATAAAGAACATTGGTAAGTGTTTTAAAATATGGGTCCATTCTACATGTTTGAAAAGAGTGAAACAAATCACTCTGGGAAATGGCATGTTGCTGGAAGTTCCAAATTCCCTCTTTTCTTGCAACTGCCTCACATTTTTGAAGCTGCACTGATTCATGTTAACAAAGCTGCCTCCTTATTTTAGTGGATTCAGTTGCCTTGTAACATGTTCTCTAGCATATATCTATACAAATGATGATATAATTGAGAAGCTTGTTGCAAAATGCCATCTTCTTGAAAACTTGAGAGTCCAACGTTGTCCAGGGTTGAACAGTTTGAAAATTTATCCACTGAATCTCAGGCATTTAGATTTAAATGGACTTGATTGCCCACAACTGATAATGAATTGCCCCCAGCTAGTGAATTTCATGGTAGATGATTGTCCAAGTATGTCAAGGCTGCAGGTTAGTTCTTGTGGGTTTCTGCATTTATCCACTACAGAAGTTAATGTAATTACAGGGTTTTCTACTACAAACATGTTGAGAAAAGTTACCCTTCATGGGTACTATAGACAAGTGCATGACCTTCATGTATTCCATGGGCCTAGAGAACTTACTCTTCATTTCAGTGTAGAAGTGCTTTCAATTGAAGTTCTTGGCAAGTTTCTCAATCTTGAAGAACTCTCAATAGAAAGTGACTGGTTTAAGGTTAGTCATTCTCGTGCTTTTAGCTTTAATCTTACCATACTATTTTCATCTTGGAGTGAGAATTTTCATACCAGGTTTGGATGGCAGACCCAAGCAGAAAGCGTGGAAGTATCCAGCTTGACCCTTTCCCTGAAAGTTCTGAAGAAAGTTCATGTAAATGTTTCAAATTTTTACAAGGAGGAAATTGATCTGCTAGGTTGCCTATTCAGAAGTACTCCTTCATTGCAAACAATGACACTTACACTACCAAGATGCTGCCAATATATCCACGAGTTGGGCTTCCTGAAACAACTTCTGGGTTTGAAAAGATTTTCTGAATCAAATGTAATTATAGCAGAAAAATATGAGAGCAACTGTGAAAAATGCAACAAAGCCTTTCTCGTGAATTGATAGAAACATGTTCCATGAAGAATGCATCAGTTTTTGTAGTTATTAAGCTTAGATTCGGCTGCAATTTCATGGTAAATAGTTTATCTAATTTGGTCCTGGTAAACTAAGATACGAAGTTCAGTTCATGTATGGAGTAATACAATTTTTTCTTTGTTCATGTATTGGAGTAATACCATCTGTGTAATTCATCTCAGATTATCATTACATAGAATAGCAGTATATACAAATCAGATTATCACTATAGAATAGCAATATATACAAATAATCAGATTATCACTATATAGAATAGAAATATATACCAATTATATCCATTAGCATGCATGAAATGAAAACTTAATTTAAACTAGTGTTTTTTATATTTAGAGAGCCTTGATTTAATCATTTATATCCTTGTTATGATGTGCCATTCATTTAAGTTTGTTTCCTATCATTTTAGTTTGTAGTCTTCCTATCCTTCTATTTTACTTGTTTTTAATTCAATATATGCTTCCAATTTATTTACTCACTCGTTTTCAATTCAATATATGATTCCATTTTATTTATTTTTAATTCAATATATGATTCCATTTTTGTTAGTAGCAGCCATTTTCCTTCCTCCAACATTTGAGTATAATTTTTAAATAGTTTTATTTGGTATCCTCAATGCATGGGTGATCAGATTCCAGCTGACTTTTGGTTTTTCTGGAGTGAAGCATATGACATTGCGCGTATGGGCTAGTCAACTGTCATCTCCTTTCATTTAATCATAGGCCAGATTATTGTAACCAAAAGGAACAGAGCCAGACAAAAGGTTGTCAGACACATTCAGAAAACTCAACTTGAGATTGTCTAACTCAGGAGGTATTTTCCCTGAAAGAAAATTGTTTGAGAGGTCAAGGATGGTAAGAACAGGCAGCAACCCAAGCGATACAGGAATTGATCCGGTGATGCGGTTGTTGGCAAGGTTAAGTTGAGAAAGACCTTTCCATGATATTATTGTCTCAGGAAGCTCCCGATACAACATATTGTGATCAAGAGAAAGCCTAGATTATGAGGATAAACTAGTGAGTTCCACTGGAATAGTCCCTGATATATTGTTTTGACTGGTCAGAAAGCTGCTGAGATTCCACAGTTGTCCAATGCCAGAGGGAATAGTTCCACTGAATTGATTGTTTGATATCTCCAACGCCCACAGACTGGCTGCTTTAGTGATTTGAGCAGGAATTTGGCCAGTGATTTGAACATCAACAACTTGTCATGCAATTGATATCCCATTTCCTAAAAGCACCACAGGAGCGCTTATCAACATGTTTGCCAAAGACTTGAATGCCCCATCTTAAATAATTTTGGAGATTAATATATTTGCTTAGAAATACTCTGACACAACTTTCTCCATGGCCAGCGCCCATGCAGCCCTCTCTGACAGTGTCTTGGCTAATGCGTACCATAACTATGAACAGGAAATATTGCATAATTAGAACAGGAACACCACAGATCACTTCAAGGCTCGGAATATTGCTTTGAACTCCACAATCTTTGAGAAACACCCAAATTTTATACATATACCCCTTAAAAAAATGATCAATACCCCACCACGATGTATTTAGCTTATCTATGTAAAAATATATATACTTAGCACAAATCCATTTTAGCCCTGCTTCAGTGTGCACCAAAGATTTAGACAAAGGTTACATATGTAGACTTTCTCAGTATTTGATGCATTTATAACCTGGGCAACTTCAAGGACAAAAATGAATTGGATATGGATTGTTGCATATAGAGAAGATGTAGGCACTCTATTCTCTTTGCATGTTCATGATCCATCCTTTTTGCTGACTCCAATATTTCCAATCCAAAATTGATCTGCAGTGCCCAAAAATATTAATAGAAAACTGACCAGCTTAGACATACTCTTAGAAACTTGTAGCTAATTACTCTAAAAAAATTTTACACACGTAAAGAGTAAATTTGAAAATTACAAGCCAGGAAGAGGTTTGCAATGTCAACTCACATTCCTTTAGGTTTGGTATAACTACTGTCATCTTCTAGTGGCAAGAATGTACCAAAAAGATTTTTATCCCCATTCTGTAAGGTAGCCATTGCAAGATTGAATGCCCCTGCACCATCTTTGTGTACTTGAAGAGCTGAAATACCCCAATCAGTTTGATATATAGTTACCCCTCCAAATCGTAAAGGGTGGTTCACACTGATTGTCTTCCTTAAAACTTCCTTGCCATCCATATTCCATAGAGAAAGGTCTGAGTGAAATTGGGATACCTATACAAACAAAGGAGAGTTGTATCTTAATCCATTGGATACCTGCAAACCATGTCGTAAAGAGAGAGTTGCTTCAACATTGTTGTTTCAAAAAAAAAAAATTCCCCATAAATTTTAGATTCTCAACAGTAAAAAGTCAAGTTACGTAAAAGGAAGAGAAATAGTGTGTTAATAGTGCCAGCTAGCATGCCTTTCCGTTCCTTTTTCTTTTAACATTTTTTTGTGTACAGGGTTTTTAAGAGGGGAAAGGGGTTGAAATAACACAATCTCTGTGTGCTTCTCAATTGTGAAAGATAAATACCTCTCCATTTTCATAGTAATCAATGTAAAATTTGTTAACGTGGACTTCAGTTGCAAAAGCAAATATTGGCCTTGATAAAATCCCATTTGGATTAAGCACATCTCCCATCCTAAAGTTCATGCCTTGAGGAACTGTAACTGAACCCCGATATGCCCCCGTGGAACTAAAGGATGCTCCTGCCATTATGAGCAAAAGAGCTCCATGGACACCAATAGGGGCAAGCCTACCAGCAAGCCCTTTGAATCCATACAGAGCTGAATTACTCTAAAAGACCTGCAATCCATGAATGTTAAGAAACCAAACAAGATTAAATCATCCACAGCATTATTAAGAAAGCTAGTCACAGATCAAATGCAGGATACATGAGATGGCCTCATTTCCCCCACTGGTATGACTATTTTAAAAATTTACCTCATATCCTGCACCCATCAGGAGAACACCAAGATCCTGAATGTGAGCTCTGGGAAGTGAATCTGCCACATCAAGCTTTAGGATGGCTGATCGAGACTTCATGAATGACCATCTACATGAAATGATCTATCACTATTAGAGAAGATCAGATTTGAATAGAATTTTTTTCAAGTGACAAGTCAAATATACTTTGATTCTCAGTTCAAGATTAAAAGTAAACTCACAACTGAAAACCGAGTCTATGTGAATTTCTGAATGTGAGAGTCGGTGAGGTCAATGTATACAAATTTAAAAAGATAGTCAAATCCAAATTCCAATTCAAGAACCTAGCAGTCATCAGCAGAGACTATGATAAAGGTGTGGCAAAGGAAGAGGGCATCCCAAAAATATTCCCATATCAACTTAAAACCTGTACTAGGCTGAGGTCCAGGCTTCACAGTCTTATCTATCACAACAAGAAGGTAAGAACAGCAAAGTAAATGCACTTTTTAGACAAGGTATAAGAACCAAACAACGTTGCAATTTACATTCAAATATCATCTTCCAGAACAGAGAGGCTGGTGCATGATGATACAGCTCAAAAAGAGAGCAAACCTGCGAGCAACTTTAACCATTGGAAGTTGTGTTGTGGTAGTACAAGCCATCAATGATGCTGCCAAAAAGATGCATAGACCAAGAAAATAAGGGGCTGTGTAAACATGATCTAAGCAGAGCCCCAAGACCCAACACCATGTGAGAAAGCCGAAAGCAGGATTGTCCTCTGGATACTTCTCAAAGTAGAATTGTGGACTTTCACCTTGCTCTATGAATGTGCCTGCATAGTATGAGAAGCATGATTGCACTTAAAACTTAAAATGACATGGAGGAAATGTCAGGCAACAAATGCACCTATTAACAGATTAGAAAGCAGAGGAACTTCCTCACTGCATCAGGATTTATTAAATAACAAAAAACAAGATCAAATACTAGCAATCAAAGAGTTCGGGAAATGACCTGTAAACAAAATCTTCAAAGGAAACAGTGGAATTCATTAGTCAGAAAAGAATATAACATAGGGGAATAAGAAATAAAAAAATGGTTGACCCTCTGATTAATCTATCTAAACTACTACCTAAAGGCTAAAGGTGTTTTCTATGGTTTGTTATTTTAAAGAAAAATGGGGTAATAATGTACCAAATGAATCACCTATTACAGCAACATCAAATGTCAGTTTAGCATATCAAGCAATGGAAGTTTAACATACTATGTCAGTTCAAAGGTCAACCTAAACAGCATGGAGAATCCAATATAAACGAAAGATAAAACCAATTAGTCCATGAATGGTTTGGAAGGATTCTAGCTTGTCACTCCTAAATTTGTACATCCAGTCTAGATGAAAGTAAGATAATTTGCTATATTTATAAACAGGTGCTGACTTACAATTTTCATCCTTTATCAGGAAAACATAGTGTTCACCCAGAAAATTAAGTCTGGAATAAGAAAACAGGACTTAAATTGAACTACCAAAAAACTTAGTGAAATCACCAAACCCAGATTCTACAAAAATGGATCAATATGATTCTGATTTTTCATTTGACTTTTTATAGCTTTATCGAGGTAATTTTCAATTTGAATCAATAAAAACACAGGTGAAACGGGCCTTCATAAGATATAGGGGAAACAATTTTAGGAACAAGAAAACGTATATAAGTTCTAATCTCCAACCTTAATAATAATTCTTCCTCAATCCATGGATAACTAACACTTTATCAAACCTGGAAAAACAGAGTTTAGTTTTGCATTTTGCCTCACTGTATCCACATGAGTCACCACATAATAGAAAATTGTATTGGTTTAAGGACTAGACCCTATTCACAACTTTATGTACAACTTTACAAAACCATAACCCCTAACATCTTAACCTACAACATGATCTAGGCTAGATTTATAGTCTGTCAAAGGCTGTGGAATGTATTTTAAATTTTAAATCATTTCAAATGGTTGTGATTGTCCTGGATAGTTTCATCAATCTAGGAGTTTATATATATATATATATATAGAGAGAGATAGATATAGCCCAAGGGGTTAGCTCAACTGGTTGTTGCCAATGGTGCTAGGAGAAATTTGACTAGTTCTATGCCAGCAGTTACATGGCTCAAATCCCCCCTGGTCGAGGTGCACTAATCTATGCCAATGGCTTTACTAGGGATGCCATCTATAAATGTGGGGAAGCATTCCTTGGATTTCCCTATGAGATTTTCCTTGAAAAACAAAATACACAAACACATATACATACATATACTTCTAAACCCTTGAGGGTTAACTCAATCAATTGAAAGCTCCACCCAAGGCATGTTGCCAATGGGAGGCCATACTCATAGGTTCAAACCCAATAGAGTCTCTCAAGGTCACCAACCACTATTGTAGCTAGCAGTTAAGTTGCCCTCCATCTAGATATTCCAAAGAAGAGGGGGGAATCTAGCAAGGTTTCCCTTGGGGATATATATATATATATATAGAGAGAGAGAGAGAGAAGAAAAAATCCTTGGATGCATCAAGCACTTCCTCCATGATCTTGCACCCCTTGTGCAGGAGCTCAAAGGAGATAAATCTATAGGGAAGAATTTCTTCCTTTTACCTTACTTGATTATGTCCTACCTTTCAAGCGAACGCTACTTGAGGATTGTCAAAGTGCTTTCCAAGAAGAGAGATTCACTTCCTCCAAGAAAGGCATCCATACACACTCCCAACCCCAATGGAGGTTGTCCCCTCAAAAGTTATACAACTACCATCACCATAAGGAGATGATGATGATGGGGCCTCCACAAGACAAGATCACTAATTGTCACTAGGCCAGCCTTGTGAACTCCTAACCATTCACTACTCTGGTTGATGATGAAGCCATTGTGAATCTCAGCTGAGAGTAGTGATATTGAAACCAAAATTGCAGTTTTTTCTCATACACAAAGAACATATACCAATACCCACAATCTAGATAACCCACCCTCTAAACAACAAACCGTCTACATCATGGATTGAACATAATGCTGGAGAAAGTAGATTAAGAGTGAGAGAAGTTTTTTCTATTGAAGCAATCCCAATACCAAAATTATCAACAAAGAGATCAATTGGTCCACTAAGCTTATCTTTGTCATAGCAAGATTAACCTTATCGATAATAGGGAAAGAATGGACTTTTGTAATAAGTTTGGAGAGATCCATGTGAAAGCATGCATCGGTATATCCTTCCCCTGTGTGATGAGACTTACCCCTTAAATCGACTTACAAACTTTTGCTCCTAAAGTAGTTGGTACAAGACATCCTACAATGTAATTGCCTCCCTTCACAGATCATTGATTATAATATGGCATCCCCATCAATGCCTTCCAAACAAAAGATTACACCGCTTGAACCCAAATAAAAGTTATGGACCATTAACAACACAGTTCACCATTTAAACCCAAATTTGGTCTCCAATGAAAACCCAACAAATTGAAATCATGAAAAACACATGGCCATTTCATTGTTAAATGAATTCACATATACGTTATGCACAAATTCATCTTCATAGCAGAGTATAAAGATTTAAATTCCAAAAATGAGAACAAAGATTGAACATTTATCTTTTAACAGAAGATATCCCAAGAAAGTAGTTGTGTAGGAGCGATTCACCACCCAAAATATTCCTAGTATTGTCCTCGAACACCTTTTCTAATTGTTGCCACGACTTGTTTCACTCGATCCGCTATGTCAGTTAACTGGGTGTCCTGAATATGAACACTAGCACAACCAATCAAAACCTTGTTCAAGTATGGACCTTCAGATGCCTTCAAATCTGATTTAGAACAGTGAGGAAAAGGATAGGATTAGAGAGCAAACCCCTAGGCATAAGGGCGTTGTGGATGAACAAATTAGTTTCCCTTATGCACTAAAGCTTCCTCAAATACCTGCAACGTAAATATTAGCTTAACAAAATGATATATCAAACCTCTATTGACTGAAGTTGGGGACTCTAGGCCTGGTTGGTAGACTAGAGAGGACTTGAGCCCTTGAAAACTCCGTCAATTAGTGATAAAGCCTACAAAAACAATTGTTAGCTCAACATAGCATAAATCAATGATACCATGAGACAGGAAAACACTTGAAACCCTGGCCAAACTTACCATATGTCTGCAAAACAAATATTAGTATCAAAATCAAGTGTTAAACCCTACAAGTAAGCTAATACAACACAATAACAATAAGAAAATGCCCAAATATGGTTGCGACTAGAAGAAAAACTCCTCTAGGGGCTGCAGATAGGAGGGATAGGCCTCCTAGAGGCTGTGGCTGCTCAAACAAAGGCCTTTTAGGCATGCGTCTTGCTAAGGGAGAGGCCTTAAGCTTTCTTATTTTTCTGAGAATTGTAGTAATGGAATTGTAGATACTTTTTAGCCTGCCAACATTGTCGTGAAGCCAAAATTCTCTTTTGAACACGGATAATGTGGATATTGTTAAGATTTTGAATTCATGGTAATAGTTATATGGAGAGAGACATATGCCAAACCACGAACACAGTGACATGGAATGCCCAGAAATAAAAAGTAATACTATAGCTGTAAATATGGAAATCATATAAAAAATATAAATTACAAGATCTAACCACCAAACCCGCTACTGTCTTCACACCATCTCTGAAAGAAAACTCTGCTACGATTATTCACAGAAGCTGCAAAACTCACCTAACTAAACTACTCCCTAGTCTTACTCCAGACGCGGAAAAAGACTCCATTGTCGACTCCAGTGCAGAGGCAAGCTTTACCCTGCAACCATGGGCGAATGCAGTTCCAAAACGCTCCAGCGTAGTAAATCGAGGGTGAATGCAAATAAAAACTGTCCAAACCAATGAATGTGGAGGCGAATCCAACATTTATGTTTTATGTGCTCTTATTTTTTTAGGCTAAAGAATAATAATTATTTATTTTTAAAATAATTTTGGGACTAATTATACAAAACTATACAAAAAGGTTTCTATATGCAATCAAATTTCTAATTAAAATCTAAAACCCCTTAATTTTCATGGCTAAAATTACTCTTACCTTTCTGTCAATGAACATAAATGAACAATGTATATAAAGAAGAGAAACATAACATTTCAAGATCAACAATCATAAGAACATCAGCTATTTGATAAAATATTCGTCCAGGACTACATCTCCCGGCCTGATGTCAAGATGGTAGGTCACATTGGCAATAGAAGGAGTGAAGATGTACATGGATGTGTTTTCCATACAAGGAAATTCTCATGCTAAGTGGCTAGAACTCTCTATAAGATGTTCCACTATGGACTCTCATTCACAAAAAAGGACCTCATCGCATGACAATAGCTCACACATAAAGACCAAGAGTATCCCGCCAACATGGCAAACAAAGGACTTAACGACATACATGTGACGATGACTATCCCACCAACATGGCATCAAAGGGATTCAAACATAATACAACCATGATATAAAGTACATTCTACATCAAGAACAAAACAAGATCCTACATCAAAACATCAACAAATGATATGTATGACAATGATCCTTGCAGGACAAAGACAAGAAATATATGAAATCAACTGATCATATACCTCACGTAAATAAGGAGGATCAAGAATGGGTCACAGTAATCACTGATTTGACATCACCATCACAATCGTAGGATCGAAATGTGAAATTGATCAAGCCCACCAAAGACGACCGCAACTTCACTTCAAAAAGTGACCTAAAAATGTAAAGCTCGATGGAAAAATCTGAATACACCATCAACTTGCAGCATCAATAGCGTTAAAATCGACCGTCCATTTTTCACCATGAAGTGAAATTGGGCAAAAAGCGAATCTTTTAGATTCTCTCAGATTCTCCAATATGCTGCTCCACAGGATTCAGGAAATCATGAATCAAAGGCGAATCTTGGCTCGCCATTGTGTTCCCCGTGAAAACCGTGAAAAATGACTATAAACTTGACTATATTCGACATGGAGAAAAAATTACCTCCCAAGAAAATTTCAAGGTCTATGGTTCCACCGCATCGAATTTATGCCTCCACCTCAAACCGCGCGTTCTTTCCGCGCTCGCTCTTCCTCTCGGCTCCGGGCGCACTTGCAAATGACGGGTTTAAGTAATAAAGTCTAGGCGCATTTACAAAACATGTTACATAAGTGGTAAAAATGGCGGCATTTGTTAAGGGTCAAGTAGTCAAATCCCGCCTCCCCCAACAATCCGCATTCATTTTTTTTTTTTAAAACCAAATAATTAAAATGTTTGGGAGGTCGGTTCCGCATTGGGCGGCCTCGCCCAACTCCCCGCCAGCTATTTCGCACGAATATATATGCTTATCATATATTATATATATGTTTCAACATATATATTATATATGTTTTATCATATATATGATATATGTTAAACGCATCTCTTTAGGTGGAGGCTCCATGGGGTCCGTGAGGGTCATGGCCTGACCGCCCATAAATATATATTTTTTTTTTAATTTGTTGTGATACGCGGTCGTGGTGGTGCAAGAGTGTAGGCTCACACTTTGTTTTTTTAAATAATTTTTGTTTTGTTAAAACAATTAGCCATTTTTTAAAATTTGAAAATAAATCAGAGAGTTAATTTAAATAGGCTACAATTTGTCTTCGGGATCTAGCCGTAGCTAGCCGAATCCGGGCTTGTCGTAAAAGGTCAAATTTGTGCCTTCCTTAAGAATGTTGTCACCAAGTCAATCCAAAACTTTGACCACTTCTAACTTTTGCATACAAGTCTTCGCTTGACGAATCACCGCACTAATCGCGATCGATGACGATTCACGCTCGTCCGGTTTTAAAGTAATCCAAACACTTTGATTTTTGAGTTTCATAACCCACTTTGTCTGGTGGTGTGTTCTCGGAGCCGCCTGGATCAAGCACTAGGACAGATTTTGAAGAAAGGTTGAATGATTGGCAAGAACAACAAACTTGTCTCAACCGTTGTACACGTATCAAAGTTGTTGTAGCAGAATGGAAATTGCATCATATTCGCACAAACTTGGAATACACTTGCAAAACATACTTGATCACTTCCAAGTTCCAACTATTCACTCATAATCTATCTCCAAATTATTAGCTATATTATGTATGTTATATTACAATGTTGGGCTTGACAACCGTCAAAACCAAGGCATCCTTTAAGAACTTGTGATTACTCGTAGTTATCTTGTTTATATAGAGCTAGAAGAAAATATATATATAAATATTTGTCCTATTATAGGCAAATTTAAGCACATCAAAGTTTAAGTTCATTTCCAAGCCAAGAAATATTAAGTATTTGACCGACTTATTATGTTCATATGGAGCATGCCACTCAACAAGCTGCAATAAATCTTTTAAAGAGATGGTGTTGTTAAAATTTTGGAACTCCTATTTGGGAAAATTACAAGTGGGGAAGCTATATCACTTTATCCACTTAGAACTCGACTTATGTCTAATGTAATATAGATTTAAATATACACATCAAAGACAAGTAATGAAGTTAAACAAATTAATTTGTGCAAATTATTATTGACAGAGTAATAAAACAAACTAAAATTAGTGTTAATGTCCACAAATAACCAAAATAGGTTAATGGAACTAGAAAGTACAATTCAAAAAGAGAATGTCAAAAACAACTCCAAGGCACAAATGTATACAAATAACGATAAAAAACATTGCAGAGAGGTAAACACAAGTGGTAAGCCCTAGAAAATAAGCAGGGAATCGGTATCGCTATATGCAAGAAGGACACTGCCGCATTAGAAGTAGAAGAGGAGCTAGCATTGTTGCTGTCAACTATCATGAAGGTACTAACACAAACGGGAATGTCCTCTCGGGAAATCGCCGACCGAGTGGACCAAGTTAGATATCCTTGGGGGCAACTAGATGTTACCTACACGAGCTCTCCCAACCTCCAAAAATAATGATGGACAAATAACATCTTTCCTTTTACTCGATCGACAAAATAAGTAACCTTTCCATGTGTTTGCACATGCATGTAAATGGGAGTTCCAGTGGCATGCTCTATCGATACGGCCCTTTATAACACCACAAACATGCAGCATTGCACTGCATGTCAAAAACGATATAAAACAATAAATTTGCCCCCAATTGTACCTAAACCGCAAAAAGTGAAACTCGGGACTAAGTATCAAGTATACCATTCACATCTACATGGTGAAACCCTACAAACTAAACAACCGAAATTGCAACCGCTTTCAGGGAAGAAAAGTAAAATAACACTAATAAAATAAGAAGCAATCGCACATCCACAGATGTTCCTCGGGATGCAGGACCGTCATAAAAATATACATGCCCAAAAATAGCGAATAACCTTAAGAGATAAAGACCATCAATGCAATTCACCAATGCTATTTTATACATCGTAAGGCCAACGGTAATCGGGCTTTACCATAAAGTAGTCTCCATATATAGATATACTATTCCTCCAACATACTTGTGTTTAACGATCACAGTACTCACGATGGGAAGAACAGAGCTTGATTAACTAATCAAAAATAATAAGTTAAAAACAATTAAGCGTAATTAGGTTCAACACCTTGGTCCTGGCTGTCGGGCCAACAACACTAAGTTAGGAGGATGAAACAAGAAATTAATAAGAGGCAAAACCAATATTGAATATGTCAAACCATTAAAGATTCCCCCATCTATCACTTCTTCTTCAAAATGATTCTTTCAAATCAAGAATCAGAAATCAAGTATGAGTACAATTTGACAATGTCGCTAGATTTTGAAGTTGGGTAATATAACCATAGACTAATCAAGGAGAAAATTAATGAGGGTAATCACAAGTTAAAATAATTACAACTTCTGTTAACCTTTCATCAGATCATTCACTAAAATAAAAACGTTGACCTTTTTACATAACTATCTGTCTTAATAGCTCTATAATCGCATACTCATTGTCTTCAGCTCCTATCAATCGAAGGAGCTAAATAAACTCCATATTAATTGATCACAATCTATGAGCCTGGCCCTTTTTGGTTGTTCAAAGAAGTTGTCTTCTATCCTATGTGTGAATTCTCGCACTTCGCTTTTTTATTTATTTTAATGCAGTTTTTATACCTCTTTAGTTTATCTATTCCTTTGATTCAAAGAACCCCATGATTTTCTTGCTCTTCATAAAAGACCATCGGTAATGAGAATGAAACCTATTTTAAATTAAAAATGGTAATTAGTAGCTCGAATATTTTGTAGAATGGATTGGTAACTGCTAGATAATCATCAGGCGTATATTCAATTTTAATGCCGTGATAATCACCAACGACACAAGTATCTCGATTCAAACTATATAAAGCATATGGGAAGGGCACTCATGTTCTTTGAAAGAAATAGCTCAAGTACTCCACACCCATTCACAAGTTCCCTATACCAAATGACATGTATTTTGAATGGAAAGAGTCCTCTTGGTGCTCTACATTTCAAATCATGCTCGACATGGAAAACTAAGATGGATTTCCAAACTACTAGTCACGTTCTTGCCGTGGGATAAAACCAACCAAAGGTATCTTACAAATATCATTTAAATCGAATATAATCATTCGTTTCACTTGATATTGGAGTTTTTCTTCGAAGAATTCAATCCATTCCATACCCTACACAGCTCATTAAAGGCGACTCGATCAGTTTTACTAAGTGTCAAGAGGTAAATTTTATGGTTTTGACTTCATGCTATTGAAAGTTTATAAAATTTTGTTTCGTGTTTCGACAGCTTGGGCAAACTTCCATCTTCATATGGAATTGCCTCGCTTGCCATGTATGCTAACCTGGCAATTTGAAGTATGCAATTTCCTAATTGTTTGACAAAATACTCCAAACGTAATGAGCTCAAATAGCAAAGTACCGTTGTCGTGCTATGATTTTGTAAGGCATCCTGTTGGCCACGGATTTTGAGAGTACCGCGTACCATTCCATTACCGTGTTGCCGCGTAAAACTAATGGGAAAGTTCCACCATTTCTTCACCATGACGCTTTGGATCCTCGGGACTCAACCCCATGCCATCAGGATCAACCACAGGTGATGACGCCGTCAGACCTCCTACCGACATAGACATAGGTGTCGAAGACTTTTCAAATCTTGTCGGAATCCATCACCTTTGCCCGATTATGATTTCGATGCGACAAATGTGGCTTTTCAGAACTATTTAGGAGATTGGAAACCCTTGAATCCTCTAACCAGGCACTAAAGAGAGGTCGATGAACCTGGGGCAAGTAGTTGTAATGGAAGGCGAGAATGGTTCATCAAGTAGCCGGTTGAGGGACAACAAGGAGCAAGGAAGCCCACCACCAACCCTCTTAATGACACTCTACACATTGAACTTCTCGATCTGAAAAACAAATGTAGAGGAGATCAAAGCTCTCAAGAACGGTTTTTAAACAAGAAATAAACACACATCAACTCATGGACCTGCTAAGTTAGGAGGGAGGATACTTCTCGCTCCTCTAGCCGCAAGCTTGAGGAGGTGGTAAGTAATCTAAACCATGGAAGAACACACTAGACAAGCGCGAGAATTGAACCTCAAAGTGAGAGGGCTTCGTCTCTCACACTCGACCCCATGGTGGTTGGGACCCTGCTCTCAATGAAAACTAGATCTCCAGGATGTGACCCTGGATAAAGCTTGGCTTGGGTATGATTCCACTTTTCTCCGATTCAGTCGCGCCGATCGCTTCGGCTCTGTGAGCTAAGCGAAAGCTATTCTCATCAAAACACAGTTATTGTTGAGCCAAACGCTCTAGAGTTGGTTGGCGTAACACGTCAGCAGGAAATGGCGCTTATCAAGAAACTCAAAGCAAGATTAGGCTCGCTTGTGGAGGCAACAAGGGGTATCCATTTCCGTCACTTGTTGGAATGGGAATGGGTATTTTTACATCGCTAGGTTCATTATATGATTTTCGACCGCTTCTATCTTATTCATCACCAAGATGCATGAGAGCCATGTTCATCTTCTCCTGCATTACAGTGTTACCATAAGTTCTCACTATAAGCAGGAGATGAGAGTTCTTTGCAGTACGAGGTTCTCGGGGAGTTGCTTGCTTCATCGTGATTCTTCGAATGATTTCTTTGGTGGTTGCAAATGAGTTTGCGAGATGAGTGTGTGGGTTCGAGTTTGAGGGGTCTCTCCTCTCCCTGGACATTACCGTTGTTTGTTACTTTCCTCCTACTTTATCATATGCTATTCATAATGGGTCTGACGTGGGGACCCTTCACGATTTGTATGTCTAAAGATAGCTCAAGATCTTGCCAGCTGGAGGTGCTGCTCTTTCTATGACTTCAACTCCCACACTAGAGCCCTCCGCATCCCTCTCTTCACAATTCCGTTTGGTGACGTGTACCGAGCATCCGAGAGATCAATCCAAAGTTTTGGATTTACGAAGATGTCCGGGTGACGTTAGTCTCTTACCGCCCAATGGCCGAGAGTCTTTTACACTTGGCGAATCTTAGAGCCGTCGATTCTTAATGGCCTCCACGTTTCCAAACTCCCGCCACATGTCACCCTATGGTGGAGGAGCGAGCATTGTTGATTATGTCCTCTAGCTTTCTAACCCCTCCTCCTTCATTCATCACTTTTTTGTTTCCCCCATGCCCTTAGCTAACCATGCTCTTTTTATTTCTTTCTCTCTTTGTGATGACAACCCCCCATTTCACCCCACCTCCCCAAGGCTCGCCATGTACTACTTTTCGTTTCGATGAGGGTGACCCGTACATCTTCTCTTCCCACCTCTCGCCGCATGCTCTCCTCCATGACCAATTCTCACTATTTGACTGAGATCACTCAAGTACAATTGTCTTCATCCATCATTTTGGATGTTGCCCTTAAGTTCTACTCCCACTTCACGCGTCCCACTTCCACCTATCATAAACCCAAATCTTCCCTATGAATCAATGGTATGATCAAGAATGTAAAGCTCTCCACGTCACTAACATGAATTCATCCATACTCACTCCCCTACCCCCAACATCAAAGCTCATATCGCGCTCTTCTCCTCCGTCACAAGAAATGTGTCTGTCTCCCGAGAAGACGTGACTTGTACCTCTCGTCACTCCCCAGACACTTCCTCTGCATACTCTGCCCTCCCCCCGCCACTCTCCCCCTCCCCTCCCACATTAACCCCCACTCCATGTTCTCCCATGTGTCCACCCTCTATGACATCCCAAGGCAACCCCGTATCTAAGACCCTCCAACCCTCTTCAGCCAGACGGTGATAGTGGACATCATTAGGAGGCTATTTGGGTGATGAACAAGAAGAAAGCAATAGATGAGGATAGTTTCCAGAGTTTCTGAACATGATCTTCGTGTTCGTTCCCATTTGGTTGATCTCTTCAACCATGTGAACCAGACAGTTTCATCGACATGGTCTCAAAGACATCATTCACCTAATACACAACCTAGGCCTGTACTGAATCCCAACAATTATGGGGACTATCATGGTGGGCCACACATTCTCCAAACTATATGCTACATCCCTCCACCTCCAAATCTCCAAGGAGCTTGAACGGAAACAACTTAGAGCCAGAGGGCAAAGGATTTCAACCGAGCACCAGACTATGACCACATCCTTACACTTAGGCCAATAATGAGAAGGACACGCACGTATTTCTTCGAAAGTTTACTGTTGTTTTGTAGGTCTCGAAAAGCTTTGACTCCGGCCCCTAGAGAAGCATTATTCCGTAGACTCATAGATATTGGCATCTCGTAGACTTTGTCGCCCATCATGCGCTTATATGAGTCGGTCCTTGGTCGTCCGCGCACAAGAGACATGGGCTATCATATTTTATCCGATGCACTATTGGGGTAAAACAAGGTTGTCCCTTGTCCCCCACACTATTTGGGGATCTATATCGGGACGAAAGTTGGAGTCCTTCGTTGAACACATCTCGTAGACGGTGATGGAAGGTTTTCTATACATCATGTCTTGATTTCTATCTTGTTGTTTGCAGATGATGTGGTCCCTTCTAGCCCCATCCTCGACGGATTGCGAGGTGCCCGGATGCTCGGTTTTCAAAGGATCTTCGATGTTTCGACGCTAACCTAGGTAAAACCAAGGTTACGATCTTCAACACGTCGAAGAAGTTCTCCGTGACCTCCATTTTTTCGTAGAGAGGGAGATTGAGATCACCAACTCATACACCTATATGGGGGTACTATTCACAGACCTCGCTTTAGCTTCGCGGTTTGCACTCAAACATCGAATCAACAAGGGCTATGGATCCAGTCTTTCTCGATAGACAATGTTTTCTAATCATTTTTCAGACATATCGTCGAAGATGTCACCGATGACGTCTTGTTCGATCCATTGCCGCTCTATATGGTTCGAAGGTTTGGGGTCCTGAAGCACAGAGTCCGATTGGTCTTCACAGAGAGAGTGCAAATCACCTCTTCGTCGCATCATTCGGCAAGAAAACAAGCCTCAAACTTCATCATTCTTGGCAGAGTTTGGAGCTCACCCCTTTCGCCTTGAGTATTGCTTGGTATCATCTCTTCTTCACCGTGTTCGTGGTTTTGCGATACAACAAGGCGACCGATTCTCCATACTTGGGCCTACCTTTCATTCAAAGTCTATTGCGTAAAGAGCGAGTCCTTTCCGCCTCGATCCCGATGTTGGTATGCCGGAATCTCGCATCTCCTTGCTTCAATTGGTATCAAGATAGACCAACTCCCTCCATTCAAGTATTCTTTGTGTGCACCGAGCCACTCTACCAACCAAACAAGAGATGAATAAAATCATTCGAGAGGATATTTACAAGAATTAAGTGTATGTGTTATTTGGATAAATTCTCAGATGGGTTACGTCCGAAGATGGCTTTCTATACCGAGCACTTCATGTTGTTGAGAGATGGACCTGTTCGGCCCCATTACACGCTTCGCCATCGGGATGCATGCACTTCGGATCTCTTTGGGTCGATCGTAGTAGGTTCTCATAATCAAGTGATTGAGACTAAACATCGATTGCCCACGTTAGACAAGATTTGCTGCCAGCCACCTTCAAGAGATCAGTTGAGGGCACCTCATTCTCTCCATACCCCATTTACTATGATTCGTGGGAGATTCCATTACTTGTTTAGAGGGATCCGCATCTTATCTAGCTTTTCTCTGCTACCTGCATCGAGGATGCCTAGTCTTGTACATACAGATATTGATGAGACTTCACACAGATTCTCCAAATCTTCCTCCTATAGAGCAGATCCTGTAAGTGTTGATTATGTCATTTTTTACAAGGTTCCCCATCAAGAAGACGCACGAAGCAACAAGTTAATAACATTAAGGTTTCAGACTCTAGACTGCCATGTGTTAGAGGGGCCATCCCCTAGCACAAAGGGACTGCCGAGGCCACCGACCAAATTTCTTTACCAATGTGCACTGAGATCGCCTACTCACCAAATACATATCACTTTCTCGACACGTACAGAACAGAGGGCTCCGCATCCTCCCCAGCCCTCCTAGACAACACCTTACCTCTGAGTTTTTTGCATTCAACCTCGAGTGTTAGGTGAGAGATTTATGACCATTATTTTGTGCCCTTCCGCACTTGGAGTCCGTGACTTTCCTCATTTTGGTTTTCAGCATTATGTTTTTCTTGTCGTATTGCTTTATTTCTTATTTCTGTTTTTATATAGGAGACCTTTGGTACCTCCTTGTATTGACATCATTGTACTCGTTACCCCATTGACCTACTTTGTGGTCATTCGTTGGATATTAATGTAATTATCTTATCTTATCTTATCTTATTATTCTGCAAGAAGGGACACCATCCCCAGGAGATATGGTAAGATTATTGTAGTTATTCATAATGACTTATGAAACATGCCGAGAATTAAATGTATCTCAGCGCATTTTACATCCTTTTCTTGGGTGATGTGAGCAGGAAGAAAAGATTAAACAAAAGGAGATTGTTTTATGATACAAGTTACAACATAGAAGTAGAACCCGAGGATAGATCTTGTCCCCATGCCCTCCAAGCCGCAGTTTTTGTGCTGTACCGTATGCCATACACCGGGGCAGTGGTTTACCTTCTAGGTTATCACGTATTTGTCGCTAGAACACCAAAGATTACATGCTCATGTCATTACATCGTGACGCCGGCGTTATAGTGCCGGTACACAGCGCATACGCCCGTCATGGTCATCGTGATCCACGGTACGCAATCTTCGCTCGTTCAAAGGTGATGAGATTATCCCCGTCTTTCATACAGAGATCCTCTTATTGTGCCCTTAATTCCACATATTTACAAAAGTCCGAGGCTTTTCAAAATCCAAGAAACTCAAACATGGCTTTCTACCAACAGATGGAAATCACATCTTCCTATCTCCATTCTACCAAATAAAAGCATCTCATCTCCGCACTTATATTCAAATGCACTGGCCAAAATTACACTTTCCTTCCTCGAAGTGTCATAAATACTATTTAGCTTTGCTCCAAAAAATTGGCGACTGCTAGGCACAAATCCACCCTAACATCTAATTGAAAGGTTTTTTTTGTTCTTCTTTTTTAAAGTTTGGCATACAAACCAACTTATTTTGTCTATCATCCTGGGCCCGTAAGTAGCACCGATAGGCACTAATACTTTGTCCATTTATTTATTTGAAAGTCAACGTATCCGGATTTAAAGCAACTGTGGAAAAACCATTAAATCGCGGAATTAGCATAAAAGTTATAGCAGATGTGAAGCAAAAAGTAAATTGCACATACCTAATATTGCAAACAAAAAACTTATTGCTCAGTACACTCTACAACCTAGTATAGAGGTAGATGTGTTATGTATGTGACAAATAATATTTCAAAACAAAATACAAATAAAAAACTATATAGATAAGAAGTTTATAATAATATGAATAAAATATTTTATATATGTGTGGGGTGAGTTAGATAGCCCCCAAGGGTTGGGCTCAAACAATTTGTTTTTCCATGCTGAATCAGAATGGCCAAGAAGATCATGAGGTTGAATCCACCAGTCCCTTGAGGTTAGGTGTATATGTTGTCAACCAGCCACATTCACTCAGGGGCCATTCACATAATGTAAGTGTCTAAAGGGTTTCTCAATGAAAATTTCCATGGAAATGTATATATATTTAGTCTAGATCCATCTTAACTTCAGATCTATCGATTTAAGAGGATCAAATCTCAAGTCACAAACCTTACTTTTCTATTAATCTTTCAAAAATAAATCGCACTGAATGGATTCGATCACTATTAATGCTTGATAGATCCAGATTTTGATTGAATCTACACCTGTTCATTCATAAAAGAGTTGTGTGCATAGGGGATAATCTCTAAAAAGAGATATGATGTTATTTTTCGCCAACCTATTACAAGAGGTTGGTGCCCTTATTTATCACTATATTAATCGTAAATGACAAGACTAAAATGGGAGGCCATGAGTCGTGTGCACCAAGTTGGACATGTGATGGTCAACTTGTCTTCGGGCCGCCGTAACTTTCGTTCTCAAATCAGAATTGAGTGTTCAATAGCGTGCTGTAAAGCTTGGAATGAGAAAAACAACATTAAGGGGTTGGAACTTTGTTCAAGCGTTTTTGGGAAAAATCAATCGGGAGGGGTGAAATTGTGTTTGATCCAAAATGACAAAATTCAGTGATCTGATCCAAAACAGCCCAAATGGTCACTTCGTCAGTCAGTCTACCTTCTCCAAGAACCAGCCCTGCAAAAGGCATCGAGCAGTGTTCTATGTGATGAAATTACCAAGCAGCAGTTCCTTGTTTTCAGTGAGCACAAATTAGCGCATTGTGGGCATCAAGGTATAAAGTGAGGCCTTAATGAGGATCTTATCCGCCGTTTTCTTGAATAATTGTGCTCCCTACCATCTTATATTCGTCACAACACCCACCATTCAATGTTGTGTAATTGATATCAAAACTGAATTCACCGTTGTTTCAGTTAATTCTTTGCTGAGAATCATAGGTTTTCAGTATCACCTTTGCAATGTCCACCTCAATCAGAATGGTATACAAAATGAGCAGAAGGAAACTTTATATGCAACCATATTCAGTAATCATTTATCATCCTCCCTATTGGCCAGTATTCAAAAACATGAGAACACCTTATTCACCGTTTCATCAGCAACTTTTGAAATCTTTGCAATAGTTTTAAAATCTGCAGATTAGCAAACTGAATGCAAACCTTTGTAGTCTGAAGGCAAGTATTTTCCATCATTTCTGTATCAGCACTTACAAACATCGACTGACTTACCCATACCAGTACTGGTCTATGTGAGATACTCTAGAAACATACTGGACAATAAGTGGTGACTGGTCTATCAGACATACTAAAACATATTGGGGTAATACAACTAGTTTCTTAGGAACCCTTTTGCCTTCTCTATCTTTCCTGCAAGTGCACTATAAGTTGTATGACTTGGAAGCAAACCCCTATCCAACATTTTTTTTCAATAGTCCACTTGCATCCCGAATTTGGCTACCCTTACAGAGGCCACGGATAAGAGAATCGTATATGCATTCTACATATACTCTGATCATTTCATCTTCCTCAACCTAAGAGAGCTCCTCCATATGACCTTGCTTACAATGATGTGCAATAAGAATATTCCATGTAACACTATTGGACCACCATACCCATTTTATATTTTAAAATAGATTACTAGCTTCCCCAAAACTCCTGCCTGCAATGCAGTATCCATTAATAAGGGCAATTGTATGTAAGAGCATCAGGAGCCATGCCCTTTCTTGTCATTTCGTCAAAATCTAAGAGCTTCAACCATGTTGCCTACTTTGCAGTATCCATCGATAACAGAAGTATAACAACCCCAGTGGCCCTAAACCCTTCCCTATTTCCTGCAAGAGTTTCTCTGCCTCCAACAGTCTGCTCACTTTGCAGAGACCGTGTATGAGTGAACAAAAGGTATACAAACTGGTTTGAGACCTTCTTTCAGCATTTCATCTTTTAACTTGAAAGTTTCTTCTTAACTTCTTCCTTTATGTGCCTGAATCAGGTCAGTGTAAATAACAAATACCAGCAGCAATCCAACCTCAAACATCTCCGATGACCTCTTTGCCTCATTTATCTTTCTCTTGAGATAGACTGCTGATACTGCAACTACAAGTAAAAATGTCAGCGATCAAGCTCCTTCCCAGACATTGCATCTTTGATCTCAAAAGCTTCCTAAGATTTTCCGCAAGGCTCATGATCAATGTAGTCGTAAATGGAAACAGAATTGGGAACACATCCTCGTTTCGCATCTCAGCTAAAATCCCATTTGCCTGGTGCAAATTCCTCTCAGTAACACAAGTGAATCATCATACTATAACAATAAACATCAAGAACAATTCCGCTCTCCACCATGCTATAATACATTCTCAAGCCCCTGTTTCTCCAGTTTTTCTTCAAAAGAACCTTCAGAAGACTATTGCAGGATCATTCCCACCCTGAAACTACTTTGAGTATCCCATGAAAAGTACCTGCCGCTTCCAAACCATGTCAGACCCCACATAGTTTCTGCTAAAGCTTCAACACACAACAGATGACTTGCAGTCTTTTATACATTTTTTACTTAGGGTATCCACCACTTCATTAACATGGATTTGTGGCAGTTTTTGTTTTTCGTTCTTATTAAACTCATGGTCATGCTAGTCTAGAGTTTCCCAAACATGGCATTTGCCAACATGGGGGAGTGAGAATGCAATAGAATTGAGGTATGAGCATAGCCCAGTTCTTTTTTCTGCCATATGTGAAAAATCTAAGAGTTGATGCATCATTGCTACCTCATTTTTTATCAAAATTCTATTCTGTTCGCTCTGGTTGAGGTTGTGGGCGACTCCCGAAGCTCTGAGAAGGGAATACCAGAGTGGTTTCGTGAGCATCTTGCATATTCTCTACAAATTTGTCAGCTGGATCTCCATGTTGGGTTTGAGAGATACAGCAAATTAGTAACTGTAGCATTTTATACATCTTCTGTCCACGTATTTTCAACATATCTTCCTCTCTTTCAGAAGCAACTTCAAAAATGCTTCAAGGATTGGTTTGAAAGATTACTAGTCCCCGCCTGTGGCAAGGAGACTGAACCCAAAATGAAAAATTTCTTGAACTGGATATTCCATCTGAACACATTTTTTAAAATATGTTTTAGAATTGAAATTATTATTTGTCCAGATGGTCAGCTCATGCATCTTGTCATTGTTTGTAGTGATCAATTTTCTTACGCTTTTGGGATTAGGCTTGTCCATTGGGGTTGTTCAATTTTCTATTCTTGGACAGGACCATTGCTAGGTTGGGGTGTGCGTATTTTTTCAGGGGTTTAATTCTCTTGAGCCTCCGGGTTAGGCTTGTGATGCTGTTTTTTCATAGGTTTAATTCTGTAGTTCAGGTGTTGTGTTTTCATAGGTTCAATTCCTTCTTCAGTGTTTTTGGGTTAGACGTAGATTAGTTTGCTGATGTGTTTCATGGACTTATTATTATTTTATTAAAAAAAAAAATTCTCAAAGGTTACCAATGGGATCTACATTGTCAACAAGAAATAAAAACATAAAAAAAAGAGACATCAATTTTGTTGATTTTCTTGGTTAATCCATAATTTCAAATATCCTCACATTATTGTTCAGAGATTCGATAAAAGGTGAAGTCTCCAATCAATTTTCGCTTTTATTGAAATGGTATATTGGACATGATGGAGATATAAGTCCACCAAGCTTATTATATATATATATATATATATATATATATATATATATATATATATATATATATATATATATATATATTTATTTATTTATTTATTTATTTATTTATTTATTTTTCTACATCATTAACTTTAAATACAAAATAATAGTCTAATTAAATATTAAACACCATTTCAATTTACTATATATTTACCTAATTATTTCTATATCTTCTAAATCAAAATTTGGTACATTTTCTAAATATATCCCCAAATTTATTTATATTTTCATCATTAATACCTAATACAAAATTTTGACAAAACATATATTATACACCAAACATATATTATGCACCCGCTTTAACTCAGTAACCATTCACACTCATTGTTATGTTAAATTAATATTTATATTTTCTTAAATTATTAACCCTAATAATAAAATTTGACAAAACATATATTATACACCAAACATATATTATGCATCAGCTTTGACGCAACAATTATTCACACTCATTACAGGGGTGTTAAATTAATATATAACTAGCAATTACACCTCGTTATGGAAGGAACGCCTCGAAAGGGAGAGGAACGGTGTATCTTCGGTTTCAAAGCCAGGCGAAATGTTTTTGCGAGGGTAGTTTGTGCCATAAGTATAAAGATCTATGAGAGGGGAGTTGAATTAGATTACATGTCAGTTTTGAAATGGATTTGGTGAAGGAGTTAACTGTTAATGAGATATCTATGCATTTGTTCAACCCACAAGAATATTAAAACGGAAAATGATTTGAAAGGAAATTATAAGGAAAGAAATGAACTGTCGGAACAAAACACGAGCAGGCTATGAATGCAAATGTGCTCAATCCAAATGGAAATGAAAGAAAGTAAATAAACAGCGATAAAAGGAAAGAAATCTCCTTAGGATAGATATGGTAGATTCGATTCAACATAATGTTTTTGTTATCTTAACCGAATCATCAAACATGGAGAGAGACGTGTTGGTGGATTGGAGGAGTCTGCATTGAGCTACATGGAGAGACACCTGTTGGTGGATTGAGCTACATGGTTTGAGCAGTGTGGAAAACATTTCTGAAGATGTTGTGAGCAAGAGTTGAAGCTTTGAAAATGATATAACAAGAAGGAGCTGAAAGCATAACAAGAACGGTAGAAGTGATAAGACCATATCTGAAAACATATTTTTGAAATAGTTAATTTGAATTTTAAATATTTATATTTATTGCAATTAAAATATTAATTTTTAATTTAATATGATTAAGTTGTAATTTATGTATTGTTTTTTTTTTCATTTTATTTATTTATTTATTAATCTTTGTTCTATTTTGTTTCTATTGATTGATTTATTTATTTATTGTATTCTTATTTTTGCAATAAAGTTTTTTTTTATCTATTTTATTTTAATTTTAAGTATATCTTTATTTTATTTTATTTCTATTTATTTATTCATATTTTATTTATTTATTTAATTATTATTATTATTATGTTTTTTTTTTTCTCTCTTCTTTTTGGTTTGGAAATGCACGAGAGTGATTTGCCGAGCGTGGTGAAGAACGAGGGGAAGAGTAGAAATATTTCATTTCCCAAAAAATAAGATTCGAGGTTTAATTGAGTTTGGCCACTCGTAGGCAAGGCTGAACTATTTGACATAAAATTACTTAGAAGACTTTACGAGTTGAAGATTATTTTAAAATACAAATTGCGACATTGACACCATACAATTTTCCACTTGGACAGGTAGATAAGATTGCATACCATATCAAACAAGTTAGAAAAAGAAGAGTTTATTTGCATGTTAAATTGTTTTGGCAATTCGTACCCTTTACATTTAATAATATCACAACGGCTGGAATTTGTAAATAATAGGTGTAGACCATTCAAAGATATGGTGAGAATGGGGATGGGATTATCTTTGAGCTGAGACAATATGAAAAAGGCTTGCTATCAGAATGCAAATATATAAAAATGGATATAGGAACAAACAACGCAATTAGTCACTTAATACAAGCATTAATGGAAGCCTATATGTACATGAACTACTCATTTAATGTTTTGTATTGATACTCTCTACATGGCAACTTAATTGGTGATCACCTGCTATGATGTAATACAGAAACCATAAAGTTAAAGTTCAGAAACCATAAAATTTAAAGTTGAAATCCTCTGAATCAAGCTTTGAATTGATACACCTCAATGAATATTCTCCCACCTCAGCCACAGCAACGCCGTTAGAATTATTGAGGAAGGAGACCAGGTTGTCTGCAGGGTGAGAGATGATAGCACAGAATATCCCACCGATGTATCCTCCTGTAAAACTCACACCCACTTCAACAGGTGTGCTGCATTGCTCGTTTGGGGTTGGGATCACATGCTTGTATAACATTTCTACTGTGTTTTCAAATGATGCAAATTTCATCACAGTATCTGCAATAATGATACCAATATATTAATAAAACCATTGAACAGATTCAGACCCATTTAATTGTTAAAAATGTCTATGTGATAAGAAATTTTGTAATGTTGTTTTGTTTTAGGAATATGGAAGGGTTTTTTTTTTTTTTTTTTTTAATGTAAGTGGGAAGTTTCTTCTACTGTATTGGTCAGTAGGTTGGAAAAGATTCAAGAGGTATATTATTCTGTTTTTATAGCATTCTGTTTGTGTTTTGCACATATGAGCAATGGGATGAGATTGAAATATTTTATTCTTGGACTTAATTATGAACTTCTTATTTTTGAAATAAAAAGTCCAAACTTAATGTAAAGGATCTTAAAGCATGTATGCCTAGGTTTATTTGATTCTAAGTGAAGAATATCTCCACCATAAAGCCTCCTTGACTAGGTGACAGAATATCACCAGCACAAAGCCTCCTTCACTAGTTAACATGGTGTTAGTTTTCATATTCTCTGAATTTAAAGGTCTATTGAAATTGAATTTAAAAGATGTATATATACAAACTGGAGAGACCTCAAGCAGATAAACTAATTTGAATATATACATAAAAAGGAAAAAAAAATCATGTTGGTCCTTGACAAGGGTCTGTATCTAAGGATAAGAACGAGACAGGTGAAGAGCATGAACTAAGTATCAACTTCATGACAACGCCAGCGAAGACCTAAGGGCACACGGAAGTAGAAGCATGTATTCAAGATAAACCAGTGACCAGCACGATACTTTACTTTCACTGACTCTGGTACTCTGGCATTCGCACCGATAAAATAAAAGCATGGGGCTTTGAAAATTCATTCAAAGACCTCCTCCTCCCCTCTCCTGCCCTGCTGCAAAATCGTTTCTGTGTTTGGTTTTGGGCTTTGAGCAATCAACCCACTTGATTGTTTGGGCTCTGGGGATTTGAGAAATCAATCGTTTGATTGTTGGGGTTTGTCAGTTCTCATACCCATTGTTTGTGGTTTTGGGCATTCAAAATCAAATCGATTGATTGATTGTTGGGTTCATTTTTGTTTCGTAATGGAAAGCAAGTAAGTCAATATATCCACAAGAGGAAAAAATTATTTCAAACATGCTACCAATATTTAATAATTAACATGGAAAGCAATGGTTTAAACAAAGAAACCTGTTTCAGAAATTGAATTGCCCTTGCTATCAAGAAGTGATACTACTAGATTGTCTCGGAGATTCAGTACAAGACTGCACCAGAATTGACATGGTCATAAAAGACGGAAGGGCATAAACCAAGTTTGAGTTAAACGTTTGCATGAGAACCAGTAACTTACAATGTAAAATCTGAATTCCATGCTGTTGTCCTGTCTCCATCTGCCTTGGAGGGCTTTGTCTGGTACTCCCTTTTCCCAACATTAACTTAAACACACGAAAAGAGGAAAATAATCAAAATGATTAATTTTACTCATCACAGAAGAGAAAAAAACAACTGCATGTTAGGAAGTACTTAAAATGGGAGTTACACATTGGAGATGCCACCAACAGCCTGGGTTGAACAGCATAAATCTTAAACATACAAAATTGAAAGAAAACCATACCTTTTATTGACACATATCTGCCTTCTGTTCA
Organism: Pinus albicaulis; assembly: GCA_034641835.2. NCBI lineage: Eukaryota > Viridiplantae > Streptophyta > Pinopsida > Pinales > Pinaceae > Pinus > Pinus albicaulis. Next base: position 180,672 of record JAXQQM020086908.1, read on the forward strand.
ATAAGATCAACAACAACAAAAAAAACATTTGCGGTGAGGACCTTGCAAGTTAATCCTTGAAGTTCATGTATATAAACTATTTCACCAAATAAAAACAGAATCAGAGCGCAAGAAAGATCAGTTGAAATATTTTTGCATGTTAAAACTGAAAGTCGGAATCTTGGTGTAAATTCAAGCAGTCACTTAAGTAGCATGCTGACATTTGAGAAATAAAAACTTTCGATGAGTGTCCTCCTATAGGATTCTTCGTCCTACCACATATCTGTCTAAAATATCTGGCAGATAATCGAGACCGTGGCTCTCCACTGCCTGTGGTGAAAAATTCGACTGAAGGTTTGTCCAGAGAAAGAGTAACTAAAATTGATAAAATTCTCAATTATAGATTGTACAACTATTTAATGTTCAGCACAAACGATAGTCTTTAAAAATGCTTATCATTATAAACAATAGTCTTTAAAAATGCTTGTGATAAGCTAGCTGCAGCAGCTGAATCTCACGCACTTGGCTTACTTGCATGGGGAGGTACGAAGAAGGTTTTTTTGGTGTAATGGTGACTTAGCATGTATCCACGGAAGATGAAGAGTGTGATAAATGCATCCCATTTAGTAATATGGTGTCCGGCTTTCCAAAGTAGAGAGGCAGAGAGCAGAGGAGTTCACTATTGCAGATTAAACAAAGAATGGAAAAGAAACAGAGTGGACTCTTTTTTTTTGGTCTCAAACTGGAATGAGAATTGAGAATTTTTGGACAAAGGTTAATTTCTAAAGATCGGCTATCACTATTGCATCTGGTAAAACTATTCCATAAATGCCAGATAGAGGTCAATTACAACATATCTTTTGAGACTTGAACTCACTCAGCTAGCTAGATAAACAAATTGCTCACCAAATCACTCAAGTTAAGATCCTTTAACAAAAAAACAGAGTAAACTTACTCAATACAGTTTAGAGTATTTATTTCGGATAGTAAAAATTAAACCTCGTCTTGTCATTGCTGAATAAAAGTAGTCTTGAAACTTGAAACACCAAAATATGCATCGACAGAACATGAAGCGGGAATTAAGAATTTACTGTTCTCACCTGTTGCCTCGGAAGGCAGATTTACAGACTCGAGAACTGCATAAAATGAAAGCCCAAATACCATAATTTAGTCTATAAATATCAAACAAATTTCACTTAAAAGTAAATTAAATTGATATTTTTTTCATGGAATATGTATAATGACATGAGGCGTCTCTTATTATTTTGTGTACATGTGCATCATATATTCAAGCACATCAATGCATTCATCCAATCAAAGTGTGCCGATAAAAATACATTTGCTAAAACTTATAGTCACCCATCTCCCCCAACAACGTCCACTATAAACAAACAAGAGAATTTTTTGGGGGGGTCTATGAAAACCTTCAATAAGAGATGTTTTCCATGGAGTGAAATGAGCAAAAAACATTAACAAGGCTTGCATTTGTCCATATTAATGTATGGTCTACAATTATGCGCACCTTAGAGTCAATCTAAAGGTCACTTTGCAATAATAAAAAATCACATGACCTAGGTTTTTCCCAATCAAAAGGAGGAGGATTTGAGCCTTTGCACCTCTAAAGTCATGTCATAATGCTTAAGGCATTGTGATTAGGATAAATTCAAATTTAGTACGAGGAATGATTTTTAGGATATGGTAATATTTGCATAGTGACCTTCATGCACAATGAAATCCACAGACTGATAGTGGAATCCACAACTTGCTTAAATGATTTTCAATGGAGATATTTGATTTAGTCGTGGCTAACATGCTATTGAGATAAATCAAAGTATTCTTCTCTTGTGAGTCTCCTTGGATAAACTTCTCTCAGTATTTCCTAAAAATGAAAAGTGGATTCAACTGAGATGTCCCATGTTTCGATTGAAAGGGCTTGAGTTAATCAACACCATATTACTTACAACAAAGACAAATCTTGTACTTACCTCATATTTTGACTATTAGAAACTTTAAAGCCTCTTGTGGCCTTTGGAGTCATTTTACCAATAAGCATCCTTTAGTGCCACAACAAATGCAATATACACAAGGTTATGCACTCCAAATTTGACATGTCTTTACATATAATTTGTGTATATCCCTAACATATATTGCATTCATCGTTACACTGAGGTGCATAATGTATACTTTTTCCTCCTTTAGACATGTCTTAACATATAATTTGTGTATATCCCTAACATATATTGCATTCATCGTTACATTGGAGTGCATACTGAATACCTTTTTCCTCCTTCCTCCTTTAGCCATGTTGTAGTGATTGAATATGCTTTTAACATGTCCACGTTATTATGAAAATGTAGACCATCTTACTTTTCTCTCTTGGTCAAATCATATGATTATTTAAAAAGAATTAATTATTGAGTCTTATTGGTAACAATATTATTTGAGTATTTACACAATTAGTGGTGACCAAAGAAGTGATTAAATCTCAATCTCCATCATTTGAATGGAGTGGGCACAAAGTGGAGTGATTCAATATTAATCTGAACATCGAGGAGCATCATTAACAACAAACTTTCTTATCATTATAATATAGAGAGAGACCCAATTCTCCCCTCAAAATGCAATGGAAGCAGGTAGGGAATTGGAGCAAGTGTATAGGGAAAAGCAATAACAAATAAGTAGAGGCAAAAAAAAAACTTGATGAAAACAATATCGAAAAGATAGAAACGGTTGAGAGAATAGGAATGATACAGAACATAGTGAAACAATTAATTTGGTTTTCTAAGGTGATTCACTCATCGAAGATTGGAAAAAAGAAAATTGAGAATGAATTGCAAGTTGATCAGAAAGATGCATCTCATAACAACATAAACAAGACAGCCATGTAAGATGTCAGTATATGCTGATTTGAGCAGATGACTAACAAACAGAGCCGAATCCTCCAAATGATTCTACACATGCTAACAGTCCTCAAGGACGAGGAGGAAAAGAAAAGCATGCATTGTTCCTAGGCATCAGTTAGGTAGCAATGACAATACAATTGATGAAAAACATAAAAGAACAGTAAAGGTGAACCAATATCACTACTTGCAGCAAACAAAATTATGGCAACAATAAGCTTGAGCATGTCACCATATCAGGACATTATCCAACACGTTTGAGTATATTACCATGAGGACATTATCCATCCTGCACTGGATGCACAACCTTAACTGACCACTCCTCTTTGGTATGATGATTTGACTCTGCCCCATTGCAGGCTCGGTAACCTGTTCCTGTCACTAGAGAAGTGAAATACAAAGAATTGGTCAAGGTTATCTGTTACTAGGGCAAAGCACATAAGATAAAGAGTCGACATAAAGGACTATAATTTACACTTATAGAGGGCTTGACAAAAACAATGTAACATATTGCGTTTAACATGCTCAAAGAACAAAAAACATATAATAGTTACTAAAATGGGCAACCCTTTTGCTTGCAACAGAACCATTAAATCACAACAACTAAAGCAAAACACGAACTTCAGTCTTTATCCTAAAAGAAGTGCCCTCATCTCATGCTGATTTTTTGATGCTGCAACATGTACAATAGATTATTTACCAAATAAGCGCACACTAAGGATTTACTCTCAGAAAATGCCTGCCTTTTTCTCAATCAGAAACTAACAATGCCTTCAGTTGAAAATTGATTCACTACTCCTGCCAGGATTTCCCTAAATACTGAGTCAATAAACCTGCAACTCGGTAAACACATGTTTCATAACTGGTTCTTACATAACAATTTCATATTACCTATAATCTAGTATGCCCATGTATCCAGTTTTAAAATCATGCTCTTTATCAAACTTGGATGTGGCCCTAACCTACAATGGAAAATTTCGAAATTCATTTCCTTGAGAAACATCATATTCAATATTCCATTGCTTTCTTCAATTTTATAGCATTGCCAGATAGAACCTGCAATAGAGACTCGTTGATGCCACCACCAATTCCACCAAATCTACTCTTGATAGGACCTTGTCAAGCCAATAAACAATACAACCTTCTAAATGGATCGACGTCTACTAACAGCAGCTCCTAGGCGGTGAGTGGTCTGCCCTACAATTACTTATATTCAATTCTAATCCACATTCAATACCATTCTAAAATCACGGTTCAACAATTATATTTGCCCCATGACATTCTAGAAATACAATATAGAGGCAAATACCATATTATTAGGGCTACAATGTGAGAACATTTTTTCTCATGATTGACAGCAATGTTGAAACACTCGGAAAGGCTGGAGTATCTGAGTTCCACTCGGTAACCTTTTTTTGACATTTTTACGACACCAACAAATTATTCAATCTGCCCACAAGTTGGACTTCCAGGCAGCAAATAACCTGCAAGTTACTCATAGGTTAATATCTGACTAGCAACTTAGCAAGTGCATGCAGATCTCTTGGTCATTGGAAGTTTGACTTACTAGCAGAGAGTCAGACTCCGGACCAAGCTAACAACTCCACAATTTTTTCAACCATGATTGACAGAATCACTCAAGATCATAATAGAGGATGAATAACTTCACACATATATAAAAGGGCATGCATCTTTGTACTCAAAACGAATAATGTGTGTGTCATGATAATTTGTACCTTTGCATTATAGTTGATGTATATAAACTTATACCTTTGCATTATACAACATGACAAGTCAATGAGAAGCTGTAAGTATTATTCCAACTTCCTTGTTAGCTGACCTAGATAATGTTCAAACTTCAATTAAGCATTCTAAAACATGGTTGATAAACTCTTGGTTGAGCACCAAATGCGTGACAATCAAATGCACGGATTCGTTTTATATTTTGAATAATCCAATGATATTATGAATGGGAAATACAGATAACAAAAATCTACTCAGTGGAGTCACGAGAGCTAATCGTCTTAAATGATGGATGCCACAGCCATACTCGAATGACTGCTTCATGTAAGTTAACATAACAAAAGGGTGCCAGACACATTTACAAAATCACAAATTCAGGTTAACAATCAGGCATCTACTCAAATGACATCCTCTTCAGCATAGTGAGGCATTAACCAAACAGAAAGATTATTTATGATGCTTAAGAGGAAATTCGTAAAAGGATATCCAATAGCATTGTGCCAATTCTAGCATGCACTATAAAATCCAAAGGCATCATGTTACATAAAATAAATAGACAGTAATGAGCCAAATACTTGAAGTTCTGCCACGTTTTGCAACTAATAAAACACACATTCGGGCCTCCAATCAGGCATCTATTTAAATAGTATGCCTTAAACAAAAAGCAGTGCTCACCAAAGAGAAAGGATATTAATAATTCCTAAGAAAATTCTCTTATAAATATCCCGTCGCATGGTTCCAAATCTAGAATGTAAAGTAAAACCCAAAAGCTCATGTTACATATACTGAATATATAGAGTAATGAACTAACATCTCGGCTCTGCAGCAGTTTTCAAGCAATAATACAATAGATTTTTACAATATAAAACCAACCCATTTCAGCTATTGATGATGGAAATGTCAAACGGTCTACTACTAGTGCAACATGGAAAATACTACTTCAACATCTGTCTGTCCACATTAATACCTTCTCGCTCTTAATCTTGTTTGGCAGAGTCAAGAAACAGAACAACGGGGAAAAGCTTCAAACTGGATGGCCCAGATCTTACTCTCGCAAATCATTGCATGTTTTCAAATATATTGATGCCCTCATATCCATTTATACCATATCACGGGCAGCACTCCTCAAGCAAACAACAGCAGCAAAGAGCTGCCATGCTACACGCATCACCAACAACATCAACAAATTATCAACGGCAATAATATGAATAAAGTCAAAAATAATTTCATGTAGAAAAGACTACTAAACCAATCCATGGAGATAAACCAAGATAAAAGGGAACCACAGCAAGCCAGGTTCCATTTTATTAAGATCCTAGTCAGCATATACGGTGGAAGGTATAACTGGCTCTAGGGATCCATAAAAAAGTTCAATAGTGTTGGCAAATGCCAATTAGCACTTGACCTAACCCAATTCACATGCAACAAAAACAAACAATATACAACAATGTAATCATCAAACCAGACCAAATAAATCATTAGATTCACAATGTCCAATAAGTCTTCAATGAATACTTACCATCCTTCCAAAAAGCCGGTGTAACCGCGTTGAGGATCGGGTGAAGAAAATGTAGAGTACTGTTGAGATGAAGGGTACTGCTGAGGTGGATATCCAGGATTGAAATATCCCTAGTAACCCTGTTGATATCCTTGAGGAGGTCCATGATGACAGCATTGTGCTTGATCAGGAGGAGGTTGGTAACAAGGTGGAGGTGGTGGAGGATAAGGATAACCAGGTGCAGAGGGGCCTTGATACCCTGGAGGAGGATATGGGTAGGGTGGTGTATAGCCTACAAATCAAACAGTACAAAAAGGAGAAAATTAATATATACCCAATTGCAACCAAGGAAAACCAATCAATTCTCCATTAAATTGGCAATCAGTTATCTGAATTTAACATCTACCCATTTCTGGAAATATAATACTGATCATTCTCATTCCCTGAATCTAATAATGAAATAAGAAAAAATAACAGGAAACCAATTGCAGAAATGAAATATCCATCATTTCCTACAAGATTTAGCAATTATAATAGTCATCTCAAATTTTGACATAGTGGATAACAGAGACAAAATAGAGAATAACTACACAACAATAATCAACATACCTGGTGGCGGATAACCCTCCACCATTCCTTTATTGTTCTGGTAGCTCATGGTTTGGCGGTTGTTACAGATATCGCCGATCACTGCACAAGAAAGAATAACTACACAACAATAATCAACATACCTGGTGGCGGATAACCCTCCACCATTCCTTTATTGTTCTGGTAGCTCATGGTTTGGCGGTTGTTACAGATATCGCCGATCACTGCACAAGAAAGAAACGCCTAGATGCAACCACAACAATATATATCCAGGCGAGCAGATTCAAATTTGTAGCCCTTGGTTCCGGGAATCCACAAGGGAAGATCGCAAAATCTAATTTGTAATCACAGAAATAAGGAGAACCAGCTACGCAAGAACCAGATATGGCAGGATAGGGAGAACCAGCTAAGCAAGAACCAGGTATGACAGGATGGGCAGAACCAGCTAAGCGTGAGGTAATTAATGCCGAGTACTAAGACTTCGGGTGCAAGGGACCTTCATCTCCGGGACATTAAGTTCTCCCTTCGTTGGGTTCGGGATAAGTAGAATGAGCCAATACCCAAAATAAAAGGAAAAAAGCGCTGATCCTAGTCAAGGCATTACCGTGATTCGATAGCAATTGGGGATATGTAGAATGAGCAAAAACCCAAAATAAAAGGAAAAAAGCGCTGATCCTAGTCAAGGCGTTACCGTGAGTCGATAAGCAATTGCGAGTAAACCGGGAGTAAAATACAACAATCATTCATTAGACAGGAAAGTTCAATTACACTGATGGCAATTTTTGCATGCTAAAATTTGTTCAGACTTTTCAGTCCAAATCTAAATATAGTATGTAAAACTTGGCAGACAGAGACATGGGCTTGGTAGATTCATGCGGCTGCAGATTGCAAAGAATGGAAGATAAACTTACAGGGGATTTTGCGTCCCCATAGCGGACCAATGCCCTTTTACAAACTGCAATCCACACAGAAAGAAATATAGTTGGGTTAGAAAATAAGCAGGAGGGAGCATATTCATCATTGCAGGCCATCTGGCAAATCCAGGTTGTGTTTGCATCCTCATTTTAATGGCCTCCATGGGACAGAGGGCAAGATGAGCAATGACCTTTGCAGAGGCCGAAGCTACAAGGTAGATCAATGTCTTGTACTTGGCAGCATACTCGGTTCCTGCAATGTCTGAATATTACTTTTTGAAGAACTCATAAAACCCATATTTGAACGCACCTTGTGCACTGTATTCCACCATAGTTGGAGCCCAACCCTTGAATAACCCCTTAATTCCTTGCTCTTTTATGACCATGTTCATGCCAGTAAACGTGTTTTTGTATTTCACAGGGTCAATCTGAGATCAGAGGAATGAAAAGTAAAAGTAATGCAATTAGAGCAAATAAAACATTTAGGGCGCATCTGCATATTTAACGCTGCAACAACCAAACATTCATTCCAGATCTGGGCGATTTCTTGGATTTTGAAGTAGGCTGAGAGGCGTTGCTGCCACGGTTGAGCATTAACGAGACGCAGCTGTAAATCGTGCGAGCTGGAGAACTGTGAGCTGTAAACACTGAAACAGCGAGACAGCAATTAATCCGAGAACTCCATTCAGCCAAATCGTCCGAGGTGGAGGTAAGAGCAGCATCGCGCGCTGGACGAGCTGACCTGGTAAATCGTCAGAGGTGGAGAAAACAGGGAGGTCGAACCAGCAGGCGGCAAACGGCACATTCTCATTCGCTCGAAGAACGATGGCAAACTCCTGTGATTGGCTCCAGCGAAAAACGCATTCGGCCAAACCCAACAAAGGGAACGCCTTTCGGTCTTGTTTATTGGATGCATGGAGCAAACTCTTTACTTTACTGCTTAATGTCTTTCCATTTATAGATCTGTTTGTTGCAGCACTTTAACTACTAATTGCAGATCTGAAGATGTTTTGCAGCCATTATTGTTGTTAGGGCTATTAGTTATGCGTAGCTAAAGTGGTTCTTCTTCGTACACTTCGACGAAGAATTCATACTAACAAATAATATTAGAGGTAACCACAAACCTAGTTTTAAGCTTTAGGATCTAGCCTTCCTAATGCTCAGAGAGGGCTCTCTCTTTATGATTTAACTTGGTTGTATTTAGTTGATTTTAGGCTAGTTATGTGAGATTGATTGGTTTTGGTTTTAATTTGGTTTGGTTTGGTGGTGTAATCACTAATTCAGATGGATAGATGTAGGTATGCTTACCATTGGGCTAATGGAGCCAATGTATCAAGCAACAAAAGCAGGATCATGGTCTAAAGGAAGTTTTCGTAGGGCAAGGTAGCTGAGCTGATTCCGATATTTAGGTTGGATGATGAAATGGTTTCAATCGGAATGAGAGAGAAATTAAGGATTCTCAAATACAGATAATGAGGGAAATGAAATAGGTCAAAGGAAACTAGGGAGAAATTAGGAATTCCCTAATATCAGTAGAAAACATGAAAATGAAATAACAGTTCAAGACAGAGTGTTTTTAAAAAAGCTCCGAAATAATATTTTTATTATACATTTAGATTTAGAAAACATGCAAGTATGTGAAAAACTTAAGAGAATAACAAAGAACAATTTGAAAATACTTCTCTGAAGTTGGCCCAACACATTAATATTGTAATATAATGCCTTTATTTCTCAATCCAGTCTGCTGACTTGAAAATGGTACAAAGAACCCTCTGGTTCAGATCAGTACATCTATTGAAATATTTAGCAATCAACAATTCACACAGAATACTTCGAATTGTGAAGTATTTATACAAAAACTCTTACAAAATATCCTAAACTAACTTAGGAATTATTCAAGGAAAAATAAATATCTTCATGCAAGAAGATAGAGACAGCTATCTAACAAATTCAAGTTGTCCCTGATTTTATCGATTTTTGTTGTTTATTGTCTTTGATATTTTGTTGATTTATATCTTACTGTTTGCTCAACGAAGGTTGTCCTTTAGGCTGTTGAGTGTCCTTTACATTGGTTGTTTATTTACTTTCAACACTACTTTGTACTTTAAAATCTGTCTTTCACCTAATACACTTTAAACTCTGATTCTCTTTAAACTGTCTATGTTTTACATTAACCTGGCTGATCTATTTTACCTTTGACTCCTCTTTCACTATTTTACCTTTCATTTTCAAATTAAATCAGTCAACTTTTCCCAATCTTCTACATCTGGTAACTTGATTTTTACCATTCTTATGAATATCTCATCAGCCTCTGTATACTTTGCAAAAGTAGGCTTGTTAATGAATAAATGTTTTACCTCATGTTGCTGGTAAAAGAGGTTCTCAAAACTCTTATAGAGTACTTTTCCTGTTGGAATTCCTTGCATGGATAAATATTGGCTTGCTCCTTTGCCACTTCTCTGATTTTCTTATCATAATATTCTTGTTTCTACAACCTTTCATTGATAACTAGAGGATTTGGAAGGCCTTTCTGTCTCAAAAATATCAAACTTCATCATGAATTTGGTTATGGAAATCTCCATGTTTTGACATTTTTCTTCCAGCTGTACTATCAAGTTTCTTTTAGAAATCACCTTTCTAACTTCAAGAATTTTTTTTGTTCTATCACTAATGGAAATTTCCTCTAATTCCTGCTTATTCTTGGAATTAAGAAACTTAATGATTTCATTGGCCTCTTCTGGCTTCTTACCAAGTTCTCCCTTGATTTTCTAGATGGCTTCATTTTTTGCTTTGATTAGATCTTTCTTCTCATAAATAACCTAAATGGATGGCCAAATATCATTGACAGATTCAATGATATTGGCCCACAATTTTTGCTTGGCTTGAGCAAGTGGTTCTTTCAATGTCAATTCTTTCTCTAGCTTCTGCACTTTCTCTGTTAATCTGTTTGTCTTCTGCACTTCATTCTTATGCATGATTTGAACTAGTTTATTCTCATCCTCCAGAATTTTTAACTGTTCTTTAATTATATTTATTTCATTAGTCTATATGGACATTTCTTGCATTGCTTTTACTAGTTTACCTACTTCATCACTTGGTTGTACTGATGTCGTAGATGACTCTGTTGCTGAAGTAGTTGTTGATGTAATAGGAAGTGTTGTAGCTACTAGAAATGAAGGAGATAATAACTCTGCTAAAGTAGAAGGAACAATTGTAGTGACTGTAGTAATAACAGTGACAAGTACTACTTCCTTGCTGGCCTCTTTCTCTTGTACTAACTTATCCATTTAATTTTCCATTTCTTTCAACTGGGCAGTTAACTGAAGAATGGGTTTCATCATCTCATCTTTTTTACTTTCATCCTATAATACTTCTTTGGCCTGTGAATGTTCAATAGGAGGAAATTTGAGTTGTTTCTTTAATGCATCAATGTCTGCATTCTTTTTCTTAATGAGTTCTTCTGCAACTTTGCTTTTATTTGGATCATATCCCACTTCTATGACCAGTTCTTCTATAGATTTGATCCTAATGTCTTTGGCTTGTGAGGAAGAATTTTCTAGCTTTAGCTAACCTCTGATGTTTTCTAGAGTGTTTTGCAGCTTCTGAACACTCATGGATTTTTTTTTCATAGTAGAATACAACATTTCACAAGCTTTCTTGTGAATTCTATATGATCTATGGGATGAAAATCCTTAGCTTCAACTTCATATGATGTCTTTTTATAATCTTTTGATTACTTAGGATTCTTCATTTTTGGCTACAGGAAAGTCATTTGCATCTTTCTGGTCTTGTAGTCAAATGCTGAAAGCAACCTGCTTTGGTCACTACGTGTCTACTTCCAGTATTGGGTATAATTATTTTCTTTTAATGCCTTATTCCTAATCATGATTTCCTTGTACTTTTGCATGATGTCCTGCTCTTTATCTGTTGATTTACTTGAAGAAGATACTTCAACACTATGCTGCTTTTGAATAATCTGAGTGTTAGATGTTGAAGGTTGGTGAGTTTCTTCAGAAACTGAAGGTGGTGCATTATATTTTATCATTGGGTCTGTATCAAGGATTTCAATTGTTTCAACTTGCTCATTTATAGGATTTGTCTTGGGCTTCTTCCTGTACATCAATTTAAACTTGGTTTTAGTGGTGATCTGATCAGGGTATGATCCTTCTTCTCTAACTCTCTTGGAGTTCCACTCCTGTAGGACTCGATTTTGCAAGATGGAACTAGTATCACCTTGATTCTTTTCTTCTTTCAAAGTGTTCTCCAACCATTCATACTGATTGGAGTACTTTTCAATGTTTGGCTTAGACTCATTTACATAAGGAGTTAATTTAAATTTGACTCTTAACTTGCTTATAACTCCTAAAGGATCATAATACCATTGGAAACTTTGATTGAATTTAAATTCCTGCAAATATTTTTCTACTTGTTGATCTGCACCTCTACTGTTGTAAATAAAAGGACCAATCTGATTCTTTATCTTAAAATGTGTCTTCTTTTTGGCTGACAAGAAATTTACTTCATCAGAGTTAAGGATCTCCCTGATATATTCAAGTGAAAATAACCTCATTGGGAGGTATTTTGGCAGCTTATATGGAAAGAGATTAGATCCATATACCCTAATCTTTGTGTGGTTCTGATAAAGGTACTAAACTCCTATCCTACTGTGTTTTGATAACTATAAGACCTTTTTAATCTCATCACTAACTCTTGGTTGAATGTTGTTGTTCAGCATGTTGAAAATTAGATGGATGAATGAGTCAATGAAGTCTATATATGTGAATTCTGTTGAATCTTTCTTGATTAATGAAGTCCAAAAGACTACTGACTAAGGATTACCTTCAGCATCCAGTTTCTGAAGGTTAATGGTAAATCTTTTAGATTGAAAGTATAGGAACATGTGAAACAACACTGATGAATATTTGAAGACACCTTCTTCAGGAAATTTAACAAGTTTCTCATGAATTGTATCAGAAAGGTATTGGGAAAAATTGAATATGGAAGCAAGAGGCTCAACAGGGGAGAAAATAGAAAGGAAACCTAAGACTGAAGCATCAACATGCTCATTAGTGAAATAACCCAGAATAAAAGATTGTAATGTGATGATATGCCTGGTTCTCTTAGAGAATATAGTTGTTGGATAAGGAGGGTTAGTCTTAGGAGTTTAGACTGATGAGGGAATGAATGTTTGGAATATCTGGAACCTCTTGGGGAAGTCCAGATTCATATAAAATTGTGTGAGGGCCTCAATATTCAATGGGATTTCATCAGGCCTAGGTTGAATTTGCAGCATTTGGTTAATTGATTCAGCTGTGATAGTGAACAGAATCTCTTTCCCATGGGTTATAACAGCTCTTTCATCAGGAAAATAATAGTTTTGACAAAGTTTGATAACTTCTGGACACTGTAAAGTTTGTGGGACAACATACTTGGGAAGATTGGATTCCTAAAGGACAACCTCATCAGCTTGGTCAAATGACTTTTCATGGCTCTAGAAGTGGAGCTCAAGGAGGTTAAAATCAGTGACAGGGTCACTAATTTTAAAGTCTTTGTCTGCAATTGGATTATGTTCCACATCTACAACTTGAGGTTGCAGTGGAGTGACTATAACAATACCTTGGGAAGCCATTATTTGTTTATTTTAATCAATTGATTTACCCTTTCGGTTTAGAAAATGGTCTCAGGCCTTTAGGAGCACCTCTGAAAGATTATTATAGTCTGCAAAAGGGTTTGGGAGGAAAAGGTGGTTTTTCCTCTAGTCTAAAATGCTTCAATTGATCAAATAATTACTCTTCATGATCAGGAAATAAACTTAATACCTCAGGAATACTTGTGAACATATGAATTGGGTATGCAGAAAGGGTTTGGAGGCAATAATATTTTTTTATGTTCTAAAAAGTTCCTAATTGGTTCTATTAACCTATTACTTTCTTTAGCTTAAGTACAAGCCTTAGTATTTAGGAATATATGGAGAATGAAGGCTTTTCTGATTGCAGAAGGGTTCCGAGGCGGCGGAGGTTTTTTGAGGCTCCACTGATCTTTATACTACTTTGAACAGATTCTGCAGCGTCTTTAGTAGCAAGAGGCTTGAATTCTTGTTGAAATGGCTTGAAACAAGGTCTGCAACGATTTTTTTGCTTTGAAATAGGTCAGTAATGCTCTCTTTGCATAGATTGTAATAGAAATGGTGAAAAGGATCAAAAGGGAATCTTTATGCATTTTAACCAGCAGTTGTTAATCTTTAGGCACGAGTTAATTTCAAATGGAGCGGTGGTTTTCCTAATGGGTAGAATAAACATCCGAATGGTATTCACATCAAAAAAGGTGGGTAGGTGGTATTATTTTAGAGGATTTGATGGAATCAGGGGATGCCACATAGTAGGGAGAGGGGCTGTGAAAACAACTCATTTTGCAATCCCTCGGTGGTGTTAAAGTTTGTTCGATTGGGAATGCAATAGAGACTATTGGTCATCGGATCCGATCAATGTTGATCTAACAATAGGGTGAATGGGATGGACCTGTCGGGGATTTGTTAGGCGTGGGGCCTAGGATTATGTGAATGCGATGAGTTATGATACATACATTGGTCAGGATTATATGAAAGTGGGTTTAATATATAACCAATGTGTTTAGAGGAAAGTGGGACCAGAAATATGTATAGGCGGGGTAATATAACATGATATAATGTGGGTTGGGACTTTATAATAAAGCGGGATTTAATACATATGGGGTTTGAATATCTATATCTATATATACATGAGTAGGTTAATAATATACAGTGAAATGTTAATAAGTGAGGGATTTTGAAATACACTAAGGATAGTGTTAAAACTAATATCGGGAAGGATTTATCAATGTGGGACCCGACATATTATTTTAAACTTTAGACTTAGGATAAGTGTATTTTAGTGGGTTTTTTGAATGAAAAGGGAAGTTAATAAAGGGATTTTTCCTTTTCCAAAGGTAAATATGCTTTTTTAACTAAGGAAAAGGGGTTTTTTGTAAGAAAAAATGAATGTAGTAAGGGGAAAGGTTAATATGAAGGGGAAGGGGTATTTTTACAAGGGAAATAAGTTTAGAGGGAAGTTAGTAAAAATGAAATGATCAATTTCTTCTATCCATGCCTTGTGAAAACTGCTTCTGTCTACCCATCATCTACCCTAATATTTTTTCTTCATTTAGATGGGTGCATTTGAGCTTGTGGGCCCTTTATATTTTCTTTTCAATAAGCAAACTACCTAATTCTAACATTTTTACTTCCAATGGCTCAGATTAAACTGTTGAGCTCATTTATTATTTCTACCTAAATACTAATTTGCCAAGGTTAAACAGTTTGGCTAAATCTTTATTCTCTATCTATCAACATGAAATTTAAAACATGAAAGATCAAGATTAAGCATTTTGACCTTCATGGATTGTGGCATTTTGACAAGCTGGACACAATATTATTTTGCAAAGTAAATAGTGTGGCATTTGAATTTGCATCACTTTCAGGATCTATTTTTATCTCTTTTGGTGGGGTTCATATCTTATATTCTTTTTTGACCTTTTTCTTTTATTATTCCTTTGATTTTTCTTTTAGGACTTCACCCTCTTTATATTTTTTAAAGTTTTTAATATGGGAAAACATTTTTTGTAGAAATCAAAGTATGTACATATTACAAGACTAATCATAGTCAATTCAAAATTATGAATCCTATTATTATAGGACCCTAACAGTGGCTCCACATGGGGATGGCATTTCCTAGTGAAATGTTAAGAACTATGAGATCAGTAGCCTTTGAAACTTTGGTTGTGCTTGTTTTATGAGCTCTGCTTTATTCATACTTATGATATTTTGTCTTTCAAATCTTAAGGCCTTCTCTCCGAGCTTCAACTTTGTAAGAAAAACATCCAATCCAATCTAAAATCTGCAATGTTATGTACAATGAGCAAAGTAAACAAAGTGAACTAATGTTAATCTAGGGAAAAGTAATGCTTCAGCATCATACCATTGATTGGTCCTCCTAGTAGATCTGATCCATCTATTTCCTTCAAAAATAATGCATTGTTACCTCTGTGACCATCAAGGATATAGGGACCTTTCCATATAAAATCAAATTTACCATGTTTACCTTTAGCTTCTCTTTTAGAATCCCATTTAAGAACTTTATCACCTATTTAAAAATCATCTTCATTTGTTTTCTTGTCAAAAATATTTTTAATCTTATCTTGGATAATTTGTGATTTGACATAGACTTCTTCCCTAGTTTGCTGCAAGTGTATAGTCTGATTTATCCTTCTATGGATATCATTGGATTCTACCTGAAGTTCTTGGATCATATTCATCAATGGCACTCTTAAAGAGGATGGAAAAACAACATCCATCCCCTATACTAGTTGATAAGGAGATGTATCAATGGACATCTTTGTAATTAATATGTTTTCACATAAGGCATTGATCAACTTTTTGTTCCAATAATTCTTGTCGTCTTCTAACAGTTTCTTGATGATATTTACTAGGATTTTGTTTGAGGATTCAACAAGTCCATTACCTTGAGGGTAATAGGTAGTGGAATGGCCAATTTTAATGTGGTATTTGTTACAAAAGTCAATAATTTTCTTAAACTTGAAAGTAGCTGCATTATCAGTAATGAGCTTTTGAGGGCATCCAAATCTAGAAAGTATATTGTTTTCAAGGAATGAGATGATGACAGAATCAGTGGCTTGCCTAGAAGGAATGGATTTTATCCACTTATTGAAATAATCAGTGGCTATCAAAATCCATTTGTGTTGGGCTGAGGAGGGGGGGGTGAATTTCACCAATGAAGTCTAGACCCCATTGCTGAAATGGAATTTTTGTGGAGATGGGTTTGAGGAGTAAAGGTAAAAAAAATTTCTTCCCTTCAAAGATCTGGAATTTGTGACATGAGATCACATAATTTCTTACATCTGCAAAAAGAGTGGGCCAGTAAAAACCTACCCTCAATATTTTATCAGCAATGGATTTCCAGTAAAGGTGTCCTCCATTGTCACCTGCATGAAAATATTGCATAACCAACTTCATCTTTAAGTGAACAGTTAAGTACTATGCCACCATGATCCTTCCAAAATAAAGCACTATCTATGATACAATACTTCATTTCTTTCATTTTCAAAAATCTAGATTTAGTTCTAGATAAACCAGGAGGAGCTTGTAAATTTAGTAAAACAAATATGATATATGCATACCAAGGTGAGTCAATGAAAGCTTCACTGATCTGTGGAGTCGCCATCTCTTCCTGATCATCTTATTGAGCAATAAAATTAATATCTAAGGCCTGATAGTTCTATTCAGCATGATTTTGGCTAAACCTTGGCCTTTAATGAGTTTAGTAGGATTTAATTCAATGTCATATTCCAAAATAGTGGAGATCCATTTGCCTCTCTTTCCATCAAGCCCATTCTAAGTCAGAATGTCCTTAACTACTGAATTTGGAACATATGCAATAATGTGTGAATGCAAGATCTATACTCTAAAATATTTAATAGCCTTCACTAAAGAAAGTGCCTGTTTTTCCATTATGTTGTACTTTAGCGTGGCATCTCTTAAGGATTTTCTGAAAAAAGCAATGGGTTGTTCATAACCCTGATCATTTTTCTGCAGTAATATTGTAGCAATTGTATGTTCTGAAGCAAAAGAAAGAATGATAAAATATTTTTGAAAATTAGGATTTATTAGGACAGGAGTTATTGTAAGGGTCTGTTTGATTGATTCAAATGATTGTTTTGCCTCTAATGTCCATTTAAGTGAAAAATATCTTTTTAACATGTTATTTAATTCTCTAATTAATTTTGCCTGATTATAAATGAATCTTCTAAGAAAGTTAATTTTACCTAAGAAAGCTTGTAATTCCTTGATATTTCTAGGATGACTTATGTTCAAAATTGCCTCTATTCTAGCAGGGTATATTCTAATTCCCTCTTTTGAAATAATATGTCCTTAAAGTTTACTTCTTTTTGGGATTCAAATAAATACCAATTTTTTTGCATTTAATAAACACTTGTCTCAAATGATATAAATTCTCATTGTCTGTTTTTGAAAATATTGTTATGTCATCTAGATAAATGACAAGAAAATCATGAATTTCTTTGGCAAGAGCTATGTCCATAGCTCTCTCAAATGTAGCTCCTGCATTCATTAATCGAAAAGTCATTTTCACATACATGAAAGTACCCCGAGTAGTAAATGCAGTATTTGGTTGGTATTCTAGTTGAACTAAGATTTGATTATATCCAGAGAATCCATCAAGCAATGAAATCCTGGATGATCCAACTACCCTCTGTAAAATATGGTCCATTTTGGGAAGAGGATAGTTATATTTTAGGGACACCTTGTTTAAATTCCGGAAATCAACACAAAGTCTTATTTCCCATGTCTCCTTCCTAGTGGGAACTAAGTTTGAAACCCAGTCATAATATCTGATAGGTGCAATGATAGGTGCTTCATACATCCTCTTTACCTCTTTTTCAATCAAAGGCATAAGAACTAGATTGATTCTCCTAAGATTTTTTTTAAATAGTTTATAATCCTCTTTGATAGGATTTTGTGTTGAATGATGTTGTTGTCATAGGATTTAAGGTCTTCATAACTCCATGCAAACACATCTTGAAATTATTTAAACAAACCTATGTATTTTAGTTTTTCTTCTTGAGGTAATGCTTTGGATAATTTAATGAGCTTAGGTTTCTGTTCTATTCCTATATTACATTCTTCTATGTCTTATCTTAATGGTTCTATTTTTGGTTTTCTTGCTACATCATTTTAATCAAAAACATATTCTAATGGGGCTAATACCTTAGGTAAAAATTTATTATTAAGGTTTAAAATCTCATAATCATCGATTTCAAGTTCTTCTATTTCTAATTTCTCTAATTTTTCTACTTGATTGAATTTAGTTGGTTTAGTCAAATCTAAATTATTTACATCTATTTCACTATCTAAATTTTCATCTACTATACAATTTGTATCTATGTTACAATTCTAGAATTCTCCCTTAGCATTCATAAAGTTGTAAATTTGAGCATCCTGTGAAAATATATGCCAATATTTTAAGTTGTCTAGTATAGTAGGTTTGTGTCTTACCTCTGTTGTATATTGGTGATTTGGATGAAAAGGAAGTTTATAGGTGCTAGAAAAAGTTGCTAAACTATGTGCCTACATGTTTTGTTTCCTAGGAATTACAGCAAAGTCAATTTCAAGAAATTCTTTAATCAGATTTAAATTTGTTTCTCTATATTGGCTTAATCTAGTATTATACACAGAATATTCTCCTCTGATTTGTTTTATTATTAATTCATAGTCTCACATGATAGAAACTCTTTTACCTCCTAAATTTCTAAGAATCTGCAGTCCTAAGATTAAAGCTTCATACTCAGCCATGTTATTGGTGAATTTAAAGTTTAATCTAAAGGCATGACCTTCAAAATGATTATTTTCCATGTTGTGAATCCAAACTCCTGCTCCCGCTCCTAATTTGTTCACTAAGCCATCAAAGTCTAAGTGCCACATTGATTCATGAAATATATTGTCACTGTCAACTTATTTATTTTTCTGTTTTAATGTTGTGTTTTTATCTATGCCAGAATCTGAATTACATAAAATGAAAGAATCCATATCAGAGTGTACAGAGTAAATAGGATATTTTTGTGGTTGTTCTATACTACTGACCATGTACTTCATTAGAGTTTCTCTGTAAAGATTTTTGGGTTAACCAAATACTGAAATTATGGCATAAGACATGTCTAACTATAGAGATCCTTGCAATTTGGCTCCCCACAGGTGAGATAATAGCATTCCATACTTTGGAGGGATATCAGCAACTACAACATCCATGAGTATACTTTTTCCTGGGTATTTGACTAAAGTGACACATAAATATTTTATTAAGCCAAGACATTTAACTTTGCTAGAATCAAAAGAGAAAAGATCATTATATTGTCTTGTGATATCTAGATTCAATGTTTCCATGATTTATTTTGACATCAAGTTGTGTGAGGATCCTGAATATAGCATAGCATTGTGTAAATTTTGATCATGAATACTCAAGCTAATTTAACAAGGAGGAACACCACCTTATTGATGTTTTCCATTTACCTCAGGGCCAAATAGCAGTTCCAGTTGATCATCATTTAGATTGACAGAATCTTCTCCTTCATTAAAGTTCAGTGTTTCAGTGATATGTGATTTGTATACGTCATGTTTTATCAATTCTGTTAAAGGAATTGGTATTTTCAATTTGTCAATTTCATTTTGGATATTGAATGGAACTTTTGATTTTCCTAACTGAATGATTTCTTCTTTACTAACTACAGTTTGAGTGTGTTTCTCTTCCTTATCTACAGCTGGTTTTTTAGTCTGTGTTTCCACAGTTTTGTTTTTTTCAATCCTCTTTTCAGGGACAGTTTGGGTGGTAGTTGTGGTTTTGGCAAAAACTGTTTTAGCAGCAGCTGATTTTTTAGGATCAATTGTTGTTTTAGAAGCTATAGATTTTTGAGGATCAGTTGATTTTTTATCAGCAATAGATGTTTTAGTAGAAAATGTTGTCTTAACAGTAGAAATTTTTTGAGGATCAACTAATGCTTGAACAACAATATTTGTAATATCTACAATTTTAGGACTGTGTGAAATTTTTTGGACTAGAAATTTTCTGATTTGAACTAGAGTTTTGCTAGGCTTCTCTAGGGAGAATTTGCAGTACTTTGGTTGTAGGAGCTTCTATTGTTTTCTTGGCCTAAGTTTGGGAATTTTTCTTTGTAGGGGCTTCTATATTTTCCTTTCTCCCAAGGTTATATTGCATGTGAACTTCATTAATGGCATATTCATAACCTTTCTTATAATCAAAAGACTCTCCATACTCTAACTGTAGTTGCTGCAACATGTATAATTCATGTTCTTCTTATGTAAAAAAATTAGTATTATCATCATTAATGCCCATTAAGTTAATCTGAGTGTCTTCGTCTTCTTCATTTTGGTGAGAACTTTCAGCATAGTTCTCTTGGAAAGGTGGTCTTATTGTTTGATCAGGTGCTGATTCTCTAGCTTTACGAGTCTTGGGATTCTTTCTAAAGTTGGAATTTCTTATTTGAGTACCTTGTTGTTGATTATCCCACTGTGGTTTCCTTTCCATATTTTATAATCTATCCATCATTATTTCCATGGTTTTTTCTAAGCTATCTATCTTACTGTCTGATGTTGATGGTTCATATTTTATTGTTACTCTTCTTTCATATCTCATTCTAACTCTCTTAGCTAACAAATTGGCTTCTACACTAACACCATTACTTTTCATCTGCTCTAATGTTTCAAGGTTCCTTTCTCTTAGTTGGTATGACATATCCATATCAAAACAATCAGGGAATTTGATTAAATCTAGATCTGGTGGGGGTTTAATGTTTGTTGGAATAGCATTATAGATACTGTTGAATCTAGTACAATAGTCCTGAACTGGTTCATCAGGTGCTATTTTTATGTTTTTATATTCAGATAATATTTGTAAAGGATTCTTCTTTTTCTCCCATCTATTGATAAACAATCTATGGAAATGTTCTAAATAAAAAATATGATTGGCAAGTAAAGCTTTAAACCATTTATTTACATCACCAGCTAAATTTTGGGCAAACAGTCTCATTTGAACATCAGATTCATCAATTTCATGTAGTTCAAAGTAATCAGTCATTTTGTTAACATGTTGTTATGTAGCGTATTGATCAGTGCCATCAAATTGAAAGATTTTACTTTGGTAGTCTTGGGGCATAGCATGTAATTGAGCTGGGAGGACCAAAGGAGCATATATGGCTGCCATGGCTAATATTCTTGCTTAGCTAGGAGGTAAAGTGGTAGAACTCAGGGATGAGCTTGAAGTACTTGCAGATGAAGTTGGAACACTAGAAGATGTAGTTGGGATGCTAGAAGATATTCTTGGAAAAGAGGTTGAAGTACTAGAAAATGTAGTAGAAATGCTAGGGGATGAACTTGAACTATTCGGGTATGGAAATAAAACTCTAGGTTGAAGGAGAAGCTTTGGAATAAATGATTCTATGGAATGAAGTGTAGTGGAAATAATAGATGAGGTGGTACTAAACAAAGATGAATTTACAAATTTTTGAATGAATGGTAGAAGGCTTAGGGGTATAAGAAGATAAAGCAGTTAACCCAACAGAATGTTGAAGATAAGCTTCATCAATTTCCCTAATCAAAGTTGCATCCAGAGCATCAAGTTCATCAAAAGGTTATAGAGCTTGTTGATTTGAAATAAGTGAAACAATCTCCTTCTTAGTTTAAATGAATGAAATGAAATCAAAATCTATTACACTATCATAAATGGAACTTTCTGATTTAGTTCTAAACAAATATTCTCAAAATCTAAATCAAATTCAATGTCTTGTAAACTTGATAATTCTTTCAGGAGTGAATTAGCTCTAATTAATTGACTTGTACTTCCTAAACTTTCTACTTTTTTATTTTTCTTCAAAATTATGTTATGATTATCTACTATTACAGCAGGATGTGGATCAAGATGAGCCTTGGTCTAGTAGGTTCTTCTGGAAGCTAGAATTTTAATCTATTAATGAAAATTTTTCCTAACAATCCTTAAATAACCTTAAGGTTAAAAGACAAGTAAAAATGTTTTTTTAAGGTTTATGTTAAGCAATGAGGATTTATTTCCCCAGTACGGTCACCATTATGTTATTACTCCAATAATTCTCAGAGTTTTTAGTCTTTTTGTTTCAAATAATATTAGAGGTAACCACAAACCTACTTTTAAGCTTTAGGATCTAGCCTTCCTAATGCTCAAAGAGGGTTCTCTCTTTATGATTTAAATTGCTTGTATTTAGTTGATTTTAGGCTAGTTATGTGAGATTGATTGGTTTTGGTTTTAATTTGGTTTGGTTTGGTGGTGGAATCACTAATTTAGATGAATAGATGTAGGTCTGCTTACCATTGGGATAATGGAGTCAATGTATCAAGCAAAAAAATCAGGATCAAGGTCTAAAGGAAGTTTTCACAGGGCAAGGTAACTAAGCTAATTCAGATCTTTAGGCTGGATGATGAAATGGTTTCAATCGGGATGAGAGGGAAATTAAGGATTCTCAGATCTGGATAATGTGCGAAATGACAGAGGTCAATCGAAACTAGGGATAAATTAAGAATTACGTAATCTAGATATAAGTAGAAAACATGAAAATGAAATAACAGTTCAAGACAGAGTGTTTTTAAACAAGTTCTGAAATAATATTCCTGTTATACATTTAGATTTAGAAAACATGCAAATATGTGAAAAACTTAAGAGAATAACAAAGAATAATTTGAAAATACTTCTTTGAAGTTGGCCCAACACATGAATCCTGTAATATAATGCATTTATTTCTCAATCCAGTCTTCTGACTTGAAAATGGTACAAATAACCCTCTAGTTCATATCAGTATATCAATAGAAATATTTAGCAATCCACAATCCACACACAATACTTCGAATTGTGAAGTATTTATACAAAAACTTTTATAAAATATCCTAAACTAACTTAGGAATTATTCAAGGAAAAATAAATATCTTCATGCAAGAAGATAGAGACAGCTATCTAACTAATGCAAGTTGTCCCTGCTTTTATTGATTTTTGTTGTTTGATGCCTTTGATATTTTGCTGATTTATCTTTGACTGTTTGCTCAACGAAAGTTGTCCTTTAGGCTGTTGAGTGTCCTTTACGCTGGATGTTTATTTACTTTCAACTCTTCTTTGTACTTTAAACTCTATCTTTCACTTGATACACTTTAAACTCTAATACTATTTAAACTGGCTCTACATTAACCTGGATGATATGTTTTACCTTTGACTGCTCTTTCACTGTTTTACCTTTCACTTTCAAAGTAAATCAGTCAACTTTTCCCAATATTATGCATCTGGTAACTTGATTTTTACCATTCTTCTGAATATCTCGTCAACCTCTGTATACTTTTCAAAAATAGGCTTGTTAATGAATAAATGTTTTACCTCATGTTACAGGTAAAAGATGTTCTCAAAACTATTATAGAGTACTTTTCCTGTTGGAATTCCTTGCATGGTTGAATTATTGGCTTGCTCATTTTCCACTTCTCTGATTTTCTTATCATAATATTCTTGTTTCATCAACCTGTCATTGATAACCAGAGGATTTGGAAGGTCTTTCTGCCTCAAAATATCAAACTTCATCATGAATCTAGTTATGGAAATCTCCATGTTTTAACATTTTTCTTCTAGTTGTACCATCAAGTTTCTTTTAGAAATAACCTTTCTAACTTCAAGAATTGTTTCTATTCTATCAATAATGCCAATTTCCTCTAATTCCTGCTTATTCTTGGAATTAAGAAACTTAATGATTTCATTTGCCTCTTTTGGCTTCTTACCATGTTCTCCCTTGATTTTTTGGATGGCTTCATTTGCTTCTTTGATTAGATCTTTCTACTCATAAATAACCTAAATGGATGGAAAAATATCATTTACAGATTTAATGGTATTGGCCTACAATTTCTGCTTGGCTTGAGCAATTGGTTCTTTCAATGTAAATTCTTTCTCTAGCTTCTGCACTTTCTCTGTCAATATGTTTGTCTTATGCACTTCATTCTTATGCATGATTTGAACTAGTTTCTTCTTATCCTCCAGACTTCTTAACTGTTCTTTAAGTTTGTTTATTTCATTAATCTGTATGGACATTTCTTGCATTGCTTTTACTAGTTTACCTGTTTCATCACTTGGCTGTATTGTTGTTGTAGATGACTCTGTTGCTGAAGTCGTTGTTGATGTAATAGGAAGTGTTGTAGCTACTGGAACTGAAGGAGCTAATGACTCTGCTAAAGTATAAGGAACAGTTGTAGTGACTGTAGGAATAACAATGACAAGGACTGCTTCCTTGTTGGCATCTTTCTCCTCTACTAACTTATCTATTTCATTTTCCATTTCTTTCAACTGGGCAGTTAACTGAAGAATGAGTTTCATCATCTCATATTTTTTACTTTCATCCTGTAATACTTCTTTGGCATGTGGATGTCCAATAGGAGGCAATTTGATTTTTTAATTTAATGCATCAATGTTTGCATTCTTTTTCTTAATGATTTCTTCTGCAACTTTGACTTTATTGGGATCATATCCCACTTCTATGACCACTTCTTCTAGAGATTTGATCATGTTGTCTTTGGCTTATGAGGAAGCCTTTTCTAGCTTTAGCTAACCTCTGATGTTTTCTAGAGTGTTTTGCAGCTTCTAAACACGCATGGCTTTGTTTGTCATAGTAGAATACAACATTTCACCAGCTTGCTTTTGAAATTAGATCTGATCTATAGGATGAAGATCCTTATCTTGAACTTCATATGATGTCTTTTTATAATATGCTAATGACTTAGGATGCTTCTCTATTGGCTACAGGAAAGTCATCTGCATCTTTCTGGTCTTGTAGTCAAATGCTGAAAGCAACCTTCTTTGGTCATTAGGTGTCTGCTTCCAGTTTTGGGTATATGTATCTGCTTTTAATGCCTCATTCCTAATCTTCATTTCCTTGTAATATTTCATAATATCTTGCTCTTTATCTGCTAGGTTACTTGAAAAATACACTTCAACACAATGTTTCTTTTGAATAATCTAAGTGTTATTATTGAAGGTTGGTGAGTTTCTTCAGAAACTATAGGTAGTGCATTGTCTTTTATCACTGGGTCTGTATCAAGGATTTTAATTGTTTCAACTTTCTCGTTTATAGGATTTGGCTTGGGCTTCTTCCTGTACATCAATTTAAACTTGGTTTCAGTGGTGGTATGAGTAGAGTATGATCCTTATTCTCTGACTCTCTTGGAGTTCCTCTCCTATAGGACTGGAGTTTTCAAGATGGAACTAATATCACCTTGCTTCTCTGCTTCTTTCAAAGTGTTTTCCAACCGTTCAGACTGATTGGTGTACTTCTCAATTTCTAGATTAGACTCATGTACATAAGTAGTTAATTTAAATTTGACCCTTAACTTGCTTATAATTCCAAAAGGATCATAATACCATTGGAAACTTTGACTGAACTTAAATTCCTCCAAATATATTTTTGTTTGTTGACCTGCACCTCTACTGTTGCAAATAAAAGGACCAATCTGATTCTTTATCTTAAACTATGTCTTCTTTTTAGCTGACAAGAAATTTACTTCATCAGAGTTAGGGATCTTCCTGATATATTCAAGTGAAAATAACCTCATTGGGAGGTATTTGGGCAGCTTATATGGAAATATATTGTTGGAAATACTGAGAGGGGGAGAGGGGGGGGGGGGGGGTGAATTAGTATTCCTTTCAATTAGAGCATTAGTTAATCTTCAATTATTATCAGTGTTTGTACAATGATAGCAGTAAACAAGAGGAACACAAATGCACGCAGTTTTTAAGGTGGAAACCCACTTCAGGAGAAAAACCACCTAATGCTTTTCTAATAATTCTTTAATATTCAACTCCAATTGAAAATAAAGCTCCAACTTCTAGAATCTAGAAAAGCATTCTTCTCCAGCTCCCACCGGATGGATGCTCCAACGCCCGAAATTCTTCAGTAGTCAACTGAACAGATGCCCCAACACCCAATGAGCTACAACTCACCCTAGCACCACCCTACCACCCTATAGAAGAATAAAAGAAGAATGGAATCCTGTACCAGGGAAAATGGTCCACTTTACAATGATATTGAATGATGTAGAAGAAGAAGATATACTAGACCATAACCCCAAATTTAACACAACCACCTAATGATGATCCTAGACCTCCCAACACTACCTCTTCAACCCTTGGCAGATAGATACTAGTACAATTTATACAATAATGTATTTACAATGACTAAGTACAATGATACCTTTACAATGATTGTATGCAGTGCCGCCCACTTGAAGACTTCATATGATGAACTTCTTGCTGCTGTTATGCACCTTGGTTTTTGATCTTGTCATGCTACCCTCTGCTGCAATTTGCTTTGCTTTTCTGCCGTAGAAAGTCTGGTCCTTTGCAACCCTTGACAACACATGATCTAACTTTTTCTTGCCTTCTAGGAGCTCAATATTGAATCTGATGTATCTATGTCATTTTATATCCTAAATATATGATTGTTAGTCCTGTAGTAGTCCTCTGAGTCATCTTTCCAATGCCACAGGTCTGACCCAATTTGGATTCTTGAAGAGAGAGTTATACCCAATCTCTCACAATGCCCTAATTATGGACTGTTTCGGCAGAGCACACTTGTACGGCATGCCATGTATCACTGTTTCTTCATTTGTTTCTGAAATTGATCAAGCGAAAATTAAATACTGTGCACTATATTTCACTTTTTATGGAATTCCAATCCAATACTCAGAGAGATATTTATGATGATTTTACCAAGGTCACTTCTTTGAGATGAATTTCAGGAGCCTGCAAAAACCCTTAATTCCACAGATCATATCTCCAAAAATGTTGCGCAACTTGATCTGAAATTTTTACTGCAGCTTCCTCAGGATTTTGGCTTAGCCTCATAAAAATTTCAGCTTCTGAGCCTTCGTAGAAACAAAGTTAGAGCGAAAATTCCAAGATGACTTGTTTCCGATGGCCGAATCCCTTGCATAAGGAGGAAATGAAGATCACAATTTATATGAATGCTTAAGTTGAGAGGGGCTTCAACAAGTGAACGTGGGAGGGATTTTAGGACAAAAAAAAATATTAATTATGACTTTTCAATGACCCATGCCCCAACCCCATGGGGTTTTAGCCCACTAACTGGGGGTACAAACTTCAAACATGAATATCTCTCAAACCGTGAAGAATTACATGGCGTGCCATATATCAAAAGAAACATCTCAACAACTAGAAACCATCAAAAGCATTATTTACCCAGAATATATTAATTTGGTAGGTCAAAATTCCCATGCAATATTGGGTTAGTCCCTGGTGCTGCTTGGGTTGACATCAATGACAACCGCTGATCAACAGATATTAGGTCCATATACCCTAATCTTTGTGTGGTTCTAATAAAAGTACCAATCTCCTGTCCTACTATGTTCTGATAACTGTAAGACCTTTTTAATCTCATCAGTGACTCTTGGTTGAATTTTGTTTTTCATCATGTTGACAATTGGATGGATGAATGAGTAAATGAAGTCTGTATATGTAAATAATGTTGAATCTTTCATGATTAATGAAGTCCAAAAGACTATTGACTGAGGATTACCTTCAGCATCCTGTTTCTGAACGTTAATGGTAAATATTTCAGATTGAAAGTATAGGAACATGTGAAAAACCACTGATGAATATTTGAAGACACCTTCTTCAGGAAATTTAACAAGTTTCTCATGAACTGTATCAGATAGGTACTAGGAAAAAATGAATATGGAAGCAGAAGGCTCACCAGGGGAGAAAATAGAATGGAAACCAAAGACTGAAGCATCAACATGATCATCAGTGAAATAACCCAGAATACAAGACAACATTGTGATGATATGCCTGGTTCTCTCAGAGAATATGGTTGTTGGATAAGGAGGGTTAGTCTTAGGAGTTTCTACTAATGAGGGAATGAATGTTTGGAATATCTGGAACCTCTTGGGGAAGTCCAAATTCATATAAAATTATGTGAGGGTCTCAATAGACAATGGGATTTCATCAAGCCTAGGTTGAATTCGCAACATTTGGTCAATTGATTCAGCTGTGATAGTGAAAAAAATATCTTACCCAAGGGTTATAATGGCTCTTTGATCATGAAAATAATAGTTTTGACAAAGTTTGATAATTTCTAGAGACTGGAAGGTTTGTTGGACAACATACATGGGCATATTGGACTCCCAAAGGAAAATCTCATCATCTTAGCCAATTGACTTGTCATGGCTCCAGCAGTGGAGCTCAAGGAGGTTTTTATCAGTGGCAGGGTCACTAATTTTAAAGTCTCTATCTGCAAGGGGAGTATGTTCCACATCTACAACTGGAGGTTGGAGTGGATTAACTATAATAATACCTTGTGAAGCCATTATTTGTTTATTTTAATCAATTGATTTACTCTTTTGGTTTAGAAAATAGTCTCGGGCCTTTAGGAGCACCTCTGAAAAATTGTTACAGTCTCCAAAAGGGTTTGGGAGGAAAAATTGGCTTTTCCTCTGGTCTACAATGCTTCAATTGATCAAATAATTACTCTCTGTGGTCAAGAAATAAACTGAAGACCTAGGGAATACTTATGAATAGATGAATTGGGTATGCAGAAAGGGTTTGGAGGCAGTAATATATTTTCTGTGTTCTGCAAAGTTCCTAACTGGTTCAATTAACTTGTTACTTTCTTTAGCTTAAGTACAAGCCTTGGTATTTAGAAATACCTGGAGAATGAAGGCTTTTCTGATTGCAAAAGGGGTTCTGAGGCAATGAAGGTTTTATGAGGCTCCATTGATCTTTATACTTCTTTAAACAGGTTCTGTAGCATCTTTAGCAACAAGAGGTTTGAATTCTGATTGAAATGGCTTCAAACAAGGTTGGCAATGATTTTTTTTCTTTGAAATGGGTCGGTAATGCTCTCTTTGCACAGAATTTAATAGAAATGGTGAAAATGCTCAAAAGGGTGGCTTTATGTGTTCTAACCAGTAGTGGTTAATCTTTAGGCGTGGGTTAATTTTAAATGGGAGCGGTGGTTTTCCTAATGAGTGGAATAAACAGGCAAGTGGTTTTCGCATCGGCAAAGGCGAGTAGGTGGTATTATTTTAGAGGATGAGATGGAATCAGGGGATATCACGTAGCAAGTAGAGGGGCTGTGAAAACAACTCATTTTGCAAGCCCTCGGTGGTGTTAAATTTTGTTCGATCGGGAATGCAATAGAGACTATTGGTCATTGGATCCGATCAATGTTGGTTTGATGGTTGGGCGAATGGGATGGACCTGTTGGGGATTTATTAGGTGTGGTTCCAAGGATTATGTTAATGCGATGAGTTATGATACATACATTGGTCAGGATTATATGAAAGTGGGTTTAATATATAATCAATGGGTTTAGAGGAAAGTGGGACCAGAAAGATGTATAGGCGGGGTAATATAACATGATATAATGTGGGTTGGGACTTTATAATAAAGATGGATCTAATACATATGGGGGTTGAATATATATATATATATGGGAGTAGGTTAATAATATATATTGAAATGTTAATAAGTGTGATATTTTGAAATACACTAAGGATAGTGTTAAAACTAATATCAGGAAGGATTTATCAATGTGGGACCCGACATATTATTTTAAACTTTAGACTTAGGATAAGTTTATTTTAGTGAGTTTTTGAATGAAAAGGGAAGTTAATAAAGGGATTTTTACTTTTCCAAATGTAAATATGCTTTTTTAACTAAGGAAAAAGGGGTTTTTTGTAAGAAAAAATGAATGTAGTAAGGGAAAGGTTAATATGAAGGGGAAGGGGTATTTTTACAAGGGAAATGAGTTTAGAGGGAAGTTAGTAAATATGGAATGATCAATTTCTGCTATCCATGCCTTGTGAAAACTAGTTCTGCCTACCCATCATCTACCCTAACATTTTTTCTTCATTTATATGGGTGCATTTGAGCTTGCAGACCCTTTATCTTTTCTTTTTAATAAGCAAACTATCTAATTCTAACCTTTTTACTTCCAATGGTTCAGATTAAACTGTTGACCTCATTTATTATTATATACCTAACTACTGATCTGCCAAGGTTAAACGGTTTGGCTAGATATTTATTCTCTATCTATCAACATGAAATTTAAAACATGAAAAATCAAGATTAAGCAGTTTGACCTTCATGGATTGTGGCATTTTTGACAAGTTGCACACAATCTTATTTTGCAAAGTAAAGTAAAAAGTAGTGGCATTTGAATTTGCATCCCTTTCAAGATCTAGTTTTATCTCTTTTGGTGGGGTTCATATCTTATAATATTTTTTCATTTTTTTTTTATTAGTCCTTTGATTTTTGTTTTAGGACTACATTCTATTTACATTTTTTTAATTTTTTAATATGGGAAAACATTTTTTGTAGAAAGTAAAGGATGTACATGTTACAAGACTAATCACAACCAATTAAAAATTATGAATCCTATTATTATAGGACCCTAACAAGAGGCACTACTTAGTTTGGAATTTGGTACAAATGGACTAAGGGAGTCAAGTTACAAGGCTTCAGAGATGAAGATTGGGCAGAGATTCCATCAGAGAGGAAGAGCACACCAAGAGGAATTTTTAGTGTTGGGTCAGCAGTAATTTCTTGGTACAACAGGAAGTAGAGATCTGTTGCACTCAGCTCAGGAGAAGTAGAGTACATGGCTGCCATTCAAGTAGTAGGTGAGGAAATCTAGATGACGAATATTCTTGTTGGGATATTTTTTCAGTTGATGGATCCTAATGTGATTTACTATGAAAACCAGAGTTGTATCAAACACTCTGAGAATCCAATTTTTCATGATCGATCCAATCATATCGACATCTGATATCACCATCTACAATATTGTGTGCAGAGACAGATCATGTTGTTGGAATACATTCCTACAGAGGAACAAGATGCAGATATTTTGAAAAAGGATTTTTCGAGAGGAAAATTTGATTTCCATAGAGGAATGATTGGGGTATTTGATAATCTCTTTCTTTCTGAGAGAGAGTGTTGAAAATGTAGCAAGATATTCCTAATTTAATTTTCCCTTGATTAAATTAGGAAAATTTTGAAATTCCGCATCAACAGAGAACTTGAGTGAGTTAATTGAGGTGTTATAGTTGTTATCACTCAGTTAGCTTAGTTAATTCGATTTGGGGGCATGAAATTGAGTTGTGTACAGTGATTCAAAAATTTTAGGAGCTTAGGTTGAGTTAATTTCAGTTGTAAAATTTTAATTCAGTTAAATTAAGTTATGGTTAGTTAAACTAGTTCCAACTATTGGAGAAACTAGTGGAAGGTATAGCAGTGGGGTGTAGCTTCAGTGTTTAACCATCTAGCTGATCAATCAACCTAAAATAACTCATGCACGCATAGAATTAGAGTTATCCAGTTGAGATTAGAGTTTAAGGACAATGTATTATCAGTTGTAAATTATTCCAAGTTGTACAGGTGGTGCATGCAGTCAGAGATTGGCCTAAAGGAATTACAAAATCTAGATTGATGAATTTCTTAAATAATAGGGGCTAATTACTTGAGGAAAAATGCAAGGAAATAGGAGCTTGGAGGCTTGAAAAAATAGCTAATTGTTGGAAAAATTTAGTTAGACAGGAAGAGGATAGAAGATACAGGTGCAAGTTGTGCTCAAGAGTGAGCAAGCATACTGTATTCATCTAGATTAATTGATTAATGCAATACAGATAGGAAGGGGTTTTGAGTAGTTTCTTTCCCCAAAATAAATATTTATGTATGTGTCTTGAATCATCATACATGTTTTTGATATGTTTTCTCGATCGTGAATTTGATTATGCAGATATGTAGAGTAGACTTGAGTATTTTTTTTTAGCAAATTACATGAGAAATTTTGAATCTACATTACGATTCTATGGTAAAGTCAACAATAAAAAATAAAAAATTTACTATGTAGGGTTTTGAGTGAATCATCATCCATTTCAAATTTTTATCTTCTGAATAGTTTTGTTGTTCCAAAGTATTTTGCTTCTCCAAAGTGCTCCCAGTATGTCTCTCTTGTAAATCTCTCCCTTGAAGTTTTTGGAAAAATAATGAAATATTCAATAACTTCTTACAATTTATAATACTTTATGAAGTTAGATTTGGAAAAATAAATTACGAATCATTTCTCAATTTGAAAAAAAAAATCATGGAATTTTTTTTTTTTTTTTTATTTTTTTTTTTTTTTTTTTTTTTTTTTTTTTTTTTTTTTTTTTTTTTTTTTTTTTTTTTTTTTTTTTTTTTTTTTTTTTTTTTTTTTTTCAGAATATCGGTGTGTTTCATAGTAAAAAGCATCGATGTGCTTCATAGTAACGCACACTGATTAAGATAACTTATCGATGCACAAAATATTTTTAACACACCAATATGATAGAATTACTTTTTTATTTTTGAAATACTGAAAACCGGTGCGAATATTATTTTAACACATAGTGTGGTTATTATTTAAATGCATTAGTGCAGTTATTTTTGCAAGAGCACGAATATGCTTTAAAATTTATCTAAATTTTTATTTTCACATAAAATGGCATATACATATCAAATTATCCTTTAGGATGCATCCACATGAGTTACATTAGTTCATAGTATAAATTTTCCACTTAAATCACCTTATTCTTAAAAAATGGTTTCAAAACTATATTGAAATTCATATTGTAGGTATATGGTTGTCGAAATTAAT
Organism: Pinus albicaulis; assembly: GCA_034641835.2. Taxonomy (NCBI): domain Eukaryota; kingdom Viridiplantae; phylum Streptophyta; class Pinopsida; order Pinales; family Pinaceae; genus Pinus; species Pinus albicaulis. Next base: position 213,602 of record JAXQQM020086908.1, read on the forward strand.
TTTAGATATGTACACAAAAATTTATCATTGATTTTGCTCAAATGCAGGGAGAAAATATCATAATATGAAATGGCCAATTCTTTAAATTCTAGCTCATTCCATATTTCCCAAATTCCTTCATGAAGTTCTCCCTTTCCATCAATAGTAAGTTTAGATTTTATTTATATTTTGATTATCTAATTGAATTTTTTATTTTTATCCATGTCAATTTGAATAAAAATGTATCCAAATTTGCAGGATCCTGATTTAGAATTAAGTTGAAATGAAAAAAAATATTCCACCAGTTCAAAAACGTCAGAAGCTCTTGTCAAGAGCAGCATACCGCATGCAGTTGGTAGATGAAAATAGAAAATTGCTTTACCCTGCCAATTGTAATATGCCATATTCTACCTCCAATCTTAGGTCAGTGATGGTAATCATTTTTTTGGTATAATGTAATTTAAACAAAACAATTACATTGTTTTTAATAATATCATTTATGTACTAATGTTCAATTTTTTTTTGAAATTACGATTCTACTAAGGATGAGCGACCCACCTACCATCTTCCAGTGCACCCCACTACAATGTAAAATTGAGAGAATATTTCATTAAGAGAATAAAATAAAGAGGAAGCATATAAATAATGGTTGAATCAACCACCTATTCAATTCCCACTACGTTTAGATTCACCAATTAGGAATGAATACAACGATAATAGTTCTTCGTCACAAGTTTGAAATGGAGGAAATAAAATAGAGGTTGGTATGGATGATTAATTATAGGGTACGACTTACATGGAGAAAATGTTGTTAGATGCACTCCAGAATGATGATCTAGGGGATGATGCTCACATCACTGATGCCTTTCTTGAAATCCTAAAATCTTCTTCAACCACCCCTCTTTGGACCTGGCGGCAAGTCTACCCAGTGGAGGACAACAATGTTATTGTACACCTTGAAAGAAAATTTTGGCATCTTGAATGCATGTTTCTCGGTAATATTGAGGTAATTGACCATGATCAAGTCCCTTATATTTTGAGAAATATTGTTATACAATCAACATTAAAAATGGTTAATATTATGAACATTAAATATTGGCGTTGTACATTTATATTTCCCAGCAACTGCAATTTATTCAAAGATAAGGTTATTTCTAGTGATAATGTATTGGTTGGTAGTTGGGAAGAGGCAAAGAAGTTGTTGAAAATGTTGGGTCTTGAGTACAACTCATGTCATGCATGTTTGAATGATTGTATTATATATAGAGTATAATATGCAGACAAATAAATATGTCTGGAATGTGGACATGACAGGTACCATAAATAAAATAAAAAAGGGTAAATCACATTATCCTCCTCATAATATATTGAGGCACATGCATATAATCCCATGGATTTAAAGGCTCTTTCGTTGCAAATAATTATCTATCTTGCACGGATGGCATGCCTCACAAAAAAGTGAGTTGGGAGTTATGTGAATCCCAGCAGATTCAATAGCCATGAAGCATATAGAGGATACATGGACCGAAAAATTCAACGATGAAGTACGAAGTCTACAACTCAACATAGCCATGGATGGCATCAACCCATATTCCCTCCAAAACACCGAGTATTTTTTCCAGCCTGTAGTAGTGATTAATAACGATATCCCCCCATGGTTTTCTATGAAGAATGAACATGTTATTTTGGCTCTCATAGTCCTTGGTAGAAGACAAGTGAAGAATATAGACGTTTCCTTACAACCATTGGTAGATGAATTCAAGGAATTATGGGAAGGGATACATGTATATGATGTATCAATACCCATCACAACAAACAGGATTTTTATGTTGCATGGCATATGTGCTTACACCACACGTGATTATCCAGGCTTAGGAGTTTTCTTTGGTAAATTACACATTTATTTGTTTTTTATATACATAACAATATTGTTTCACATATTAATTTAATTTGTTGAAATTTTTCTCATCTTCATGATCGCTAACATGTCCTGTATACAATATTTTTGCAGGTCCTGTAACAAAAGGGTATCATGGATGTAAATTTTGTGGACCTTTGAAGGATAGGTAGTCAAACCACCTATGAAAGCCATTGTATGACTTCTCCAGGGCATTCCTCCTAGAAGAACACCTTTATAGAAGAGCAACATCTACTTCCAATGGTAAACCAAAGAGAACCCAAAGGCCTAAAATAATGACACCAGCTGAATTCTTCGACACCTATGTTGAGAAATTTCCCATTGGGATGAAAAGGAAATTCATATTTTATGAGCTCCCATATTGGAAGCATCTTAATATCTCCCACTTACTAGACCTCATGCATATATTTAAAAATGTTTCATCTTCTTTATGGAGGCACATATGATTGAAAGGAAATGACATATTGGTTGTTAGGTGAGATCATATTTCTTCAAAAACTAAAAATAAAAATTGGCCAAGACAAGAAAGTAGAGGAGAGGTTGGTCCCTCTTGGTCTTTCAAAGAAGGTGATGTCCCATCGATTTTAAAGAAATATTATCTTTCTTTGGTAAAGGAAATTATAATGGGTGTGAGGATTCCTTCTTTATATGGGTCTTCACTATGGCATTGCTTCACTGTGGAAGACCATCTTTCAGGGTTGAAATTGCATAACCATTTAAACCTTATAAGAGTATGTATGTCAAAAACATAATTATTTTATTTTTTATTATTTTTTTCCATGGGATGAAATATAATTAATTTTTGTATATGTTTACTTTGAAATGTCATTATCCTTTGCCTGTGCTTGGGTGTGTGAACCATGACTTCCCCCAAGGCCTATGATGTGCCATACTTAAATTATATACATTTTCATGTTGGATAACATCAAAGGAGATTCATATAGCTAGCATTCCATGATGGAATCAAGAGATAGCTGAGATTTTTTGTAAATTTGAGAAGGAATTTCCGATGAGTTTCATGGACGTATAGGTTCATCTTCTAATTCACCTAGTAGATGAGGTTGAATTAGTTGGGGTGGTTTATTTTCGTTGGATTTTCTTCTTAGAGGGGTACATGAATAAATTGAAATGTTTTGTTCGAAAAATGGAAAATACCTTAGCAGTCTATTGAAGAGGAGTAAATATCGTATGAGTCTTTCTATTATGCTAGTGATTACATCAAGAAAATCGACAACACACCAGGTGTGGTGATTTGGGATGAAAAAAGGGATGAAGAAAAAAGAGAAAGGGAGTTTCTCAAAATGAAAGGTAAAAGGTGTGTGATAAAGAGTAAGTGACTTATCATTTGTCAAATTTATACACCATAACTATTCACACTAAACTTCATAATGTATATTTTGATCTCATACGTATTATATATGTTGGTTTAATTTAATCATCAAATTCAAAAATTGAAGCCATCAAAAAATTCATTATTTACCATGTGAAAGAAACACAGTGGTAGGTCGCACTGTATAATTAGAAAAGGAGGAAATGGGATAGTGATAGGAAAGAATTCAGATAATTGAATAGTATATGTGTTCCTTATCCTGATCATTTAAAAGAAAATATTCCAATAATATGCCCCAATAATCATGGGTTGTTGACCAAGTCAGAGAGAAATACAGTGCATCTGGTCATTACCCACAGGCTAAAGAGGATGCGCTAAACAAAGGTATTGGGTGTATCAACTCGGTGATAATATATTTCTATCTATTTTAAAATTCACAATGCACCTTTGAATTATAACATATATATTTTATATTTTAATTATTTTTTTGTTATTAGAAACATGACATTATGATTTTTTCACTTTTTTATAGGTGCATTTGTTTCCATCTATTTGGGCATGTGGACATCATTTTCACATGAATGATGTCAATGATGGATGCATGAGACAAGATTGTGGAGTGGAAGTCAAGTTTGACTAATCTAGTGGTGCTAGCCACCGTGATCAAAACCTAATACAAGGGGTGTTAGGTTACATTGGAAAGATACAAGAGATCATTGAAGTGGACTTCACTTGGTTCCAATGCATTATTTTTATGTGAAAGTGGTGGGACACCTTTGATCAGAATAATGTAAAGGAAGATCGCGACAGTGGGTTGATATGCATCAACTCTAGAAAGATGTGTCATGGAGCTGAAGAACCATATGTTTTCCCCAAACATTGCAACCAAGTGCTTTTTTACCCAGTTGTGTTGGATAGGGATTGATGGATTGTATTAAGACACGACCCTAATTAAAAACATAATTTTGAGAACAATAGTGTTATCATGTCAAGTGAAGAAGATAATCAGGGTGATGATAACAAAGAGTGATATGTACTTGTGTTATTTCATCATTGATATTATTGTTGTATGTTTTTTTTTTCTTTATTTCACTAATTATATTGTTTTTTATTCGCCTTCTTGGAATTTTATATAATTGGTAAGATTCACAAATGTTTTTACCCATTTTTTTTAGTGGAAACGTTTTTACACATAAAACTAAGTATTTCCAATTGTGTAATTTGTAATTTAAAAATTAAAATTTTAACATATTTGTTTAATTATAATTTTGTGATAAGCTTAATTTGGATGTTGTGATAATTTGGTTTTCAACTTAGTTGTTTGTTAGTTTACATACTTTTATCATTTCTTTTGAAAATATTTAAATTATGCTAACCATATTTAAATGATGATAACCATCTAACAAACATAAACATAATCTAAAATACATATTCAAATTTACTAACATCATCTAATTATATTCACCTCTAACACATATAAATTTCATTAGCTAGCACACAAATATAAAATTTTAATAGGGCATCATCATAGTGGTAAAATCTAACAATATCCCATGCTAATAGATCTCATGCTAATTACATTGTTTTTTATTCGTCTTGTTGGCATTTTATATAATTGGTAAGATATTAAATTTAAATTTAGATTGGTAAGATTTGTTATAAATATGAAATTTAAATTGCTTGAAACTCTCATAACTTTAGTGATCAATTAAATTTTATTAAAATATATTTTTTAAGTTATTTTAAATCTAAATTAATTATAAAAAAAAAATTAATTTAAGTTTTTTAAATTTAACAATGGATTGAATTTTATAAATAAACTTAAAAGATATTTTTATATTTTTTAAATGAATATTGTGGATAATAGTTTATTGATTGCATTTTCTTATTTCAACATTAGAAATAAATAAATAAATAAACAATTATAATTAAAATTTAAAAATACATATTAATTTACAAATTATATTTTAAATAATAATTATAATTAATAAATATATTTTTTATTAATGATTCATTAATAAGTATTATTAATAAATAATAATTATTCTCTGACACTATGGAAAATTTGAATTCCTCTTCATCAATTTACAACCATAGGAGCTTGAAAATCAGGAATAAAATAAAATTTATTAAATCTATAAATCGAATTAATTGTAATTTTATTTTGATAATTGAATATTTTATGAATTTTTTTTTTAATTATAATTTATTTTATAGAACAATCAATTATATATTCTAATTTACTACAAATATTTTGAAATTTTTATTTAATGGTTACATGTTGTTGCAAAGATTAATTAGATATTGTCTAACTCTTGTATTATAAGTATAGGTCACAACTTTCTAATTATACGCTTGACTATAACTAGGAAGTAATTTTGTTTAAAGGTTTGTACAATTTAATTGTGTAAAATTGATTTTGTTTTGTAGTGGATATTTTTTTTGACATGTTTTTAAAACGCTTTCTTTTTTTTTTCTAAGTTTTCTATAGGTAGGGACTATGTTGTTCACAACCCTTGTTTGAATAAGAATTTAGTTAGAATGAATATGTATGAACTATATATGTAATAAAAAATTATTTTTGGTAATTTTACAATCATAATTTCAACCATATTAAACTTTTTAATTTATACAAATATATTTGCAGTTCTTATTTAGAGTAAGTCATTTTGCTCATGTTATATATATATATATATATATATATATATATATATATGTATATATATATATATATATATATATATATATATATATATATATATATATATATATATATATATATATAAATTTTGATTCAATTTCACCAATACGTAATCTATAATAAATATAATTTCATAAAAATAAAAATCATGATGATAACCATCTAACAAACATAAACATCGTCCAAAATAAGCATTCAAATTCGCTAACATCATTTAACTATATACAACTATAACACATATAAATTTCATTAATTAGCACACAAATCTACTAATCTAACAAAGCATCATCATTGTGATCACATCTAATAAAACACAAGCATTGTCAAACTTCATCACCACACACATCCTCAAATATACATCTCATATTTTCAAATAAATGATATAACATACACATATATATGAAAGCACATTAAATTAAAATATCTAACATGGTCTAACAATAGACACATCAACACCAATATATAAATTAATTAAAACAACATGAACAAAAAATATGCACAATGTGTGTGTGTGTGTGTGTGTGTGTGTGTAAAAACAAGTCAAATAACTGCATCAAGTCAAATAAATATTATAAAATAGCCAATAAAATAGTAGTAGTGGCAGCATGGTCTATAGCAGAAGATAATGGATGGTCAACTGCCTCAAGGGTCAAACTATGAGGTGAAGGAGGAGGTGGTTGGTCTTCTCTCTGAGGAGAAACATGAGGAAGTGGGTGATCATGAATTGAATAAGGAGGAGGTACTGGAGTACTACCAAAAGGATCACCGAGACCCTTATCATCATCTAATGGGGTAGTACATCTAGGTGAATATTGTGTATCTGATGCATGTGCATCCTGAGGAGGTGTACAGCCAGAAGGGTCACCACCCTAATCACCATGATCCAATGGGGTAGTACTGGGTGAATAATGTGTATCTTATGCATGGAGATCCCTCCTTAATTACATTATAAATGTAGTAGCTTTGACGATATGACACATAAGACTCATCATATCATGTGTAAAGTCCGTCTAGAGCTCTAGGAGCCTAGGATCTACCCTAATGTCTCGAGCCGTCACAGGGAAGACTCTCACCTCAACCAAAATTCTAGAGATCCGGCCGCCCAACGCCATCTTGGATCTAATATCAGGCCTATGGCGTGGTTGCATGCCCATAAGTATCTGCATCTGATTAGAATGCCCCTCACCCTCCACAACCTCGGTCATCTCTGAATATGAATCTGGTGGGGGAGGAGGCATGTCCATAAGGAATGTTACAATGTCGAAAAAATATATAGTACACAACCATAATTAGACAATTTCATTAAATAAATTAATAAACAAGTTAAAGAACGTGCTAGAATAGATTTTATTCTAATTAATTAAGATAATAAAATGAAAGTAGATTAATTATAAATTAAAAAAAAACACTAATATTACCTATATCACATGTTGCTTCATCATGTGTGAAGAGTATGTTGGGACACTATCACCAATCAATCCCTGCATAAGGACAAAACACCAAGACGAACATGTGTTCAACCTTTCTAGCCAATATCCCCTGTTCCTCAATGGAAATCCTGGTCAGATACTCTGGTTGGCCCCTCTTGGGCATCATCTCACCCCACATGTACATTTTCATCTCAATCGTTGGCCTAGGAGGGTGATGGTAAAAGGTAGGGCTCGTCTCTAGGAACCTATCAAAAAATAAACAAAATAACTCTGAAGAAAAAGGGAACTTGTTTCTCCCATGTATCATAGCATGACATCTATCTAACGTTATGTGAAATTGTTGCAAAAAAATGGCATGCCATTTGATATAATTTGGCCTTTGCACTAAAGAATAAACATAAAACAAAATAGGGGAACTAATGCAGTTCCCATCACTACTAGAGTGTGAAATGGTACTCACTAATGGAGAGAATAACCTAACCTCCTCTACACCAAAAGAAGTGATCCATATTTTTCCACTTGACACCTGAAAATATACTGCAGAAACTACATGATCCCCATCACATCTATGAGAGTAGACAAGATAAATCTTTGATGCAACACCATGGGGGACATTAGGGAAATAAGGAAAATCCTCCTCTATCCTAGATAGGCCAGTGATAAAATAAATGTCCTCCTCAGTGGGTTGATACCACATGTCAGGACGAACATGGAAAGATTGATAGTGGACATCACACCAACGGATCAGCTATGCCAACAACCCAGAGTGCCCCTTTATGGATGTAGCCTCCTCATAATACTTAAGGAGTCCTACATTCTTCAAGATCCATTTGGTCATTGCAGTAACAAGGCGAGGGTACAAATCCCTCTCCATCTCTCATTCTTCCCACTATCGTACCATATTGTATTGGTCAACTCTCTGCTCTTGTTATTGTTGCCCATGTCTCCTCCCATGTCTCTACATTATTGACATATAAAATACATCAGCCTCATACATAAAACATAATTTTTTTTATTAAATGAAAAATGTGTTTATAAATATAAACATATAACTTTAAATTAAAAAAAAATCAACCTCAGTGCTCCAAAAAACAAGAATGCACCAGACATGGTGTGCCAAAAAGATAGGAATGCATCAAAAGTTATGCGTACATAGACTTGATGCAAAAAATTTTATTCACGTATATACATAACATTAGTTATTTGTATTTTTCAATATGGTGCATCGACATAAAATTCTACATTGGTGCGTTAATTTTAATTCGACACACCACACGGAACATTCATCCTAACGAATGCGCTGAGTTATAACTTTTTAATATTAAACGGTGAGTTTAGAAAAAACAAAAGAACAAGGAAGTTACTTTTACCAGATGTAGCACTATAGAAATTATAATTTTTAAAGTGGTGTGTTGTGTAACTTCACGACCTGTTGCACTTCCATTTACCAAATGCACTAAAAAAATAATTGTGTGTTAGAGTTACACACTGACAAGTAGTGCACCCTATAAATTTACAGGACACATCGTGAATGGTGTGAGCCGAACATTTCAAATGCACTGTGCAAAAACAAAAGGAGAGAGAGAAAGAATTTTTTTACTTAATTTTCAATTCTAATCTACTAACAAATTAAGTCAGGGAGAAACATAGACATTACATGGACATTTTCTCGTTAGGGAGGCATGGTTTCCATGTAAACAAAAAAAACAACAAATTTGAAAACCATTTTCCAAAATTCAAAAGGCACACAATGAGCAACAAATGAAAGGATGGCTAGCAAGGGAAGCACCGATGGCAGGGCACTTCACAAAGGAAAAATTTGCACTAGTGCTTAAGAGCTCTACAACACTTCAACGAGTAAAAATTAATTTTATGACTGGTAATTGTTATTTTTTTATTTAACTCTATTCTGGTGCACTCAAGTAAATGAAGCACTAATGCTTATTATTTACGAAGCGTATCACTAATTTTTAAAATAAAAACTCTTTCACGATGCACCATATTATTTACACACTAGGGCATTTCAAAAGAGGAATAGCAGCGGCGCTTTGTGGGAGTATAGCACCGAAATGCTGAAAATGAATTTTATCTCAACATTTTTTAAAATTTAAAGTTTGTCCAATGTTATCGAGTATACATACCGGTGATCCAGTTTCACCTAGTGCACCACTATTTTTAGATTAAAACCCATGCAATAGTGCACCATGTAGTATACGCACCAAATCATTCCAAAAAGGTCAAAGCATGGGGGCTTCATGGGATTATACCATCGAAATGGTGAAATTGAATTTTACGACCGACATTTTATTAAATTTACACTAGTCTGGTATTATCGAGTGCTATATTCACCAGTTCTCCAAATTTACTTAGAGCACTATTATTTAATTTTTAAAAATTAACCCTCAAAATGTGCACCATTGTCTATTAAGCATCGAGACGTAAATTTATATTAATGGCATCGATGCTTATTATATAGTTAGTGCACTGATGTTTTTAAATTAAAAAAATTTCCATGGTGCACCATGTTTTTATTCATTGGGGATTTCGTAAAAAGGAAAAGCATCGCTGCTTTATGTGGGCATAGGACCGAAATGGTGAAAATGAATTTTATGACTGACATTTTTTTTAAATTTAACCCTTGTCTGATGTTATCGAATAGTATACGCATCATTTCACCTTATTTGTGTAGCGCACCATTTTTTTATTTGTATAAAAAATAACTCTGCAACGGTGCACCATTTTATATTAAGCATTAGGGCCTTCGATTCAATTAATGGCCTCAATGCATATAATATAATCAGTGCACCACCATTTTTAAATGAAAATTCCCACAATGGTACACCATATTTTCTATGCATCGAGGCGTTCTTATATGGTATTGGCATTGGGGCATCGTGAGAGTATAGCATTGGACTGGGAAAAATGATTTTTATGACCAATTTTTTTTTTAAATTTAACCCTTTTCTAGTGCTATCAAGTAGTATACGCACTAGTGTGCATTATGTAATTAGTGCGCCATTATTTTTTTATTTTGATAAAAAATAACTCTCCCACAGTGCACCATATGTTATTAAGCACCAATGCATATAGGTATAGTAACAAACATATGTGTTAGTGTATTATAGGTGCACTATTAAAAAACATCATCTGAAACATCTGCCCGCAAAACTCCACTAGTGACCTTCGACATAAATAGATTTTTGGTCAATTTTTATAGGGGCTTCCACAAAAACCTCTACTAGAGGGTATTTTCTTTATAGTACAGAAAAATAGATCAGATCTCGAACCACTATGTATGTCATAGATCTTAGATAAATAGATCAGATCTTGAACCAATATATATGCCACATATCTCGAAGAACTAGATCAGATCTCAAACTAATATATATTTCACAGATTTCACATTTCAGATCATAAGTATTATGAGTAGATCTTAAACCTATAACTTCATATCATAAGTATACTAATCATATCTCTAACAGTTGATTCCAGATAATAAATGTAATGAGCATATCTTACAAATGTCAGATCACTTCACATAGAAGAGAAGATAGGTAATGTATTTATGTTTGAATTGGATCACAAGGAAAAGAAATTAACCTCTCTATATAGCCATCATGTGATATGAATAAGAGAGTTTCAAGGAAATATTTTATAAGAAATGAAGAAGAAAAATAAGACATAAAATAGGAAGCTAAAGTGGACGCTAAAAACAATGCCATAATGAGGAGAAAAATAGAAACTTAAACAGGAAGCTAAAGAAGAAGCTCAAAGGGAAGTTAAATTGGATGCTAAAACCAATGCCATATTGAGGAGCAAAATAGGATGTTACATATGAAGCTATACATGAAGCTACATCAGTAGCTGAAGAAGGGGTTAAATTGGGCATTTACATCTAGGCTAAAGTTGGTAATATTTAGCATTGACATTAGTGCAAAAGGCTATGATTGGCGAAATTTTTCCAAAAATAGTGTCATCCCAATAAATAGTTTCATTTTTTTCAAAAAAGTGGAAACAAATACACTAAAAGAGTTAGTGGAAACAAAAAAGGGAGCTAAAGAGAAAGCTAATTGCAGGGATTTGTTGTAGTGGAACTTTTTAAATCTTCTCAATGGATCACATTTGATTTGAGTTTGTTTGAGATCCTTCTCAACATGATTTTATTTTTAACTTGTTTATTGAACTTGGTGTGTACTCAACATGACTTATATTTTTCCCAAGGATAACAAACCCAAAATGAGGGTTAAGGTTTCTTTTTTATGTTTTATGTTTTTTCATTTTATTATAATACAATTGAAGTTAAAAATATTAGTGCTTTTGTTCTCGACACTCTCACATCATGAAATTTCTAATGTTCCATGCAATTTTCTTAAAAGGACTTTTTTAATTAAAACAAAAATAGAAAAGAAAATGAAAATAAACATAAAAAAATCAAAGTGAAATATATTAACAATTTATTTTTTAAAACCTTAAGAACCTTCCAATTTTATCCCATGGAGAGGGCTTATTTTATTTATTAAGTACATTTACATGTGGGAATGTGTTTTTCCTCTCCCATGAGACCTTTGCATTTTTTTCCCTTTTTAACTCTTGCTATATTTGACTGCTTTAAATTAAATGTTTACTTAATCAAATAATTAAATAAGTAATTTGTAGGAATGTCTTATGATAAATTAAAGTGGATAAAAATCAACTCAAAGAATATGATAATAAATAAAATGACCTAGAATCAAATCATCATCTCGTAAGCATCCTTGTGGTAGATGAAATGCAATTCTTTGTTTATAAGAAAGAATCTTGTATAGATGCATCAATTCATCTTAACAATATACTCTCCAAGAGTAATTAAAGATGGATAATTTATATTATGAGCTAGTTGATCTCATTTAATTCACAAAAGTTTGTTCACATTGAAGATTGATTGGCTTGATTCAACAAGCTACAACTATGAATGGAGGAATATGGCACCAAATTCCACAAAAAATGCATATCTAATTGATCCAAATCATTTATAAACTTTTGAATCTCTATACAATCTATTGGTTTAGAAAAATATAACAATTCTTGACTAATAATTTCCTTATCTCCCATTAGCATGCACTACTCACATAAGAAAATCAATACATGAATATATAAGAGAAAAGAGCATCAAATATTTATAACAATAAAGACCCACTATGTATAGGAGAAATTTTTATTGTCAATGGCCACCAATACCTTATACATTGAAGCATTACAAATTTTCAAGAAAAGATATCCATAAAGATCCCCCATCCATAATAATATACAAGATTCTCCATTGAGTCGCCTTGTAGAAGAATCCTTATGGAACCACCAAATTGCACGAGACTCTAGATTGACAAACCTTGATGGATGATCCACACCAATTTCAACAGTGATAAGGCCATTTAAAATAATGATGTGGGATATGGGATAGTAAAAAAATATTTCCTGCCAAGTGACATGGCCACCTAAATTAAGGAACAATAGACACTTAGCTACATATTTTAGGTAATAAATGTCACTTTTAAATAGTATTTCCATGGTTATAAGGAGACACCATAGTACAACAATAATGTCCTAAACACCACCAAAAGGAGTGTTGGAGGGGTGGAGCAATTGTTGATGGAAATTGAGAATGCAAGGATGGGGGGAAGAATCTAAAGGAAGAATTAAGTTATTTTAATTAAATATGAGTTATATGTTAACCTAGCATTGCAGTTGATTTGAAGGGTGCTTCAACTATGGTTCCAAGGATTTATAAGAAATATAAAGTGAATTCAACTTGCTTCCTTATTACCTATGTGCTCTATTATGCGGAATTATGAATTACGGATAAAACACATTCCCTAAATGTGGTGCTATGCATTTAGAACAATAGATTAAATACATTGCAAACAATTTTCCTAAGATTAAATAAACACATAGAAATATGAATAAACTTACTTGCAGTCTAAGCCCTTCCTATTCTCCTTTTGTCGCTCTTGTTGTAGCTTCCAATCCAACTTTGATCGTCATACTAGTTCCTGCAAGTATAAATGCTAAATAGAAAAGAGATTGCAATATAAAAATGACTATTTACCTTAATCATTTAAATCAGTGAAACATGAAACATATACATAAGCTAAGAATCCATAATATGAAAGATAGAATCTTATACAGATACATATGTGGGAAAATAAGCAGTGTTAGTCATCAGTAATTTTTTCTGATATCAAAAGATGACTAAGTTATAATCCTAGATTTCTAGAAACAATATTTGAGAAACATTGTGAGTTCTAGAAATCTCACTGCCTTCATTATCCTAAGCTTAACTTATTCACTCAAAGCTTCATATTTTTCCTTCTCAAAGGTTTACTCTGCTGCTCCAAAAATACTTCATATTTTTAGGCCTATTTGCCTCATTTTATCACCTCACGTACACCCTAATTCATTCCCTTTTTCCCTTCTAAAAACCCTCAAAAATCCCCCTCATTCATTATATTTCTTCTAGAAGATCCTAAACAATGTAAAAATCCTTTTTACATTGTTTAAAGCTTAACTTTTTAGCCTATCGAATCCTTTAAAAAACCTTATGAGAACCCTGTTTTTATAATAAACCTGCCTTCTTATGAAATAAGCCTTTTAAGCCCCTCCCAGCTTAAAGCCTAATCCCCTTCTCGTCTCCACCCCTGGTCCCCTCTACTCCCACAGGACCATTTCCTCCACCCATTATCTAGCCCCTCCCCTACTCCAAATACACCTCCACCCCTTTTACTTTACATACCCTTGCAAACCTTACAAAAACCCACCTGAACCTTTAAAATATTAAAGTGAGCCCCCTTACCTCACCAAGCCTCTGTGCTTTCCACCAAGCCATCTCCACCATTGATCAAGGATCTGTTCCCCTGATCCAACAGCTATCACCTCCCCAATCATTTCTGCATATCTCACAGGCTCACGCCATGCGACAAAGTCTCACCATGTCATCACGCCTGGGTCGTGCCTTCCACTTGACACTGTCACCAAACCATAGCCTGACACCTGTCCGTGGGCTCCACTTCCCAAACCTGCACCCCACTCCCGGACTCTGTCCGCATCATCAATATCGCTCCTCGATATCTGACGGTCTAGATCTCATATCGCACAGAAAATTGTGATGAGGTTTAATGTCCTTAACCTGCGCGAAATGGGTGGTTTTGCCCTACCACGTGGTGATCGCCTAATGGAATCGTACAGCCCCCACTCAAAACTACAAACCACCTTTAACATGCGAGATAAACCACCATGGTTTTTTCCAAAACCACTTCCTCCCTCCCCACGCCAAAATTCAAATCTCTTCGCCTTTGTTTGAATTCCACCAGGTTCCGCATATGGAACCTTACCCTCTACTCCATTTCTCCTCTGTGAATGCCTCCCGACAGCTCCAAACCCTGAAAATACAGTCTTACCACTCCTCACAGGTTTTTAAATTAACATTTTTTTGTGTTTTGTGAAGGTTTTAATGGGTTATAAACCCCCATCGATGGGTTATAAACCCCCATACCATGAATAAACCTCCCCTGCGCACAAAATACAATTACAGTCAAAAGAAGTAGTGAAGAAAATGAAGAACAGAAGGATTAAAGGGCTAATTCAAAATCAAAGGATAAACACAGAGGATTAGCTATGAACACAGTGATTAAAGGATGAAAGTCAAAGGTTTAAAAACAAAGAATAAATAAACAAAGAGTCATAAAGAAGAAATAGAGGATAAAGGTAGTAGGGCAAATTATCAAATTTGAAACAAAGTTCAAAGGCCTAATACAAAATTTTATGATTAAACAAAGACAGATTAACCCAAAGACAGCTTCGAATGACTAAATCAAGAAGCATTTACTCCTTCAAAGACAAAACTGCCACCTACAGCTTGATTTCTTTTCATAAAGTCATTGGGCAGTTATTACACAGTAAAAGATATTTTGAAGTAGCTCAATAGTTATTGCAAAGTTATTACAAAGCCTTTAAAGTCAAACATTTTAACTATTCTTCCTTAGAAGTTAAGACAGAAGTTATTGAAACAAAAAGTAGTTGCATATTTCCTGCCTTGAGCCTTGCATGGTCTTCAAGGTTAGGAATGCACTTACTTTGTAATAAATGATACTCAACCCCTAACTTAGCTCCACCTCCTCATTTGCATCATAAATACTACATCTAAACTCATTATATTGTGGGCATCTGATGACTCTTAGAAGTAATACATAGTCTGTTGGAAGTTGAAGGAAATTGATGTCTTGGATCTTGTGGATGCCCTGATTTGTTTGTTGATGGAGGAGGCTAGATCACTGGATCCTTGAGCTTGGTTCTTGGTGAAGTGCTTCTATCTGTTATTGTTATTTCTTATTTTCATTATGTTTCCATATTTCTTTGTTATAGTAGAGTAAAAGTTTTAGGCTAAGAAATGTCTTTTGAAAGCACCTTAGTTCTGTTTACTCTTCACTGTCTTAATGTTTTCTTCTGTAAGGTCCAATTGGAGGATTCTTAACTTCCCTCCAGTTCCATCTAACTTGTTATTTTAGAAATGATTCAATAGAGTATAACCAAGGAATTCCTTTTTGGTAAGTCCATGTTCATTAGTACGGCTTGAGAGGTTGCTTTAAGGAATGATTTCAATAGAGTGAAACCAGGGAGATTAGTGGTGAGTCCTTGTTCCTTGAGTACAACTTGAGATATTGTTTTTAAAGATCTTTTTAAAGTATGCGTAGTAGATTCTAAACCAGGGAATTCTATGGTGTGCCCTTTCCTCTGGTCTACCTTTAAAAGTTTCTTTGAAATATCCCTAAAGAGTTGGTCAAAAGTAGATTAGATTATTTATGTTTGATCTTAGGCTGCTCTCACTTTTTATCTTATATGTTTTCTTATCTGAAAGTAGTCTTTTGATTGCTGGATTGTTGTCTGGAAGGTTTTCTTATCAAAAGTGTGTCCAAAGAAGTCTATGGTTTGTCCTGTCCTTTGGCTTGCTTCAAAAAGTTACCTTGAAAGATGTCTCTTGTTTAAAGTACATGATAAAGGATTATTAATTTCCCTTTGTCCTACTTTTCATTCTTACCCTTATTGTTCACCTCATTATCCTAAAAATTTGAAGATCCATTGGCCAATTTAGATTTTCCCTATGATACTCCCCGGTCCATTAATAAATTTATCATAACTTTCATTTGACTCCATTGCCCAATGACTTAGATATTTCCTCATTCTATCTATGCTCTTTGATCATCATACCCAACCAAAACAAACATAAAAACCTCATACTTAATAACTAGCCTAAAATCAACCCTTAAAGCAAAGAATCACACATCCTTTGCAAACAACCTGAGAGATCCCTCTCTGAGTCTAGGAAGGCTAGGTCCTAGAACTCTAAAGACTCGTTTCATGTTACCTTGTCATTTGGTATCCCAATCTGCCAAATCACGGGACACTAACATTCTGGCAATCACGGTGGAACCTTTTGAGTAAATTCCCTTAATAAAACACTTTGTATTCATCCAATGAACCATAGCTACCTTCAAGCACTACCAACACAATGGTGATTATGGTGAGACCTTCTAAATTAGTGAAAATCTAAGTACACCTTAGGATTCTAGAAAACCCTCATCAAACCTTAAAGGATTCAAGCTATCAGCCATAGAGTAGACTCTATTTGTTTCACCATCTTAGCTAAATGATGATTCATGTATAGGACACTCTTACAAACCATAGAACCACATAAAAACTCATAAAACCCAAAAATATTCCTATATTGGCTTCTATTACTTATTGGTGGTGGACCATAATACATTTTGCCTTCAAAAAAGCTAAAAATTTCCACCTGGCGACTCCACTAGTCCTAGTAGGCCTATTAATCCACTAGTACTCTTAGATTTTTTTAGGATTGTATCAAATCAATCCCAATAAGTCTATAATCCTAGTCCCATATTCTAGAAAGAAACTAAACATTAAGAGAGGTCAAACTTCTAAAAACAGTCCTTAAAACTTTCAGCGTCTCTTAAATTTTGAACTTGAAATCTGGCTTCACATAGGATCAATACAAGATCTCATCCAGACCCTAATCCTCCTACAATAGTTGATGATCCAGAAAATATTTTGTGGCAAACTTCTAGAACTGGAGATTTAACTAATATTAGGACCATCCAAACAACAAGATCTGTCCTTGAAAAATTTACAGTCTTGAAAGATCCTCACTTTGACTTGTCTCATACAAAGAACTTATTCAGAACCAAGTCACATAGTGATATAGACCAAGCTAACCTTGAGCCCACAAATTAACAGCAAAGTTTTAGCAGAGAAGCCTCCCCTTCTACTCCACCTGATTTTCAGCTTCTCCATCACTTTAGCTCCTTCCATAACAAATTTGCTCAAAATCAGTTTGTTGGTACAAATACTTCCAACACACCCATCCATACTTCCATTGTTGAAAACACTCCATTTCATCCCACTTTCCCTTTCACAAATCCATCTCTTGTAAATCCCCCATTTTCTCCTACCATGGAAGTATGGTATGCCCCATTAGTGTTACCACAACCTCTGGTTCCTTTACCAAATGATTATCAATCCAGAATTCCCCATTTCATTGGAGTTGAATCTACTACTGCCGAACAACATGTAGATAATATGGATGATGCTTTTGATTACATGGAAATAGAAGAAGAGACCATTAAGATGAGAATATTTGCCCAATGTTTAGGAGGAGAAGCCAAAAAATGGTTTAAAAGCTTAACTCCTAATAGCATAAATGATCTCCCTTATTTATACCAAACATTCATAAACAAATGGGAAATTAAAAAGAACCCTCTCCAAATCATTTCATAATATAGCAACCTCAAAAGAAATACTGGGGAAAGTGTCCAAGATTATTGCACTTCCCCCAAACATGAAACCTCCACTAGGCTTAGCCTTAGCTAAATTTCTTGAAGGCTTTGATCCAGACATGGCCTACCAGCTAAGAGAAAGAGACCCTTTAACCTTAGAATATATGCAAAGGGAAGCCATAAGTGTAGAGGCAAATCTAATTGAGAAAATATCTATGTTGAAATCAGAAAAAAGAGTCACATAAAAAGATGAAACAATGGCATCAACCTCATCATCTAATGCCAAAATTGACAACTTAGTGAGGGTAATGGAAAGAATGCTTGAGAAAATCAACTTAAATGATAGAGTGCCTCCTAGAGAAAACCAAATCAATCCCCAAAAAATAAATAGAAATCCAAATTTCAGAAGAGACCCTATTCAAGATATACAAAGAGATAATGACCAACAAATTAGGCCTCCCTTTCAACAAAACTA
Source organism: Pinus albicaulis (assembly GCA_034641835.2). Classification (NCBI taxonomy): domain Eukaryota; kingdom Viridiplantae; phylum Streptophyta; class Pinopsida; order Pinales; family Pinaceae; genus Pinus; species Pinus albicaulis. The sequence goes on from JAXQQM020086908.1 coordinate 232,258, forward strand.
TGTAGATCGGAAAGAAGAAAGGGAAACTGAAATATTGGAAGAAAATCATGTGAATATGATAGGATCTGACAGTGAGGGTGATGCTTTCCTCGTTGAATAAGAATAAGGATTCTTCTCCTCATAACAAATTGAAAACAATCATGAGGATTCTGAAGACTACCAGTTGGGGTTTGAAAATGCAATAATGGAGGTACACAGACAATATGATCTTAGAAGCAAAAGGAACCCAGAAATTTCCAATGATAAAAATGCAGACATTGCTGTTAGGAAAAATTCATAAAACCTTCTTAAAAAGATAGCAAACAGTAATACAAATTTTACTAAGAAAACTGACTCAAATAAAGACAAAACCAATCAGCAAAGTGTTGACCCAAGCTGCCCTAGTACCTCTGCTAGTGGCCCTGAGAAATCTGTCCTAAATAACAATCCTAATAAAAATTAGAAAATAAGAATTGCTGACAAGAATATGATTGAAAAAACAGATGTAAATATGTCAAAAATATTAGTCCCTTTCAGCCTTGAGGGTGAAATTTCCAAGATCAAAATTAGCATACCCTTAGCTGAACTAGTAACCCAAGATGTATATAAAAATCGAGTTTTGAAAGCCTTGAACACAGGAAGTGATACTGATACTTTGAAATTAACAGATGCTAAACCAGAATTGTTGTTTGGTCCTAAAGTAGAAGGAAAATACCAAGAAGGGACCATTACTCCATTTTATGTCAGCTTAAATATACCTGATAAGATCTTACATAATGCCATGCTAGATTCTGGTGCCTCTCACAACCTCATGCCAAAAGTAGTGATTGAGAGATTAGGCCTAGAAATTACTAAACCTTACAAGGACCTGTATTCCTTTGATTCAAGCAGAGTTAAGTGCTTAGGTCTAATCAAGGATTTATGTGTCAAACTGGCACAAATTCCTGCTTAAAGGGTCTAGTCATGGACATAGTGGTTGTTGACATTCCCCCAAAGTATGGCATGCTTCTATCTAGATCATGGGGATCCAAACTTCAGGGAAGCCTTCAAATGGACATGTCTTATGCTACCATTCTAGTTTTTAATCAAATTAGAAGATTATACAGAGAATCTCATATGAAATTTATGGTAAGCAACATAGATAGGCCAAACAACAATCCTATTTATTCTATTCATTCATATTTAGACTTCTTTATCTTGTACAATTAAGATGAAATCAGCCAACAAGAAAAGGAAAATGAGATGGACTTAAATCCACCTAAACTAACAGCTCTAACCTTGGCAGCCTTGAACAACAAAATAATGGTAAGCATGAGATAGAAAAACTATGGGAAATGAGCTTTGATGGCTCTTGTAGCAAAACAGGTTCTAGAGTTGGTGTATGGATACGCAATACAAACCAAGGACATTCTTACAAACTTGATTTCGCATGCACCAATAACATTTCAGAATATGAAGCCCTCCTCCTTGGCATACGTTTGCTCAAAGATCTAGGAACCAAGCAAATATCAGTCCAAGGAGATTCAGAGCTGATTATTAGGCAAATAAAAGGGGAGTATTCAGCCAAAAACCCAAGATTAAGATAATATAGGAATGCTTCCCTAGAACTCCTAAAAACCTTTGAAAAATATGAAATCACCTTCATCCTTAGAGCTCAAAATAACCTTGCAAATGAACTTTCCTTTGCTTCCAGCAATTGCCAAATACCCTAGGTGAATGAAAAATTCAATGTCAAAGTAAAAAATAGGCCTACAACCCCTGACAATGAAAATTATTGGCAAGTGTTTGAGGATGATAAACACATTGATTATTTTTTGCAATCAAGAAATGATTTTACTAAACAAACACCTAGCTCAAGCCATGAAAAAGACTATTTTGATGAAAAACAAGCCCATGAAACAGAGTTGTCCTCTACTGCAGATATAAACCAATTTGAATATCTTTGTACAACAGAGTTACTAAAAAAAACAGACCAAAGGGACCTTGAAGTTTTACAATGTAAAAATGATTCAATACCAAGTTGCCTTACACCATTAGACGAGCTTTTTGCTTCAATGATGTAGCTAAAAAACCAAAGATGGAGCCTACAGAAACTAATGTAGAAGAACATAACATAGGCAGCATAAATGAACCCAAAATGATCAAGTTGTATAGCACTCTTCCTACTCATATCAAACAAGAGGATATTGAACTTTTCAAGGAGTTTGGAGATGTGTTTGCATGGGGGTACAAAGATCTGAAATCATATGATACCAGCATCATTCAACATAAAATTCCTCTTAAGGAAAATCAGAAACCTTTCAAACAAAAACTAAGAAGTATAAACCATGTTTTATTACCTTTAGTTGAGAAAGAGATAAAAAATATGTATGATTATGGGATCATAGTTCCCCTTAGATACTCACAGTGGGTTTCCAAACTTGTGTCTGTTAGGAAGAAGACCAGGGAAATTAGGCTTTGCATTGACTTTAGAAATCTGAATAGAACCTCCCTAAAAGATAATTATCCCTTGCCTAAAATGAACCATATACATCAAAAGGTGGTTGGATCTAAGGGAATATCATTGTTGGATGGTTTTTCAGGCTACAACCAAGTGCTAGTACTCCCAAGTGATCAACATAAAACTGCTTTTACCACACCTTGGGGTACATTCATGTATGTTAAAATGCCATTTGGTTTAATGAATGCAGGGGCCACATTTCAAAGGGCCATGTGTTACACGATTTTTTGGTCATCTAATCCATTGTTATTAGATGGACCCAAGTACACCAAGTAAGACGAATTTTACCCCAAGTAAAATTGCATTCACTATGAAAAATAACTTAGTAAACCACCTCTATTAAGTTGTTTATGGTTTAAACAGGAAACCCTAGGGTAAAACATTAAGCAAATCCATATTTGTTTGATTTTCCTCAAGGAATAATTAGTTAAACAGCAGTTTAATTAATATTCCTAGTTATATTTAACCCAAAACAAGGAAATTAATTAGATAAATCATTATTTATCTTATTATTTTCTAAAGAATAATTGTTTAAATCTTATTTAAATAATATTCTTTGTTAAATATGACTAATTCACCCTTAAATAATTAAATAAATCATTATTTATTTGATGATTACTCAACCATATCCTTAAAATGATAAATAAATCATTTATTTATTTATTATTACTTAATCACATCCTTAAAATATAAATAACCATTATCATCATTATTTAACAGGATTTCACTCAAGTCAAATTCTTTTTCCCTCCAACAAATATAATAACATATTCCATAAAATTTGGATCTTGATTTGGCTAATAATATTTTAATTATGCACAAATATCTAGACTAACTCAATATTTTGTTATAAATAGAAGGGTTTTCCCATTCATTTGTCACTTTTTGTTGCCTAAAGATCACTCTAGATCTCAGCTTTTGGTCTGGCTCTTGATCCACCATCATAGCCATATTTTTCCATTTTTCTCTGGGTTTTCTACACAATAAAGAGAGAGGAATTCTATATCTGAAGTGTTGAGGAATCACAAGAACCCATCCCATTGAGGAGAACAGGGGACACCCTCTTGTGTTTTCCTCCCAGGTGCCATCAATACAAAATTTATTTAATATATTCTTGTCTTGTCTATTGGATGCATGCAGTAAATCTTATCTTTTATACTGTTTAATGTCTTCTAATGCATAGATATAGATTTTTGCAGCATTTATCTTGATCACCTAACTACAGATCTGAAGATATTAGCAGTCATTTCTGATATTAGGGCTATTTGATATGCACAGCTAAAGTGGTATTTTTTCATACAATTGGAATTAATATTCATACTAACAACTGGCGACTCCACATGGGTTTACGATTATGACCGCTGTCGTTTTTCTGATCCTTTCATATCCAGCTACTTCAAAACCTAGGATTTCTCTTTAGCCCCTTTTTTTTGCTTTTCTTGATGTTGTTTTTAACCTATAAAACCCTAAAACGACAAAAATTCTGACTTCCGTGTGTTTTCAGGCCTATTGCGCAGGTGACAGACATCAGTCGTAGCTGAGACGGAAAATTTTTCTGAAATCTGCTGCCAAGAGTGCCGAAAGTGCTGGTCACAATTTTCAGCCCAAAACCTATGACTTGGACCTCTAGGGTGCACTTTACAGCCAAAAAAATGAGACCTTTGCTGAAAATAGGTCAGAAACTGTGACTTGGACTTTTTGCAGGGATTTTTCCGAAAGTTTTCTGGGTTTGTCTGAGCCTATGTTCAGGGTTGTCTGATTTCCATCTCCGCCCATTTTAGACCTATACCTATTTTTTTTCGCTCAACTAAGTGGGAACCTAGCCCCCTATGGCTTCAGTACCCTCCACTTTTTTTGTGTAAGAGTTTTTGCTGTTGCAGGTTGTCTGAAATTTCAGAGTCTTCAACCATTTTTTCAGATCTGATACCTCACCTTCAGATCCACTTCATATCGGCTTTTTATCCATCCAAATCTCCTCATTTAGCTTTTTTTGGTTTTTCCTTTAGGGTGCACTCTGCTTCCCTCCTAGAGATAGCCTTTCGCCACCTCTTTTTACAGCAATTTTCCTCTGATCTGTTGCTATTTCTGCACCACTTTCCAGCAGATTTTGTCCTTTAGATCCCTGTCCCTTCTAACCTTAGATCTATTGGCTATTTAAGTGTGTTTTTATTAGTTTTTTTCACTCACCTATAGACTATTTGATGAGAGGCTCGCCTACTTGGGTTTAGATTATTTCATTTTTAGCTGTTTATTTTCTGTTTTGCAGCCTTATATGCTGTCAATTGGAGGGTATTTACAACTATACAGCACACTTTTATTTTTCTCTACAAACGTCTAGGCTTAAAAATTAAAATTTACACACTTCACACACACACCCTAAGCGAAAAAGGGCTTGGTTAACACCACCAAGCAAAGACTCTAAAACATTGAATTCAATTGATCCTACACCTCTCTGCCCTTGTTTCGACATTGTAATCGGTTGATATTGCACCTCCCTACCCTTGTCGGTCTCTTTTTCCTTTGTGTCATGTTTGTGTCGTCACCATTGCGCCACCAAGGCGTTCTTCCCAGAGACTTCTTGGCCTTCATCCTCAGTTTCGGGTAGGGAGACTTACTCCTCCACATAGGATTCGAGTTAGTCCTCAACTGAGTCCACACTCCAACGCTTATTCTGGTTCTTTGGGTTCTCCTTCTCGTTCCGCCTTTGGTTCTCCCCCTATCACCTTCACCATGTTTGGTGCAGGACCTAACGCTGGTGGTAAACCTGACCCTCATGCTGGGAATACCACTAGTGGGACCATGATGGACACTACCCTGGCTGCACCAATGCTCCCTTTCATGGCAGGCCTCAGCCTCCCTGACTTTGACCAATTGATAAATGAACCTATACACCATGACGCTTGTTGTCCTGCTATGCCAACAAAGCTCCCTTCAGACATCCCAAAGTTTGAAGGTCTTGATGGATAGGATCCTTCAAATCATGTTCGATCTTTCCACATGTGGTGTTCATCTAATTCCATTACCAATGACTCTATCCATCTTCGGTTGTTCCAACGAACGCTTACTGGTGAAGCTTCTAAGTCGTATGTTGATCAGGCCCCTTCCTCTCATGCCACCTTTATGACTCTTGCCTGGGCCTTTTTGTCTTATTTCCAGCTTCCCCTTCGTTACGACACAGGTACCAAGCTCTTGACCTCTTTCTGTCAATCGTCTGCGACCCGCCTATCCGACCATGTTCAAGAATGGCAGAGAAGAAGGAGCCTCTGTCGAGCCCCTACCTTCGAAGATCGTGTCTACATGGACTAGTTTCTTAGGACTCTCTTTCCACCTATTCTCTTGACGCCTATTGGGAAAGACGTCGCATCACACTTTCCTCAAACTGAAGAAGATGCTCTCCAAGTTGCGTTAAAATATGACTTGATCTACGCTCAGTTGGGTTATGTTTATATCGTTCTACCTGATCTTCCTAGACCTAGTGGTGCCAACGCACTAGGGTCATATCACGCCGCCGACGGTATCGTTGGAGCTCTCTTTAATCCGTATGCTCAACCTTCCATGGGCTATGGTTTCCCTCGAGGAGGGGCCAGCACCTCCTGGAATTTTCCCCCTCCCGGTAGCACGTATCCAAGATACGACATGCCTCCTCTTTTTGCCCAACCTCCTATTTACCACACTACTACTCAACCTCCTTTTTATCCGTATCCACAAATTGGTGTTCCAACTCCTCCAACATTAGCACATCCTCCTCCCTTACCTTCTCAACCCCCGCAACAACAATCACCGCCCCCTCCGGGGCAGGTGTATGCACAGCAGGGAACGACTAATCCTCCTCCCTCAAAAAGGAAGAGGAAAGGCACTCAAAATCAAGTTTCCCCTGGAAATCCTGGACCTAATCAAGGTAATGCTCCTAACACTACAAACCAACAACAAGGCACTCAGCCCAAGCAGGATAGGCCTCTTCATACGAACAAGCCTTGTTCTTGTTGTGGTGTTTATGGTCATTATACACATGATTTTCCTCTTCTGCCACAGATGAGACAGCTATGGGAGTCTCAAGCAACATTGAGAGGATAGTAAGCCATCCCTTCTGTTCCTCCCAGTATTACAACTAGTCAACCAGCTGTGCTTACCGATCCTTTCCCTCAATAGGGATTTATGGCTACCCAACCACCTGAAGGTCAGGTGGCCACTCGACCTCTCCCATCTGGTTCCCTTGATTACCAAATTTTCATGATGTCCCTTGATCAGCCTTCTGAACCTCCTTCTCCTGGACCTTTACCTTCAGTTGGTACTAATGACCCCATTTACCCTCCTGGAACGGTTCCTCCAGGCCTCAACCATCTTGGAGTCGTCCCGCCTGGTCATTACCCCTCTAGTCAGATACCATTCCTAGCTCCCCCATCAAGAGTATACACAGTACCTGTTATGGCCACCCTCTATCTTCCTAACTTGACCCTTGGGATTCTCATCTGGTACCTCGATCCTCCAACTACTACCCCACCTGGTCAACCTAAACCTTATTTTTCTTTTACCTCGGTTCAACTGGTCCCTATGAGTTCTCCCGTTTCAACATTGCCTCATTCACCTCAACAAGAACCACCTCCCATTGTGACCGCTTCAGGTAAGAAGGGAAAAGCTCGCAAGGGGGCATCAAAGGACAAGGCTAACCTAACAAACCCTACCCCTTGTTGGAACAAGGTCTCCCAAAAGCTGCAAAACTGGTCCATTTTGAATACTTTTGATTAGATTTAATATAGCGCAGGGGATTTGGGGCGGGTCAAAGCCCCGAAAGCATTGTAATGGGTAAAATGGTAAACCAGGGATCCGGAAACCACGGTTTGTAGACCATAGGAATGTCTAGGCTAGAATATTATAAATAGAGGAAAAAATTTTTATTGTAAGGTAGGATTTGAAGATCTATTGATGCGAATTATGGTTTAAGCTATCTATTTAGGTTTTGGGGAAAGGACTCCTGTTGGCTGTGTGAGCGGAGATCCAAGTCCAGCTGTGTGCGGACCCTGCTGCTGTGTGCACAGGCTAGGAAGGGAATTGTAATGAGGAATTGATGAATGAATGAATAAGAAAGGTTGATAGAGAACTGAATCTATGAGTACTCTGTTGTGTGAATTGTTGGTAATTACTACATAGTGTATTTTCTGTATTTGAGCTACGAAGATCTGTGTAAGTGTGTTTTCTGTATCTAGATATATTATGTTTTGTTATGAAATACTGTGCTACTGTCGTAAAAGCATATAATTATATATCTAGCACATGTTGATGTGAATCGAGACCTAAGTGACCCTACGCATAACGAGGCAATCTGGGAATTACAGGGTCTAACGCAGTCCTGCTTGCCTTACCTATTCTTTCTCAGGGTGTGGAAACCTGGTTCCAACACCCACCCCTACTACTTCGGGTGATACTTTGACCTGTGAAAGTGGGTCACTGCCAAAAGGGCTATTAGTATAGGGGTTTGTTGGCAAACCTTGAGCTCCGAACTTGGGTCAGGACCACTTGAGCCAACAAATGGTTCCATTGCCAGGACACGAGAAGTGTCAGAAAGGGTTTGCGTACTAACAAAAAAATGTGGGAAACATATAAAAAAGGAGACATGGCGGTGCACTTGAAATTACCTACCTTTAAAGGTACAACCGATGAATACATGGATCGATTCTGGTTTGTGGCAGACTCGGTATGGGTTATGCAGGGTGTGGTGGGTGATACTGTGAAAAAAGTGCAGTTATCCCTAGCCTTTGAAGAAAGATCTTTCGACTGGTATATGGGGTACGTATCCCAAAATTGGGCTACATCTATTCAAAACATTAAGGACGCCCAAAAACAGTAGTTTCAGAAACCTAAATCCTAATCTTAGGTTGTAGCCGATGTAAAAGATTTCAAGCAGGGAGCAATTGAGTCTGTATGGGAAGCGGATCAACGCCTAAAAAAAGCTATCAGAGAAGGAGGATTTCAGTATGATGACAGATAGCTTACAGAATGGTTCATCGCCATGCTACTCCCTCACTTACACATACCTATGGGTCACCAGACTTTTGATTCACAAGATAAAGCTTTGGAAGCTGCCATGAAACTAGAAGCTATGCCAAGGAAAGATGTTGCATTGGAGGTAAAATAGATCCAGGTGCAGCTTGGGGCTATGCACCAGGAGATTCGGGATCTACAACAGGAACAAGGAAGAGAGGCTGGAATGGAACTAGGACAATCGTCAGGCCACCTGCAAATACAAGAACCTAGTCCAGACCACCCGGGGATCAAGGGGGCCTAGTCTAGAACAACGAAGCTCGAGTGGATCTATGTTCTAGTACGGGGATAGCCGTGTGGAGGGGATGCGTAATACCAGCTACTGCCCCTAACCGGGCACCAATTTTTTAGAACCAAAGTAACGCTGGTGCCAGTTTTTCCAGTCAGTTGGCCATGAGGAGCAGGACTGCCGAATCCATAATTTAGTAATAGACTGGGGAAAGCTGCCAGAAGCATAGTTAGACCCTGCCTCGCTGAAAACCCCCACGGCCAGGGATGACTCCCCCTCCGAAGGAAGGGACAGGAGCCGAAGCAGAAGCACAGGTTGGGGTCAGGTTCAGTTGATCTGTTATAACTATGGGGGCACGGGGCATTTTGCGAAGGATTTCCCTGACCCCACATCAAAATCCTGCAGGTATTGTAGATATTTGGTCCATATACTGGAAGATTGTCCAGCCCTGAAAACAAAGATACAAGAAAAGTAGCTCCCATCTACACAGAAGGTGTGAAGGCTCCAGACTGAGCTAATGGGTAAGGACCCGAAGGTAAATGTGGTAACACGCAGTGGATTGGAATATAGGGGAATCAAGGAGAAAGATGAAACTGAAACACTGATCCGCAGAGCAGTTAGCAACCAAGAAGGGCTAGACCTAGCCAAAGGGAGGGAAACTTTTATGGAAGCTCAGAAGGACTTCCTCGAGACTAAAGCCTCTGCATCCACCCGCTCTAGGGACTTGAAGGTAGTTGAGGAGGTTAAACCTTTGCTACAGGAATGTATGAGACTGTTGCGCAACCCCCAGGCAGTACAGAATCTACAGGCATTACTAGAGAGCTACGCAGCACACACTGCCCTGTCACTCGACGTTAAGGATGTGCATAAGTTATATAAGTATCAAGGATGCACTGGCATGGATATGCGGCTAATAGTCCACATCGGCAACTACGAGATGGATTGGGTTATCTTAGACCTCAAATCGGATGCCAATGTATTACCTAAGAAAACTTGGCAATGGATGGGGGAACCACAGCTGGAAAGGTCCACCATCCAGCTTCGAATGGCCAATCACCAAAAAATAGTACCTCTAGGGAGGCTCTCTAGGATTATCGTGGATGTCGCAGGGGTAAGAGTCTGGGCTGACTTCGAAGTCATTGAGATCGCCAGGGATGCAGACCCATACCCTGCGCTACTGGGATTGGATTGGGCCATTGACATGGGCGATATCATTAACTTAAAAAAACAAAGCATGGTATTCAAAAGTAACTGTACAAGGGTAGTCATGGCATTAGACCCTGCGGAAGGTAACCGATATACGGAACCCATACCCCAGGAAGGAGATCTGGAGTATATCTATAAGTTGACAGTGCGAAACGGGGAAAACCTAACCAAGGATGCAGTACTATTCTATGAAGGGGATATTGAGGGATTGTCTAATCGCAATGAGGAACTAGAAACTTGGTAGAACCGGTTAGGTGAAGCCTCTATGCTGCATTGTCTTCGCATCACAAAGGAATTCCTCCCTATGGTCCTGAAGGAAAGGACCCAGACGAAGCCAGGCTTGATCAACTGCTGTGAACCCACCCTGGGAGAGGATTAGGCTGGCCCACGAACAAGTAACAACTTCCTACGACAATTGTAGGCTCAGCAGGTAGCAGCCCCATGCATCGGGCCACCCCTATGGTGACAAAGCAGCTAAGGGTCAGGTGGTATATTCCGACAACAGCCCCCCTTGGGGCCTTAGTAGGACAGATGATCAAATTCTCTTGGTCTTGGGTCAAGAGTTGCCTAGGAAGCAAGCTTGTGTTGGGGGAAGGCATGCACTTGTCACCAATAGGTAACCCTAGCGTGACAAGTACATCAAGATCAATGAGGACGTGAGAACTAGCCATTGGAACAGTACCTACAGGTGAAAAGTAGAAGTTACCGTTGGAAGAAGTAGTTCCCGTGCCTTTAGCAGGACGAGTTATGGGAAATTTTTACCGTTCCTTGAGGAACCCACCCCTAGTAAAATTTCCTTCTCTATCACACGCTCGAAAGTGCTTAAAAAGGGGTAGGATAGTCCAGTTAGAGGTATTGTCTCATTTCTACAATTGGCCTACCTCAAGCGTCTCGTGGAAGCATTTGAGCAACAAGCGTTGTCATAACCACAGTGTCCCTCTCATGTCTAGTCAACCTCCTCCATCTGATAGTAGTCACCCAGAGCTAGGATTCGTTTTCCATGCAAGGATTCTGGATACTACCCCTGTCGAACCCTCAGCCCCGACTGAGCCAGATGATGAAGAATTCCTGGAGGTTGAGCCTGAATTATCAGAAGTCCCCGCGGATGGTCACAAGGAAAGGCAAGGAAAAAGCACAAAGCTCGGGGAAAACCCCGAAAACAGCAAGATGGCCTCAAAGCTCCCCAATACATGCCAGGCCCCCACCCTCAAAACAAGATGAACAAGAGGGTTCTCTACCAGCTAACTCGATCAATTGGTTACCCCCTTTGTTCGGCCACGAAGGCCCTCTACACGAACGCCAAAAAACTTGGATGGCTTGGTCACCTGCCTGCAAACCCCCCTAGCTCCAAGAGAAGTCCCCATCCTCAGTGATCCTTGTGGATGCCTCCATGAGGTCAAGTTTAATGATCAAAATTTGGTGGACCATGACGCCCTCTCAGAATTGGCCCCTACCCAATACTTTGATACAATCCATAAGGATGATGGAGTCATGGTGGTACCTCAGCGCTGGGTATGCGGCTTGGCGAGATCCAGACTTTTGAATCTGCTCCGAATGCCCCACTTTTTCCATTACAATGTTACATATCAGTTGGCTCGCCAGTTACTCGCTCTCATTCATGATGGTTTCTTATGGATTTGCGAGAGGGTCCCTATTGATGTTGCATTGATCCACAAGATTACAGGCCTCCCGATGCAAGGGCCGCACTTGCTAGCACAGGTAGGAAAGAAGTACGAAGCCACTATCGCTGTTTTTGTCTGGGAGACCTATGCCATACAACCAATGAGCGTGGGTTTGTGATCCAAAATATCAATGACCCTGCCACGTAGATGGGTACTTGGCTCTTAGACTACAAACTAATAAGGAAGTGCCAGGTTGCGACTGTCCCTGGCTATGTAATCTAGCTAACCGGACAGTGCGCGAAGGGTGTTTTTTTCAATTGGGCTCAGTACTTGTGCGAATAATTTCTAGCTAATGTCCACGAATCCCAGGAGCAAGGGACACCTTTTTTCTATTCGTGGGTAGTATTTCTAATAGCACTAGTCACCTGAGACAAACCTAAGGAGTTGGTCATTCTAGAGCTCCCTTAGGGGATGTACGAAGGTGCTCGATATGCTCACTTATGGGACTCTAAGGATAAGCAGCACATCAAGTATAACAAGGTATTTTGGATCCTCTTCCAGGGCAGTGTCACAACTACCATAAAATCCTGACCCCGGTTATCCCTGACCATATATAACAAATACAAGAATGTTGTTGCATTCCAAATCACCATGCACAATGTACGGATTCACAGCCTCGCCAATAAGACATGGATAGAACTCCCTTATATGGTAGTTGATGAAGAAATTGACCTACTGATCTTGTTGTGGCCTCCTGCCTGGAAAAAAGGCCTCACCGACACTCCTAGGGAAACCATGGCGCCCCACCAGCAGGCATCAGCTGCAGTCGAGCCTAGAAGTAACCCACCGTAGTAGGCCGCAATAGCTCTGGCCCAGGAGGCTTCGACAATGCTACCACTCCTCCCCCAAGCACTAAGAGGACAGGGGAATCGACATCAGGACCCAGAAAGAAACAACACACCCACCGCCCACAATACGATGTGACAGTCACACTAACGGATGGTGACCTGGAACAGATCACGAACGCAGTTACCATGGCTACGAAAGATGAGTGTGCATTTGTTGAGACCCAGTGGCAGGTCGGGGTCGACTCTCTCCAAGACGAAATCCATGCTCTCCAGATCAAAATTGATACCCTCCCAACTAACCAGGCACACCCCCTATCAGTTGACAACAATTTAGCACCTCTCGAGGAGGCCAATTGTCTTTGGGATATCCCTAGCAGTGCCTTGGTAGAAATGTAGCCCCCAACCACCACAGGGATTCAGCTAGACCTGGCTAAGCTGCCCCGCGCAGCCTTACATGGCCTTCATCACGCTGTCTTCGAGGAGTTTCGCACCCGTGATCAGCAAGCACACCAACAGCTTAGTATAACTGAGCACACCATTGCGCAGCAGGCTGCTGCTCTACTCCTGGCCAGGTCACAACAGGCAGAGCTTAAAACTGTGATCCACCAGCTCTACATGGAGATTACTGATGAGATCCCGGTTGCGGATACACCTCGGGATAAGGTGGAAAAACCGGTTGCCGCTCTAAAAGCATCTCAGATGGAAATACACACCATCAAGACACAGCTGGAACAACATATCTTTGACTTGCAGGCCAAACTATAGCCAAACACACCCTCGGAACTCCATGGCCAGCGTACTGCCCTAGTCACCGATGTGACTGTTGTTATTTCAGGGAAAATTTCTCAAGGCGCCAAGCTGCTGGAGTCAGCCCTACAACTTTGGACTAGGGTCTAGCGCGATCTGGTCCTCCAACAAATCAATCATTTCTTATAAAAAAAGGAAGAAGTCGTTGAACAGATCACCGCTACGCTGCCTACTTTGGTGCCTGCCTAGCACTTAGCCCGATCAAAAACCAACAATGATCTCCAGGTTGAGATTGAGAAACTCTGGCATAAACAACACATTATGGCTGAATGTCTAAAGCCTTGGACTACCACAACCCTCCGATTATCACAAGATATTGATGGCATGACCAAGCAACTTAATCAGCTTCTTGAAAGCATTACCTCGGCCACTGACGGACTGCCCTCCCAAAAGCTGGTATATCTTGCACAGAATGTTGCGGCTCAAAGTCAGTATGTACTCCCTCGACTCATCAATGCTCTTGATACCTTGCGTGCACAGATCGAGGCCGCACCACCACAGTGACTCGGGATGAGTCATAAGATTGTGTTGGGGGACTACTAGAACAGGGTCTCCCACAAGCTGCGAAACTAGTCTATTTTGAATACTTTTGATTATATTTAATCTAGCACAAGGGTTTTTGGGCAGGTCAAAGCCCCAAAAGCATTGTAATGGGTAAAAGGGTAAACCAGGGGTTCGAAAACCACGGTTTGCGGACCATAGGAATGTCTAGGATAGATTATTATAAATAGAAGAACATTTTTGTATTGTAAGGTAGGATTTGAGGAGCTATTGATGTGAATTATGGTTTAAGCTATCTATTTGGGTTTTGGGGAAAGGAATCCTGCTGGCTGTGTGCGCGGAGATCCAAGTCCAGCTTTGTGCAGACCCTCCTGCTATGTGCGCGGGCTGGGAAGGGAATTGTAAGGAGGAATTGATGAATGAATGAATAAGAAAGGCTGATAAAGAACTAAATCTGTGAGTACTTTGTGTGTGAATTGTTGGTAATTACTGCATTGTGTATTTTCTATATTTGAGCTACGAAGATCTTGTTGGGGTCGTGTGATTTGGCAGATTGGCATACCAAATGGCAAGGCAACATCAGAACCACTTTGGAATCCTAGGATCTAGCCCTCCTAGATTCAAAGAGGGATCTCTCTATATGTGTGTTTAAGGATATATCTTTAAGGCTTGTGATATGATATTAGGCTAGTTATGAAGCACAAGGGGTTTGTTTGTTTGTTTTTGGTTGGGGATCATTAACTGAGAAGGTCATGTGAAGTGAAGGAGGAAATAAATTGAAGGATATTTTAGCATGGGAAGATAGGTCAAAAAAATAGTGCTAAACCATTGGGCTATGGAGTCATAAAAGGTTTTACTTGCACAACAACTATTCAAGGGTTTTCAAAGGGCAAGTCATATATATCAGAAGATCTTTTAAGTTGATTTTGTGGTATGGAACATTAATAAGTGTGGTGAAAGAAGAAAACATGTAAGAAACAAAGGGTAGCCTAAGATCAGGTAAGGACTTTTAACCTAGCCTACTTTCAGCATACTCTTAAGAATAGAAAACATATAGAAAACAAAGGGCAGTCTAAGATCAGGTAAGGACTTTTAACCTATCCTGCTTTTGACATGCACTCAAGGGATAACATTTAATATAAACATAAAAAGTAACCTAAGATCAGGTAAGGAATTTTAACTTGGCCTGCTTTTGGCATACTCTTAAGGGAAATATTCAAAACAGTTGTTTAAGACTAACAAGGGACAGGGCTAACCATAAAATTCCTTGATTAGGACTCTACTTAGCATGCAGTGAAAATATCAATCAAGAACAGCATCTCAAGTTCTACTCAGCAGGATATGGGCTCACCAACATTCATTGACTGGTTATACTCTATTGAAATCATTCCAAAATACACATTTAGAAGAAAACATGAAGATAAATCTTATTAGTGAAAGATAGGGTACTTTGCAGTAAATCCTACTCTATATTTGTTGTTCTTTATCAGAGAAAATGGACAGTATGGAAACATAAGGAAAATAACAATTACGGTAAGAAAAATATCACCAATGATTTAGATCAGGATCCAGTGAATCTGCTTGTCTATTGATGTGAAAAACCAGTTACATACTTTGAGTCCAATAGCTTTTACATTCTGATACTTCTCTTCCCAGCCTACTATATTACAATTACTCAGCAGCTTTTACTCAATAACAGTTCAACTATTAAAAATTTCCTAACCCTTTACAATGGATTTTCTGTGAATACATATAGGTGAGAGAGGAAGAGTGTTGTAGAAATGGTAATAAATATTAATTAAGACAGAGTGGGAGAGGTATTCGAATGCGCATTCTGCTTAATAATCATAGCAATAACTGATTGCACCATTTTAGTAGTTTTACCTATCTTTGAGGCATATCGGTAGGTTGGTAATAACTCCAAAGTGTGTTATTTGAAACTAACTGTGGCTGAGGTACTCTGTTCGACTTTTGAAACAAGTAACTATCATATTTCAGTTCTGAGGCCTCCCATGACTGTGCAATAACTATTCTGAAAGTTTTAATGAGGTTCTGTCATCAGGATGGCTATCACGGTGTCTTTGAAAGGTGAAGTAGAGTTCAGGTGTCCCTTTGGTGGAGTAATAGCTTCTGTAGATGTGGCATTTGAGACTTTTATTCTGATGATCTATTTTGTTTTAGCCCCTTTAAACTTTGATTGGGCCCTTAATTATGCCTTTAGGCCTTCTTCAATCATCTTTTGCTTTAAAACGGGGTCTTCGTCTTCAATCTGTGGGTTAATTTTTTAATTCACGTGGATTATCCTTTAACTTTTGTCCTTTATGGTATTCACTTTAATCCTTTTTGGTGCACAGGTAGCTTTAACTGGTGCTGGAGGGTTTTTCTATTCACCAGTGTTCCTGAGACACTGATAAACAGTAATAATAAACCCTGAATATCCCTTTTTTCATCTCTGGAACCCAAAGATCGTCATCCTTGATTCCTGCTACTAATATTTGGCTGGAGGAGGGCCTGCGATATTAAACCACCATTTAGAACCTACACACAACAACAAACATTAAGAAATCCTACGTTTTGTGGTTTTACTGCTTCAGAAGGCTCAGCAAGGGGTTATGCGGCAATGAGTAGGCAAGGTGAATGCAGCGGGGAAGGGTTTCATGGCACAAAACCATGAAAACCAGGGTTCAAAACTGAGTTTGGCGCAAAGAACTGGAAAAGCAATTTTTTGGAATACTGGAGGTGGTATTTGCACGGGGCATGGGCAGTAAGTGGTAATGGGCTAAATGAATGTGATACGACTGAGGTGCCAACACACGTCCCCCACGAAACCACCTATTTCGTGTGCAAATAGCTCGTTTGGGTCTTTTGGTGTTTTGGGCACGAAACGGGTTATGAGCCATCCGATCCAGGGGTTCCAAATCTATGGTGCTAAGTGAAGGTGGTAGACAGAGCTGTACAGTCGGGTGGGACCGGCGGTGACATCATTTATTTTGTCAGGTAGCGAAATGTTATATGCACAGGGTGAGATTTGGTTGGGTGGAGTTAAAATGTGAGGATCAATGGGAGCCATCAGATCTGAGAGATCAACAGTGGAGATCACGAGGAAACACGAAGAAAGACCCCAGCATGGTCGGGTGGGACCAGCGGGATTATATGGAAAATTGAGAGAAAATACACATAGCAGGGGCACTTGAGGTACGGACGAATTTGTGGGTCGAGTGCCTCAATAGTAAAATTGTACCATTGGATGAAGATCTCCCATAGTCCAAGGAGTCAACTGCGAGGGAACTCATATAGTGAACCTTTGTGTTGAAAGTGCCCGTGGGTGGAAGAGGAGGTGAATCAATGCGGGCCGTCAGATCTGTGAGATGGACGGTCAGGATTAACTTTAGTGGATCGTTGATCGGCAGAGAAGAGGATCTGGGAAGGAGGTTTTTGGAGCTGCGATGTGACCATGGGAGAGGCAAATGCAATGGACGGAGGACCGTCGGATCGGGATCGAGATCAACGGTGGAGATATGATCAGAGCTTCGCATATCGGCGATCCAGGCAGGCGGGATGAGGAATTGTGGAAGGAGCGATTGCGATGTGCCAATGCGATGGAGGGGAGTGCAAACCATCCGATCTAAGAGAGATCAACGGTTAGGATCTTATTGGCAGGGGATTCAATCAAAGGAGGAAATCATCGGCATGGCATGCAATGCGCCGATGCGATGTAGGATAGCCATCGGATCTTGGAGAATGGACGGGTGCAGTCTCGTCGGAGGATCGGCCACTGGCGAGAAAAAGAAAATGGAAGCAGGAACTTGGAATCACCGATGCGCGATGGCCGATGGACTTAGCACTTGGTCATAGAACGCGGTCTTATGGTGGGAAAGGGGCTCAGGCTCAAGCCAGTAGGGGCTTAAAGGTCCGCTTTATGAAAAAGTTGATTCTTAAGGCCGAAATGGGGTTTTTTGAGGGTTTTGAGGGGTTGCGATACAAATAAAGAAGGGATTAAAACCAAATAAAGGGGACTCATATGGTTTTAGAGGGAATTTTGAAGGAAGTGGAGGGATTTTTAATAGGAAAATATTAATGGAAGAGGGGTTCAAAGTAGTTTTATTCAAAACAACATCAGGGCTTTGTGGAGACATCAATGAGATGGACCTTTTGGACAAAAGGACACAGCAAGGCTTCAAGAAGTCACAGATTTGCTCCAAATTCGTTTCTTGAAGACTAATAGACCTGTTTTAGCCATCATAGTATATGAAAAATTTATAGATGGCTAAGAACGGTTCCACTAGGGGATGGCAGCTCCTTGGAGGTGTCAAGAACCTCAAAAATTTTATCTCTGGAAAGTAGACCTGTGCTTTTCATTTTCATAACCTTTTATTCTTTGATCATGTTGCTTAAAAAGATGATCAGTACTTTGTATGAGAAAAATGAATTTCTCCCAAACATTCTCCCTACACAGCCTACTTGTCCTAACATTTTTTCTTCATAAGGTGCACTTGGACTTTCAAACCTTTTTACATCAACATTTTATTCTTTTGAAAAGAGGAAAAACTAATCTAAATCTACCCTTATCACTTCCATGAGTCCAGATTAAACAGTTGGACTCAAAAATTCTCTACCTAGTCTACTATCTGTCAGGATTAAGCTGTTTGATAGATTTCATTCTCTATATTCTAAAACAGAAATTGAAAACACAGCCAAACGAGGATTAAGTTGTCTGATTTGTTGTAGTGTCCATGGCAAAAGAAACGAGTTGCACATAGAATTATTTGTAGAAAATTAAAACAAAACTGTGAAGGCTTAAGACCTGAAAACTACAAGCATCCTTCATTCTTTCTTTCAACTCTAGTTTTGATCTTTTTTGAGCTATGTTCTTCTTCTTTACTTGGTTCAAGTTTTCAGCATGTTAGAACCAGTCTTCTTTGTATCTTTGGCTCAGGTTTTGATCTAATTTGAGCCATTCTTTTCTATCCTAATATATTCTACTAATAAGCCAAGATTAAATTGTTTGGTAAATCTGATTCATTAACCTATCAGTAGTAAATTGAAATCTATCTAGTCATGATTAAGTTGTATGACTAAATAACAGTTCTCTTTCAAGTAGTGACATTTAGGCTTGCACACTTTCAGATTTTTCTTTCTTTTTTGGTATGGGGTTGTACCTTTCTTCTTTTAATCTTCCCTCTTTTTCTCTTTTCTATTTTTTTTTTTTTTTTTTTGTATTTTCCTCTTTGTATTTTTTGTATTTTTCTCTTTTAAAAAAAAACAAAGAAATGATATTTAAAATGAATAATGAAATATTTAAACAAAGTTTTCAGCAGAAATAATGTTTGAGCATCCTTCCATTGATAGGACCCCCAAAAAGGTCTATACCATCCATATCTTGCAGAAAAAATGTATTATGACCAATGGCAGATTGAATGATGTAAGGGCCTTGCCATAAATTGCCAAACTTGCCATGCTTGCCCTTATCTTCTCTCCTAGAATCCCATTTGAGTACTTTTTCACCAATTTTGAAATCACTTGCCTTTGTCCTCTTATCAAACAGCTTTTTGATATTCTCTTATACTTTATGTGCTCTGTTATAAACTTCTTCCCTGGTTTGCTGAAGATGTATGGTCTGATTTATCCTTCTCATCATGCTATCTTCTTCTGATTTTATTTCTTGGACCAACTTCATCACTAGCACTCCTAAATTGGTAGGAAAAACTGCATCTTCTCCATAAACCAGCTGGTAGGGAGACATTCCAATTGATTTCTTTGTTGTCAATCTATCAACCCATAAAGCATGCACCAGCTTTTTGTGGCATGACCTCTGATTTTCTTCCAGTAGCTTATTTATTATGTTTATCAGGCTCTTATTGGAAGATTTTTCCAGCCCATTACCTTGAGGGTAATAAGCTGTGGAATGACCAAGCACAATTTGATATCTGTAACAGAAATCAACCATATTTTTAGAACCAAATGCAGCAGCATTGTCAGTGATAATTTTCCTAGGACAGCCAAATCTAGACAGGATATGATCTTCAAGGAATTTTATGATAATTGAGTATGTGGCATTCCTAGAAGATATGGCTTCTATCCATTTGGTGAAATAATCAATGGCTGTGAGTATCCATCTATGTTGGGCAGGATGGATTTCCCTAATGAAGTCTATGCCCCACTGTTGAAAAGGAGCTTCAACAGTGATTGGTTGCAAGGGTAAAGGAAGCAGTTTTCTCTTGCCTTCAAAGATTTGGCATGTGGCAGGAAATTATCATTTTTTGGACATCTTGAAAGAGGGTGGGCCAATAATAACCAAATCTAAGGATTTTGTTGGCAGTGGTTTTCCAATTGAGGTGGCCTCCACATTCTCCTTCGTGAAACTCATGCTTGATCCTATCTGCATCATTCTCAGGCAAACATTTAAGAAATAATCCACTAGCATTTTTCCAATATAAACATTTATCTAAAATGCAGTAGTTAATAGCTTTCAACTTTAAAAATATTTCCTTTGTTTTAGACATACCAGGAGGGGCATTGAGATTAGTAAGCACATACAAAATATCAGCATACCAAGATGAATTTAGGAAATGATTCTCAATAAGTGAGGCTGGTACTTCTTCCTGCCCATCGAATGCATCTATCATGTTTATATCAAGTGCTTTCAAGTTAGATTCAGCCATTAATTGTGCTAGGGCTTGACCCTTGATGAGTTTAGTGGGTTTAATTTCCAAATCATATTCCAGTATCACAGCAATCCACTTTCCTCTTTTGCCATCAGGCTCTTGTGAAAAAATGTCTTTTACCACTACATGAGGCACAAATGCAATAATGTGAGAGTGTAAGATATAAAATCTTAAATCCTTCAAGGCTTTGACCAAAGCACGGGCATGTTTTTCCATGATATTATATTTCAGAGGTGCATCTCTTAATGCCTTGTTGAAAAATGAAATTGGTTGCTCTTTTCCTTCTAGATTTTTTTGTAATAGGACAGCAGCCACAATATGTTCTGATGCAAATGAAAATATGAGGAAGTCCTTAGTGAAATCAGGACTGATAAATACTGGTGCTTGGGTGAGTTCATGTTTGACCAGTTCAAAGGACTTCTTTACTTCTAAGGTCCATTTAACTCCTATCTCTTTCTTTAACATGTTTTTCATGTTCCTAAGGAGTTATGCCAGGTTGGGTATGAACCTTAATAAGAAATTAATATTTCCAATGAAGGATTGAAGTTCTTTGATGTTTCTGGGGTGACTGATCTACAATATACCTTCAACCCTTTTTGGGTCTATTTTAATCCCTTTTTCAGATATGATATGACCAATAAGTTTACCTTCTTGGAGACCAAACAATGTCTTCTTGGGATTCAAGGATAGCCCATACTTTCTGCATTTACCAAAGACCTTTCTTAGGTGTATTAGGTGTTCTTCATTTGTTTTGGAATAGACTGTAATGTCATCTAAATAAATCACAATGAAGTGGCCTAATTCTTCTGAGAAAGCAATTTCCATGGCTCTTTGAAAGGTGGCACCGGCATTCATTAATCCAAAGGAATTTTCACATACATGAAAGTGCCCTGGGGAGTAGTGAAGGTTGTTTTCAGTTGGTCTTTAGGGAGTACCAATATCTGATTGTATCCTAAAAATCCATCTAGCAAAGAATTCCTCTTGGAACCAACTACCCTTTGTAAGATGTGCTCCATTTTAGGCAAGGGATAGTTGTCATTTAATGAGGCTTTGTTCAAGTTCCTAAAGTCAATACAAAGCCTTATTTCTCCTCTTTTTTTTCTTACAGCTAAGAGATTAGATACCCACTCTGAGTATCTCACAGGGACAATAATTCTAGCCTCATACATTTTCCTAATTTCTTTCTCAACTAGAGGTAACTGCACAGGGTTTATTCTGTGTAATTTTTGCCTAAATGGTTTCTGGTTTTCTTTAAGTGGTATCTTTTGCTGAATGGTCTCTAAGTCATATGCCTTTAAATCCTCATAGCTCCAAGCAAATACATCAGAAAACTCTTTAAACAACTCAATATATTTCAGCTTCATGTGAGTTGGCAATGTTTTGGATAACTTGATCATTTTAGGCTTGTCTTTACTTCCTATATTTCATTCCTCGATATCAGATTCAGTGGGTTCTATCATTGATTTCTTGGCAACATCATTAAAATCAAACAAGTCTTCTAGAGGTGCTAGTCCTTTGGGTAAGCCTTTGTCTTTAGACTGTAGTACCTCTATGTCTTCTCTTTTTGAGATTATGTACTCTTCTGTTTGATTTTCAAACTCTCTGGTTAGCAGATTAATTTCTGCAATGGGAGAAGGTTCTTTTTCAACAGGTTGTTCCTCATTAAGACAATCTTTATGATACTTTGAGTCTAAATTTGGAAATTCAAACTCATTTATGAACTGAAAAAAGTCTTCTATCTATTTATCTCCCTCAAATACCTGCCAATACCTTTCATTATCTGGGACAGTTGGTCTATATTTCAGTTGGAATGTGAACTGTTTGTTGTGATAGGGTCTTTGGCATGAATTGGCAACATAAGCTAGACCATTGGCAAGAATTGTTTGGTCTCTAGGGACAAAAACAAGTTCATGTTCCTCAAAAGTTTTCAAGAGATCCATAGCATCCTTTCTATAGGCTCTTAGTCTTGGATTTTTGGTGGTGTACTCTCCATTTATTTTTCTAATGATCAGTTTAGAATCTTCGTGAACAGTTATCCTCCTAGCTCCTAATTTCTTCAGTAAATGTAGTCCTAAGAGGAGTGCTTCATACTCTACTATGTTATTTGTGCATTGGAAGTTTAACTTGTATGAATGGCTTTCAGCGTAATTATTCTCTGTGTTGTAAAGCCACACACCTACTCCTGCACCAGTTCTATTACAAGACCCATCAAAACTCATACTCCAAAGAGGGCTAGTTTTGGACTTGTTGTTGTTTTCATTTCTGTCCCCTTTGTCCTGTGTGTTTTGACTGTCATTATGCAGTTTTATGGGTTCTGCAGCATGTTTATGTTGGTATTGTTCCTTAATGTTTTCATGGAGTTGAGGCCCTTTTTTTTGACTCTCATGACTTGCACTAAGCTGGTGGACAGTGGGATGTTCATACTCTCTATTTTTTTTGCTGTAATTTTCAGATTTGGCAAACAGTTTCAGATCCTCTCCCTTCCTATCCTCTCCTCCTATGTTTTTTGTTATGTTGGGTGATTTCTAACTTTCCAACTCTAGCTCATCAAAGCTTTCATCATTGTAAAAAATGAATGATTCTAGGTCTGTATGGAAAAAGTAAAGAGGGGAATTTTCTAATTTTTCTTGATTACTCACCATAAATTTCATGAGTGATTCTCTGTAAAGTCTTTTGGGCTGACTGAAGACAGGAATGGTGGCATATGTCATGACCATTTGCAAGGTTCCTTGAAGCTTAGCACCCCATGATCTTGAAAGAAGCATGCCATATTTGGGAGGCACATCAGCCACTACCACATCCATCACTATGCATTTGGCTGGGATTTGGGTCAAGTTTATGCAAAGATCTTTGATCAAGCCTAAGAATTTTACTCTACTAGAGTCAAAAGAATACAAATATTTATATGGTCTGGTTATCTCAAGGCCTAATCTCTCCATGATTACTTTGGGCATGAGGTTATGAGAAGCCCCCTGAATCATGCATAGCATTGTGTAAAATCTTATCATGGATATTCAAACTGACATAGAAAGGAGGGACCACTCCTTCTTGGAACTTTCCTTCAATTTTTGGCCCAAATAAAAGGGCTGGTTGATCATCATTTAAGTTGACAGAGTCATTATTTTCTTCTATGTTCAAAGCTTTTAACACCTAACATTTATATACATCTTGAGTGACTAACTCGGTGAGGGGGAAAAAGATCTTGATTTTAGCAATTTCACTTTCCAAACTGAAAGGGAACTGATTCTTTGAAAGGCTCAGATCTTTCTTGTTAGTCACTAACTTATCAACAAAATCAGCTTGCTAGTTTTTACTATGTACATCAGTTAAAACTATTTTTATAGGGGTACTAGCCGAAGTGCTAGTGCTGTTAGGGTCTACAATTTGTTTGTCAGTGGTTTGAGTGCTTTTCCCTTTGTTTTTACCAGAACTTTCAGCTGTTGTTTTGTTGTATTTAGCAGCCTTTCTAATCACTTTTTCAAATCTATTTTTAGCAGTAGTTTTAGAGGTCTTTTTCTTGGGGAGTTTCTTGGTTCCCTTTGCCCCTAAGGTCATATTGTTTATGGACCTCCATGATAGCATTCTCTAAACCTTGCCTATAGTCTTCAGATTCTACGCCTTCATTATCATAATATGTATATGTGGCCTGGTCATCTTCTATGAAAAAGGCAGGGTTTTCATTACTTACTCCCAGCATGTTTATAACAGTTCCCTCTGGCTCTTCTATCATTCCCTCATCTTCATCAACATATTTTTCTTGAAATGAAGGTCTGATTTGTTGATCAGTATCTCTTTGTCTCATCTGAGGGCGGTTTCTCCTAAAGTTATTGTTCTGATTTTGAGGTTGGTTCCTATTCTGAGTATCTTTTTGGATGACCATCATCTCCATCATTATTTTTAAACCTTCCATGTCCTTGGCTACATGGTAACCTTGGGTCAGATGTGAAAGGTGCAATGTCATCTCTATATGTTAATCTTTTCTCCATTCTCAGCCTAGATCTCTTCTCAATCAAATTTGCTTCCACACTAATAAATCCCTTCTGCATGTCTTCTAAAGTTAAACGATCCCTTTCTCTTAGCTGGTAGGCCATTTCTGGATCAAATCCTTCAGGGAATTTGTCCAAAGCTGAGCCTTGTGGAGGTTTAAAATATGGGGGTAGTGCATTATAAACACTATTAAAACTAGTGCAATAACTTTGAACACTTCCCCAATGTTTCTCTTGAGGTTGTTGTAATCTAAAAGTATTTGGAAAGGGTTCTTCTTGACTTCCCATTTGTTCAGAAATAGTTGATGAAAGGCAGGGAGATCATTGATGCTTTGTGGGGCTAAGATTTTGAACCATTTTCTTACTTCTCCCCCTAAACTCCGAGAAAACAATATGAGTTTAATAGTCTCATCACCTATTTCATTCCTATCACAGTAATCATTCATTTTGTCCACATGTTGTGAAGCAGTAGTGGAACTGCTGGCATCATATAGAGGAATAGTGGTTGAATAACCTTGTTGTAAGGCAGTTAAAGGTAGAGGAAGGACTAGAGGAGCATACCATGTAGCCATGATAGGATTTTGTGGGAGGAATGGAGTGGTCTGAACAATGGGTATATGGATGACAGAAGTGCTTGTACCAGCAAGAGATTGTTGAGCAGATTTGGGGTGAGAGAAACCAAAGTTATGAATGAAATGAAGATCAGAAGGTGTGGAAGGAGGGGTTTCTCTGCTGCTAATATGTTGGCCACTATGTTGTGGTGCACTTGGAGGCTCAAAGCCTGTCTGATCTATAGCATTAAGTGACTTATTTCTGGGTAAATTACTTGGAAAATCGAAGTCAACTTGGATCTCTTGAAGATCTGAAAGGTTTTCAGGGATAGAATTAGCTCTATGAATTGAGCTGATAATAGTTGGGTCTCTAGATGCAAGAGACTTCCTAAGAATGATTTACGGATTATCAAGTATTTCAGAAGGATTTGGGTCAGGACAACCTCTGGTATGAATTCTTTTTGAAGCCATTATGTTAAGATTTAGACCCAAAGAAAAGAAATTTAGCCATATATGACAATCTTTTAGAGGCAAACTAGTCTTTAAAAAAGAAAACTTAATCCTCAAAGTTTCCTAATCATGGGTGTACATGATGTTTTAATGGTAGTGTCGACTGCCTCAGTGGATTCTTTGTGAAACCAGGGGTAATCAGAAAGCCTACTGATTACCAATGGAGTCTTTTGTTTTTTTAGGAGTTGTGGAGTCGCCAGGTGGATGATTTCAAATATTTTAAGATGAATTTTTGTCCACCATCAGTAATCAACTACCAATCTAAGGTTGTTGTGGGTCTTTTGAGGTCTTATGGACGTCTAAGATTTCAATTTACTCAGAAATTCCCTAGTGGAGTCACCATTATGTTGGGGTCTTGTGATTTGGAAGATTGGCATACCAAATGACAAGGCAACATCAGAACCACTTTGGAATCCCAGGATCTAGCCCTCATGGATTCAGAGAGGGATCTCTCTATATGTGTGTTTTCAAAGGATATATCTTTAAGGCTTGTGATATGATATTAGGCTATTTATAATGCAGAAGGAGTTTTGTTGTTTTTTTTTTGTTGGGGATCATTAACTGAGAAGGTCATGTGAAGTGAAGGAGGAAATAAATTGAAGGATATTTCAGCATGGGAAGATAGGTCAAAAAAACAGTGCTAAACCATTGGGCTGTGGAGTCAAAAAAGGGCTTACTTGCACAACAACTATTCAAGGGTTTTCAAAGGGAAATTCATCTATATCAGAAGATATTTTAAGTTGATTTTGTGGTATGGAACATTAAGAAGTGTGGTGAAAGAAGCAAACATATAAGAAACAAAGGGAAGCCTAAGATCAGGTAAGGAATTTTAACCTAGCCTGCTTTCGGCATACTCTTAAGAATAGAAAACATATAGAAAACAAAGGGCAGTCTAAGATGAGGTAAGGACTTTTAACCTATCTTGCTTTTGACATGCACTCAAGGGATAACATTTAAGATAAACATATAAAGTAACATAAGATCAGGTAAGGACTTTTAACCTAGACTGCTTTTGGCATACTCTTAAGGGAAATATTCAAAACAACTGTTTAAGACTAACAAGGGATAGGGCTAACCATAAACTTCCTTGATTAGGACTCTACTTAGCATGCAATGAAAATATCATTCAAGAACAACATCTCAAGTTCTACTCAGCAAGATATGGGCTCACCAACATTCATTGACTAGTTATACCCTATTGAAATCATTCCCAAATACACATTTAGAAGAAAACATGAAGATAAAGCTTATCAGTGAGAGATAGGGTAATTTGCAGTAAATCCTACTCTATATTTGTTGTTCTTTATCAAATAAAATGGACAGTATGGAAACATAAGGAAAATAACAATTACAGTAAGAAAAACATCACCAATGATTTAGATCAAGATCCAGTGAATCTTCTTGTCTATTGATGTGAAAAACCAGTTACATACTTTGAGTCCAATAGCTTTTACAGTCTAATACTTCTCTTCCCAGCCTACTATATTACAAATACTCGACAAATTTTACTCAATAACAATTCAACTATTAACAATTTCCCAACCCTTTACAGTGGGTTTTCTGTGAATACATATAGGTGAGAGAGGAAGAGTGTTGCAGAAATGGTAATAAATATTAATTAAGACAGAGTGGGAGAGGTATTCGAATGCCCATTCTGCTTAATAATCATAGCAATAACTGATTGTACCATTTTAGTAGTTTTTTCTTGTCTTTGAGGCATATCTGGTACGCTGGTAATAACTCTGAAGTGTGTTCTTTGAAACTAGTTGTGGCTGAGGTACTCTGTTTGACTTCTGAAACAAGTAACTATCATATTTTGGTTCTAAGGCCTCCCATGACTGTGAAATAACTGTTCTGATAGTTTTAATGAGGTTCTGTCATCAGGATGGCTATCACGGTGTCTTTGAAAGGTGAAGTAGACTTCAGGTGTCCCTTTGGTGGAGTAATAGCTTCTGTAGATGTGGCGTTCGAGACTTTTCTTTTGCTGATCAGTTTTGTTTTAGCCCCTTTAAACTCTTATTGGGCACTTAATTATGCCTTTAGGCCTTCTTCGATCATCTTTTTCTTTAAAATTGGGTCTTCGTCTTCAATCTATGGGTTAATTTTTTAATGCGTGTGGCTTATGCTTTAACCGTTGTCCTTTCTAGTCTTCACTTTAATCCTTTTATGGTGCACAGGTGACTTTAACTGGTGCTGGAGGGTTTTTCTATTCACCAGTGTTCATGATACACTGATAAATAGTAATAATAAACCCTGAATATCCCTTTTTGCATGTCCGGAACCAATATCATCATCCTTGATTCCTACTACTAATATTTGGCTGGAGGAGGGCCTGCAATATTAAACCACCATTTAGAACCTGCACATGATGAAAAACATTAATGAATCCTATTTTTTGTGGTTTGACTACTTTAGAAGGCTCAGCGAGGGGTTATGGAGCAGTGAGGAGGCAAGGTGAATGCAGCAGGGAAGGGTTTCATGGCGCAAAACCACGAAAACCAGGGTTCAAAACTAAGTTTGGCACGAAGAACTGGAAAACTGGTTTTCAGGAATACCGAAGGTGGTATTCGCACAAGGCATGGGTGGTAAGTGGTAATGGGCTAAATGAACACGATATGGCTTAGGTGCCCACACACGTCCCCCACAAAACCACCTATTTCGCATGAAAATAGCTTATTTGGGTCTTTTGGCGTTTTGGGCATGAAACGGGTTATGAACCGTCCGATTCGGGGGTTCCAGATCTACGGTGCAGAGTGAAGGTGATAGACGGAGCTGTTGCGGTCGGGTGGGACCGGTGGTGACATCATTTTTTTTTTTCGAGTAGTGAAATGTTATATGCGCGGGGTGAGAATTGGTTGGGTGGAGTTAAAATGTGAGGATCAATGGGAGCTGTCAGATCTGAGAGAACAACGGTGGAGATCATGAGGAAACACAATGAAAGGCCCCAACATAATCGGGTGGGACTAGCGAGATTATATGGAAAATTGAGAGAAAATACACATAGCGGGGGCACTTGAGGTATGGACGAGTTTGTGGGCCAGGTGCCTCCGTAGTAAATTTGGACCATTGGATGAAGATCTTGCATAGTCCAAGGAGTCAACTACGGGGGAACTCATATAGTTGACCTTTATGTTGAAGGTGCCCATGGGTGGAAGAGGAGGTGAATCAATGCGGCCCGTCGAATCTATGAGATGGACAGCCAGGATTAACTTCATCGGATCAGCGATCAGCGGAGAAGAGGATCCGGGAAGGAGGTTTTTGGAGCTGCGATGTGCCGATGGGAGAGCAAAATGTGATGGATAGAGAACCGTCGGATCGGGATCGAGATCGACGATGGAGACATGATCGAAGCTTCGCATATCGGTGATCTAGGCAGGCGGGATGAGAAATTTTGGAAGGAGTGATTATGATTTGCCGATGCGATGGAGGGGAGCGCAGACCGTCCGATCTGAGAGAGATCAACGGTCAAGATCTTATCGGTAGGGGATTCCATTAGAGGGGGAGATAATCGGCATGGCATGCGATGTGCTGATGTGATGTGGGATAGCTGTCAAATCTTGGAGAATGGATGGCTGCGATGTCATTGGAGGATCGACCACCGGTGAGAAAAATAAAATGGAAGTGGGAACTTGGAATCACCGATGCGCGATGGCCGATGGACTTAGTGCTCGGTCACGGAGTGCGGTCTTATGGTGGGAAAGGGGCACAGGTTCAAGCCAGTGGGGGCTTAAAGGTCCACTTTATGAAAAAGTTGATTCTTGAGGCCGAAATGGGGTTTTTTTAGGGTTTTGAGGGGTTTCGATAGATATAAAGAAGGGATTAAAACCAAATAAAGGGGACTCATATGGTTTTAAAGGGAATTTTGAAGGAAGTGGATGGATTTTTAACAGGAAAATATGAATGGAAGAGGGGTTCAAAGCAGTTTTCTTCAAGACAATAGCAGGGCTTTGTGGAGACATCAATGAGATGGACCTTTTGGACAAAAGGACACAACAAGGCTTCAAGAAGTCACATACTTGCTCCAAATTTTTTTCTTGAAGACTAATAGACCTGTTTTAGCCATCACAGTATATGAAATTTTTTTGGATAGCTAACAGATCTGTGTAATTGTGTTTTCTGTATCTAGATCTATTCTGTTTTGTTATGAAACACTATGCTACTGTCGTAAAAGCATCTAATTATAGATCTAGCGCACATGGATGCAAATCGAGACCTAAGTGACCCAACACAGAATGAGGTAATCTAGGAATTATAGGGTCTAACCCTGCCTTGCTTGCCTTACCTATCCTTTCTCAGGGTGTAGAAACCTGGTTCCAGAACCCACTCATACTACTTCAGGTGAGACTTTGACCTGCGAAAGCGGGTCACTGCCGAAAGGGCCAGTAGTATAGGGGTTTGTTGGCAAACATTGAGCTCTGAACTTGGGTTAGGACCGCTCGAGCCAACACCCGTTCTTAGCCTCCAAAGCATACCATCCAGTGTGGTTTGTGTAATTTTTCTTCCACGCCACCCATACTTGTCCAGAGTTGCCTCACCTCAAGTCCATGGTCAATGAGATGTTTCTGGAATCTGATATCCCATAGGTATATGTCACTATACTCGATTCAATCCCGGAACTCAAACCATTACACAAAAATCACCCTTGTGCTTTGTGTGATTTTCATGGCCACTACACTCACCTTTGTCCTCACCTCGAACAGTATCGTTCCTCTTTATAAGCCTTACGCCAATTCGAGGTCGAGCGCAATGAGTCAACCGCTCCCTTATTTTCGCATCTTGCTTTGGCAACACCAGAGGACACAGATGCTCCCATTGATATTCCCCCTTATGATGTCAAGATAACAGGGCCTTGGTCGAAATTCCACGATGAGACCTCCCTTGATGTTTCGCCTGACCTCCCTTCAGCACCCTCCCTAGTCTCAACATCGGTAGATCCTCTATCTACTTACTCTTTTTTCACCCCTTGTGACGATGCACATGCGAACTTCTCCTCTCATGATGAGGAGTAAGGTAGCTTCACCGCGTCAAGTGGTCTTTCTTCCATTAGTCACCCCATCTTCTATTATGATGACGACATTATGGAAGTATCCCCAAATCCTGACTTTATCTATCCCCCCTTACATCGAACTCATGCATTCGAACCACATGCACCTTGTGGCCATTACATTGAAACCCAATGTTTGGGTAAGGGGGAACCCATATTTGAGATACTAGGAGAAGCATTTCTCCACCACTCTCCTAGTGAATCTAGTCATGTCGACTCTAGTCCCATTATCCTTCCACATTTAGAAGAACCTCTAGAGTCCCATATCACTTCGAGATCACTCTAGGGATGATACCCTTCATCATTCCTTCATATTTCATCAGCAACCCAGTCTCATATACATTGTGGTTGACCAACCTATGGGTTTTCTAGGAGAACATCAATTCATTATCTCCAAATCATATCTTTGGGGTAGTAACACCATATATGCCAACCTAGAAACTTAAATTCCATTTGATTCATAGGTACAGTACCAAAAGAGATTTTTAATCATCTATTTCCTTTCTCAAACAGCATAACCATACTGAAAACAAGTGGTGCACCACATCATTAAAATGTGTTTATATTTCCCTTTTTCTAAATACATTTTGGCATGTCCATAACATACCTGGGGGCACTCATGCCCCTCAACTATAAAATCTTGGATCTTAACCCATAACATCACTGAAACCCCCTTTCTCTGACAGGTCACACTTTCCAGGTCATTCCCTGGGACAGGTAGTATTTTTCTACTCGGTACCTACTACCCAGGTCGCAGAACAGACCCCAAGAAAGTGCGACCTAGCTTGTTCATGAGCTCTGGGTACCTAAGCTGAACTTTCAACCCACTAAAATGAAAAAGTAGGATTATGCATCTTACCTATGACTGTCGGATCTTAAATTCCAACAGTATTTTTATCTGCTACAACTTCCGCAAGATTTAAGGCCTCCTCTCCTCACGACATTCACCACATCCACACCGACAAATGAGTGAATCTGGAAGGAAAATGCCTTATTAAAAGAAAACCCCTAATTTTTCTTTCGCTTGCTACGACCAAACCGTAGCTCAGTCTGACAATCTGTCTATACCATTGGAAATATCTCACCAAACCCTCAAATGGGTATCTATTATCTTTTTGTGATTTGATACTTCACCAGGACACATTTTTTCCAAGAAGCGCCACTTCACCCTTCCTAAAAATCGAATTTCTTCACTTGCAACACTTCTCTTGGGGGCACCACGTTGCCTCCATACTTTTCCACACTCATGTTGAATTTCATCGTGAGTTACCATCTTTTACTCATGCTTTTATGGTCCCCATTGGACCCTTTCCATATGTGGTAGCACCATCGAGTCACCCTTGTTTAAAGCATTCGAGTTGAGTCATCATTGCTTTCATGGAGTCTATCCTGAGTCCCTTTTCATCCTGCTATAGTCCTCCACCCTTCATTGCTTGGTCCCTCTCTCGTGTCACACATTATGGCCTTCAGTCCCACTATCTCCTATCCCTCATGATGATGTGTCAGTTGTTGTCAAGTCAATCATGCCCTTTATGCTCTAACAAGGGAAGTCGTCGTCAGTCCCCCCCATTTCATCATCATCATTGGTGTCAGTCTGTCAGTCACTCTACTATTTTCTCTCATGCCTTAGTTGAGGATCCCTTATTGCCTCACCTATGGCGGACCTCCTTCTGTCGACATCAACTCATTCATTCCAGAAGAGAGGTCTAGAGGGCGGTGTACCTTGGTTCCATCTTCCACTCTTGTTTGGTGCCTCGGATCAGGCAAAGGGACTCCTCATTGCCCTTTGACTTGATTGTTTCTTAGCTACAACTCCTTTCAGCATGATCAAGATCTGTATACTTGATGGTCTAGTGATGTAGCAGCTGACATCAGTGATTCCCAGGTGTATGTGAGATGTCTCAGCCCTCATGAGGGGGTGGCCCTACAGGTAGCCCCCCACACACTCTGATGACCTCTTCATTACAGCCTTCGATGCAGCTCCATACATTTGATGATGTCTGCCTCAGCTACTTGCAGCGCCTTTTTGTTTTCATGTATCAGTCAGATTTTTAGAGCCCTTTCTTATTTTCAAGGGCATATGGGTTTCATTTATATCTCATGTACTCAGATATCATTGTAAAAGTCCTGGCTGTTATCCTAGGCACAATATGTATGTAGGATTCATTATCATGTTGTTTATTTGGCTCATTTTTATGCCATCATTATGTCATCTCGTGGTTTTCTGGATGCCTTATTGTTTGTACTATTGCCTCGGTGGGCATAGGTATGCCTCTCCCGCCACCTAAAGCAGGTACTCACTTATCAAAGAGACTTGTCACACCTGTAAGTCACCTCCTCAGGTTCTAGTTCTTTCAGCACTTTGGTCTACCTTACACTCCTCTCTCTTTGACTTCCCCTTTGATGTCTAGTGATTGAGTTCTTACAATGTACTTCGGTCATATGATTAGCTCCTAATGCTCGCATGCTGGGGGGGAAATCTGTTACACCATTTTTTGGTCATCTAATCCATTGTTATTAGATGGACCTAAGTACACCAAGTAAGACCAATTTTACCCCAAGTAAAATCACATTCACTATGAAAAATAATTTAGTAAACCACCTCTATTAAGTTGTTTATGGTCTAAACAGGAAACCCCAGGGGAAAACATTAAGCAAATCCATATTTGTTTGATTTTCCTCAAGGAATAATTAGTTAAACAACAGTTTAATTAATATTCCTGGTTATATTTAACCCAAAAAAAGGAAATTAATTAGATAAATCATTATTTATCTTATTATTTTCTAAGAATAATTATTTAAACATTACTTAAATAATATTCTTTGTTAAATATGACTATATCTCCCTTAAATAATTAAATAAATCATTATTTATTTTATTATTACTCAACCATATCCTTAAAATGATAAATAAATCATTTATTTATTTATTATTACTTAATCACATCCTTAAAATGATAAATAAATCATTTATTTATTTATTATTTACAAATAAGGGGATTTGACTCAATTCAAATTCTTTTTCCCTCCAACAAATATAATAAAATATTCCATAAAATTTGGATCTTGATTTGGTTAATAATATTTTAATTATGCACCAATATCTAAACTAACTAAATATTTTTTTATAAATAGAAGGGTTTTCCCATTCATTTGTCACCTTTTGTTGCCTAAAGATCACTCTGGATCTCAACTTTTGGTCTGGCTATTGATCCACCATCATAGTCGTATTTTTCCATTTTAGTCTGGGTTTTCTACACCATCAAGAGAGAGGAATTATATATCTGAAGTGATGAGGACTTACAAGAACCCATCCCATTGAGGAGAACAGGGAACAACCTCTTGTGTTTTCCTCCCAAGTTCCATCAATACAAAATTTATTTAATATATTGTTGTCTTGTCTATTGGATGCATGGAGTAAATCTTATCTTTTATACTGTTTAATGTCTTCTAATGCATAGATATAGATTTTTGCAGCATTTATCTTGATCACCTAACTGCAAATCTGAATATATTAGCAGTCATTTTTGCTGTTAGGGTTGTTTTTTATGCGCAGCTAAAGTGGTATTTTTTCGTACACTTGGAATTAAGATTCATACTAACACCATGGACATATATTTTTCAGAAGACATGGGCTATTTTATAATCATTTATCTTGATGACATCATTGTTTTCTCCAAAAATGATAAAGAACATTTGCTTCATTTGAGAAAATTTTTGAGAAATGTAGAAAATATGGCTTATCTTTGAATCCCAAAAAGACACTCTTTGGTCTCCAAGAAGGAAAACTTCTTGGCCACATAATTTTTGAAAAGAGAATCAAAGTAGACACTAAAAGGATTCAAGGCTTATTGAAAATCAGTCATCCTAGAAACCTCAAGGAATTGCAATCTTTCATTGGGAAGATCAATTTTTTGAGAAGGTTCATCCCCAACCTTGCTGAACTTTTGATAAATATCACAAACATGCTCAAAAGGGAAACAAGGGTTAAATGGAACAAGCTCTCACTCAAACACCAGTTCTTATTAGTCCTGATTTCACTAAGGATTTCTACATTTTATCATTTGCCTATGAACACACCATTGTTGTAGTGTTGTTGCAAAAGAATAATACAAGGCAAGAAAAACCAATATCATTTTTCAGTAGAGCCTTAAGAGATGCTCCACTCAAATATAATTTCATGGAGAAATATGCCTTAGCCTTGATAAAAGCACAGAAATACTTCCGAGTCTACATTTTACACTCTCATATCATTTCTTTTGTCCCACATACAGTTGTCAAGGACATTCTAAATCAATACCCTGATGGTAAAAGGGGAAAATGTATTGCAATCATCTTAGAATATGATTTAGAAATTAGGCCTACCAAGATGATTAAAGGACAGGGATTAGAAAAACTTATGGCAGAATCAAATTTCCAAGAATTAGATATATATATGGTTGATGTTTTGGAAGAAAGAGAAGAATTCACTGCTCCATACATTGAAGAAATGTTTTTGAATTCATCTTGGTATGCTGATATCATTTATGTGCTTCTTTATCTTAATATTCCTCCTTCTTTATCAAATACTAAAGCCAGATTCTTGAAACAAAAGGCTTTAAATTACTACATTTGGGATGGAGTGTTATATTGGAAAAATGTTGTTGGCATATTGCTTAAATGTTTGCTTGAGAATGATGCAAGAAAAATCATGCATGAGCTGCATGAGGGAGAATGTGGAGGCCACCTTTACTAGAAGACCAAAACAAACAAGATTCTTAGAGCTGGCTATTATTGGCCCATCCTTTTCCCAGATACTCAAAAACAAGTCATGACTTTCCATAAGTGTCAATTTTTTTATGGAAAGAGAAAACTCTTACCTTTACCCTTGCATCCCATCAATATTGAGGCTCCCTTTCAGCAATGGGGTTTGGACTTTATTGGAGAAATTCACCCAACCTCATCTGGCCAACATAAGTGGATCCTTACTACCACTGATTATTTTACCAAATGGATAGAAGTTATCCCTTCTAGGAATGTTACTAACTCTGTCATTATCAAGTTCCTTGAAACCAACATACTATCCCATTTTGGTTGTCCTAGAAAGATCATTACAGACAATGTTGCTGCCTTCAAATCCAAAATAATGATTGACTTCTGTTATAAATACCATATCACATTAGGACATTCCACAACTTACTAGCCCCCAAGGAAATGGCCCAGTTGAATCCTCCAATAAAAGCCTGATCAATATTATCAAAAGATTTCTAAATCAAAATCATAAATCATGGCATAGTAAGCCGATTCATGCATTAGGGGCTGATAGGTTAACCACCAAGAAATCAATAAATATGTCCCCCTATCAGCTGGTATATGGATTGGATGTAGTCTTCCCTACATCTTTGGGAGTTCCAGTCATGAAACTTCTGCAAGAAGTACAAACAAAAGAAAATGACATGTAGAGAAGGCTGAATCAAACCATTCATTTACAGTAGTCAAGAGAGGAAGTATACCAAAGGACACAAGCAGTTCAATAGAACATTAAAAGACAAAATCAAATAACTTCGAAGTTGGAGATACAGTCTTGAAATGGGATTCTAGGAGAGAAGACAAAGGTAAACATGGTAAATTTGAGAATTTGTGGAAAGGGCCTTATATCATTCATTCAATTAGGGGTCATAATGCTTTCTTCTTACAAGGGCTAAATGGAGAATAATTATTTGGAGGTCCTATCAATGGCAGGATGCTCAAACATTATTTCTGTCAAGAGTCCTGATTCAAAATTTTCACTCATTATACATAACATAGCATGATAAAAATTACAGAAAATACAAAAACAATAAAAGAAAAAGAAAAAGAGGGCAAATTTAAAAGAGGTATAGCCCCATACCCAAAACAATACTGCTGAAAGTGTGCAAATCTAAATGCCACTGCTAATTTAAATGATATATTGTTCAGTCATCTAGCCTAATCATGGCTGAACATGCTTTAAATTTATGTTGATAAGTTAGTAGAAACAATGATTGTCAATATTATTTTAGACTTGACTTACCAGGAAGGATAGATTAGGAAAATATAAATATGTTGGTTCCACGTGCTCAAAACAAAACAAAAGAGATAATTAAGGATGCATTACTAATGACAAATCATAGCTTTATCTTTCTAAATTTACTTTATTGCAAATAATGTTTGTGTGTAGCTTGTTACAATACCACAACCATGGTGAATCAGACTGTCTATTCCTGATTTGAACCATGCTTTAAAATTCATGTCAATAGTTAGAGAATCAAGACTGCCAAATAGCTTAATCTTGGCAGTCAAATAGTTCAGGCAGAGAATAAAAAGAGTTCACCAGTTTAATCTGAACTCTAATAAGGATAGAAGTAGATAGTTTATTTCTATTTTTAAAAAATAAAAATGCCAAGATTTTTCCAGTTCAAGTGCACTAAAAGAAGAAAAAATGTTAGGAAAAGTAGGATTGGGTAGGTGGAAATGCTGCTAAGAAAGATCACATGCTGCAGATTATTAAAGATTGTCACTTCAAAAAATATCAGCAAGTCAAAAAGAAGGGAAATATGCCCAATGGAAAGGACATTGGTCTACTGAAACTCAGAGATTTGATCAACTGAAAGTTCTAGACACCTTGAAAGGAAAGTTGTCCTCCCCAAGTGAAACCATTGTTAGTCATTAGTAATTTTTGCTGATATCAAAAGATGACTAAGTTATAATCCTAGATTTCTAGAAACAATATTTGAGAAACATTGTGAGTTTTAGAAATCTCACTGCCTTCATTATCCTAAGCTTAACTGATTCACTCAAAACTTCATCTTTTGCCTTCTCAAAGGTTTACCCTATTGCTCCAAAAAGACTTAATCTTTGTAGGTCTATTTGCCTCATTTTATCACCTCACTTACACCCTCATTCATTCCCTTTTTCCCCTCTAAAAACCCTCAAAAATCCCCCTCATTCATTATATTTCTTCTAGAAGATCCTAAACAATGTAAAAATCCTTTTTACACTGCTTAAAGCTTAACTTTTTAGCCTATCGGATCCTTTAAAAAACCTTATGAAAACCTTGTTTTATAATAAACCTGCCTTCTTATGAAATAGGCCTTTTAAGCCCCTCCCAGCTTAAAGCCTAATCCCCTTCTCGTCTCTGCCCCCGGTCCCCTCTACTCCCACAGGACCGTTTCCTCCACCCATTCTCTAGCCCCTTCCCTATTCCAAATACACCTCCACCCCTTTTACTTTACATACCCTCATAAACCTTATAAAAACCCACCCAAACCTTTGAAATTTTTAAGCGGGCCCCCTTGCCTCAGCTCGCCTCTGTGTTTTCCACCGAGTCATCTCCACCATTGATCGGGATCTGTTCCCCCGATCCAACAGTTTTCGCCCCCCCCCAATAATATCTGCATATCTCACAGGCTCGTGCCACGCGTCAAATTCTCGCCACGTCATCACGCTCGGGCCCCACCTTCCACTTGACCCTGCTGCCAAACCATAACCTGACACCTGTCCGCGGGCTCCACTTCCCAAACCTGCACCCTGCTCCCAGACTCTATCTGCACCATTGATCTCACTCCTCAAGATATGGCAGTCCAGATCTCATTTCGCGGAGAAAATTGTGACGAGGTTTAATGTCCTTAACCCGCGTGAAATGGGCAGTTTCACACTGCCACGCGACGATTTCCTAATAGAATCGTGCAGCCCCCACTCGAAACCGCAAACTGCCTTTAACTCTGCTCCATTTCTCCTCTGTGAATACCTCCCGACAGCTCCAAACCCTAAAAATGCAGTCTTACCATTCCTCAGAGGTTTTTAAATTAACATTGTTTTATCTTTTGTTTAGGTTTTAATGGCGTTGATTCCCAAAAGGGCATTCCAATGATCGAGAAATGATCAAATTAAGCTTTGGATGATGATCCAAGAGGTAAATTCACATAAAAAGGGCTAGGAGGGTTTGCATAAAGGTTTACCCTCTATGACACATGATCATTGATGGGTTATAAACCCCCATACCATAAAGAAACCTCCCCTGCACACAAAAGACAATTACAGTCAGAAGAAGCAGTGAAGAAAATGAAGAACAGAAGGATTAAAGGGATAATTTTAAATCAAAGGATAAACACAAAGGATTAGCCATGAAGATAGTGATTAAAGGATGAAATTCAAAGGTTTAAAAAAAAGAATAAATAAACAAACAGTCATAAAGTAGAAATAGAGGATAAAGGCAGTAGGGCGGATTATCAAATTTGAAACAAAGTTCAAAGGCCTAATACAGAGTTTTATGATTAAACAAAGACAGATTAACCCAAAGACAAATTCGAATGACTAAATCAAGAAGCAGTTACTCCCCCAAAGTCCAAACTGCCACCTACAGCTTGATTTCTTTTCATAAAGGTGTTGGGAATTTATTACACAGTCAGAGATATTTTGAAGCGGCTCAATAGTTATTGCAAATTTATTACAAAGCCTTTAAATTCAAACATTTCAGCTATTCTTCCTTAGAATTTAAGACGGGAGTTATTGAAACAGAGTACTTGCAGATTTCCTGCCTTGAGCCTTACATGGTCTTCAAGGTTAGGAATGCACTTACTCTATAATAAATGATACTCAAACCCTAACTTAGCTTCACTTCCTCATTTGCATCATAAAAACTACATCTAAATTCATTATATTGTGGGCATTTGATGACTCTTTGAAGTAATACATATTCTCTTGGAAGTTGAAGGAAATTGATGTCTTGGATCTTGTGGATGCCCTGATTTGTTTGTTGATGGAGGAGGCTACATCATTAGATCCCTGAGCTTGGATATTGGTGAATTGCTTCTATTTGTTATTTTTATTTCTTGTTTTCATTATGTTTCTATCTTTCTTTGTTACATTAGAGTAAAGTTTTTAGGCTAATAAATGTCTTTTGAAAGCACCTTAGTTCTATTTACTCTTCATTGTCTTAATGTTTTCTTCTACAAGGTCTAATTGGAGGATTCATAACTGCCCTCTAGTTCCATCTAGCTTGTTATTTTAGAAATGATTCAATAGAGTATAACCAAGGAATTTATTTTTTGGTAAATCCATGTTCATTGGTATGGCTTGAGAGGTTGTTTTAAGGAATGATTTCAATAGAGTAAAACCAGGGAGATTAGTGGTGAGTCCTTGTTCCTTGAGTACAACTTGGGATATTTTTTTTATTCTTAAATTATGCTTAGTATATTTTAAACTAGGGAAGTCTATGGTGTGCCATGTCCTCTAGTCTACCTTTAAAAGTTGCTTTAAAAGAACCCTAAAGATTTGGTCAAAATCAGATTAGATTATTTCTATTTGATCTTATGCTGCTCTCACTGTTTATCTTATATGTTTTCTTATCTGAAAGTAGTATTTTGATTGCTGGATTTTTGTTTGAAAGGTTTTCTTATCAAAAAAATTTCCAAAGAAGTCTATGGCTTGTCCTGTTCTTTGGCTTGCTTCAAAAAGTTACCTTGAAAGATGTCTCTTGTTTAAAGTACATGATAAAGGATTCTTAATTGCCCTTTGTCCTATTTTTCATTCTTGCCCTTATTGTTCACCTCATTATCCTAAAACTTTGAAGAACCATTGGCCAATTTAGATTTTCCCTATGATACTCCCCGATCCATTAATACATTTATCATGACTTTCATTTGACTCCATTGCCCAATGACTTAGATATTTCCTCATTCTATCTATGCTCTTTGATCATCATACCCAACCAAAACAAACAGAAAAACCTCATTCATAATAACTAGCCTAAAATCAACCCTTAAAGCAAACAAGCACACATCCTCTGCAAACAACCTGAGAGATCCCTCTCTGAGTCTAGGAAGGCTAGGTCCTAGAACTCTAAAGACTCGTTTCATGTTACCTTCTCATTTGGTATCCCAATCTGCCAAATCACAAGAAACTAACAAGAAACAATCTTTATTAATGGATAGAAGGGGGAGGTTACAACAAATGATTGATTTGATGTCACCAGCTCCAGCATCATCCCGGCCTCATCACAATGAACATCTCTCCAGTAGCATATCGCTCAAATCAAACACTTAATTGAGAAACCAATAGCATTTATTTACCCCATTTCTTCCTTCTCAAGCACTAGGATTTGTGCTCAATTTATAGATCAGCTGAAGGTATTTTCACAATAAATGACTTTCTAATAATAGGTAAGACATGTTCCCAAGCTCAGAGGTGTTATATGAACACATGGATTCAAATTTTGACACATATGGAATCTTCTAGAAGGCACTGGCCATGTGGAGATTCTGTAACAATGAGAATTTT
Organism: Pinus albicaulis; assembly: GCA_034641835.2. NCBI lineage: Eukaryota > Viridiplantae > Streptophyta > Pinopsida > Pinales > Pinaceae > Pinus > Pinus albicaulis. The sequence continues at coordinate 273,023 of JAXQQM020086908.1, forward strand.
TCTCCCAATTGACCAATGCACTCTTGAATGTTGGGAACTGCTTTGTAAAGCACCCTTGAATGTAGGTAACTATATATGCAAAGCATTTAGTCCCTTGAGAGGCTGTGTTGGTGAGCTCATAGGTGACATAACATGTACTTCAAATCTTGGAAACCTTGCAATGGAATTCATGGATGATTTTTTCTTTTCCTTTGTCATAGGGCATGTAGCAACTAAAATGATAGGGGATGATAGACCCTTTTTCATTGGTTTTGGGGATGATGTATAGTTTAACCAAGTCATTGGGAATGGTGCCCAACTTGACCTATAATAGATTGCCCCCTAAAGCATGAAGTCAAAATAATAATAACAATATTTTTTGATTGAGATGCTTTACACTGTGATGGGTTGGATCTGAAGCAGAGTGGCGACCTGCATCAATATTACAATACATCACATCATGATATATCCTCTTGATCACATTGCTGAGGGAAGGAATTCCCATGCTCAGCACATAAACTATCTAATAACATGTACATAGTGCAGAAAGTCATCTACATTGGAATGTTGCCCAATACAGACATGCCTACAGATATAGGCCCATGTTTGGATGGCGATCTATATGTAAGGTCACCATACAAATGATGTGTACAAAAATCATGAAATCGCAGCCCAGATAGCTGAAACTAGATACAGGGTCTTCTTATCTCATTCACTTGATCGTTCAGGTACAACTCTAGCCATTCGAATATATGATTTGTAGTCAAACATGGTAAGACATCGTTTGATTACCATCCAATGATGTGATTTGTTAAAAAATGTGAGAGAAACACCATTGATTTCAAGGGCTCTCAAGGTACTGTAGTACATTTTGTAAGACGTGAATAGATGGTTTGATGTTGAACGCCAAACAAAACATTTAGGTCAAAAGTCCGGAAGAGAGGATATTTTTGATGTTGTAACAAGCCTCATGGTACTGGAAGATGATGATTCTAATTAAACTTCCTAGATGATGATTTGACATCGACAGGAAGCCACTTTATTGCAAAATGGGAGCTACTAATTTCAGAGATAAAATATGACTTAATATAGAAATGTTTAGGGATTACTGTCATGAGAATGAAGGTTTATGAGTATTGCAGAAGGATGAGTATTCACTGGATGACTTCTCTTGAACATATCAGCGACACTGAGATGAGTTGGCAGCATTGACCCAAAACCGAAGTGAAGGTATGATAAACCATAGGTATGAATGAACTGTCAAGAATATTACCCAACCCAAACAGTCACAATGATGGAGTGAAGTGTCATGTTCAAGAGGGACCTATTACTATAAAAAGTTATGTTCACTTTCCAAAATTTTCCCCGGTCATTTGTCAACCATTACCTCTTTATTTTTTAACAAGCTTGATCAGGATAACATATGATTGATCTATAATTCAACCCTTCGGGCGAATAATATATCATTATTTAATAATTTAACGAGTCTAGCGGTGAATGAAACTTGATTCTTGCCATGATCAACAAGCCCATTGCTATTTTATGTTTTAATGAGCCTAATGGCAGTGACAGCCCAGTCCTTTTTCATATTTAGAGAGTTTGAAAAAGAGGATGAAAGAAAACTCCATAAGTACTTTTTCGTAAAGTTGTCGCTCAGATCTGAAAAATGTGTAAAATGATATCTGAGAGAACCTCCTAGCCATGTTTGACTAAGGCATTCCTTTTTCATAAATAATCCATCTTCGTCTGGAAAAGGGTTAAACTTATACTAAGTAAATATCAATTCATTTACTTTTACGAGCTCAAAAATACAAGTGCTCGAAAATATTTTCACATTATCGGAGTCTAAAAAGAGCTAAAAGAAGACTCTAGGGATTCCTTTTTTGTTGTTATCAAAGCTCGAAAAAGAGATAAAAGTGTGCTTCAAGTCCTTTTTCATTTTTATCAAAGCTCAAAAAATAAGGATAAAAGTATGCTTTGTGGTCAAATCATTCTTGAGATAAATATACATGACTAATATGTTCATCAATTGAAAAACCTATTCAGAATAGCATCAAATGGATTAAAAATACATGTTTCATGATAAAAATAGAATAAAACCATAGTCACAACAATAAATATTATTTGCAAACAATCAAATGACTAATTAAAAGAGTTTTACTATTCATTTTAACCATTTGAAAGTTACCATTTTCATTTTGGAGATCTGAACCTCTTTTTGCCCCGAACTTCAACAGTTGATTGGGTGCAATTGGTAAGAATTTTTTGAATGCCCCCTACAAGAGTAGATGCCCCCCAAGCTTCATTTCATTCAGCTAAGAAGACTAATAACCAGATGGAATGAAGGTTCATTTTACAAGATCAGATGGAAGACTCGTCTTAATTATGAGAGGATTCATTTCATTTTTTAAAGAGCTTGACATAGGAAAAGAAATATGCTCATGGGACGATGTTTTAGTTTTTAACGAGCTTGACACAAGAAAAGGACCTATGCTCATGACCTGTTTCATTTTTTAACGAGGTTGACACAATAAAAGAACCATCCTCATAACCTATTTCATTTTTTAACAAGGTTGACACAGTAAAAGAACCATCCTCATTGTGCAGTTGGACTAGTAAGTATGCATTGGAAAAGATGTAGCCGAACGGAATCATCATTTAAGGAGTTTGATGAGCACCACAAATGATAAGTTATAACATGCATTGACAGGTCTTCTCCAGTATTTTCATTGAATTTTGGAATTTCCAAGTGTAATTTTTGTGGTATCAAGGGCCACCAAGGAGAATAACTGATGGGATCAGCTTGATATTACAATGAAGATGGGATTAAAGGATCAAGTTGTTCAGTACTCATAAGGGAGGAACTAGATAGGATTCAAGATCATGACATGGGTGAAGTCAATGGACAAAACATCGAAGATGAAGCAATAGTAGAAGTTTTTGCAGTTGAAATAGATGGTTCAGTCTAGGATGTTATCTCAGCCATGGTCAAATGACCCAGTGTATACCTTATAGAATCTATGGGGACTCGAAGTAAAACAAGATCAACAAAAGCAGAGGAAGGTGATTGAGGAAAATAATCACACACCTAAAGCTCCTCCCCAAAATGAGTTAAAGTTAAAGGTGTCTCGTCTTGTGATATTTCTTCAATCGAAATAAAACCAAGTGGAAGAACTTCGTCATCAGGCCTGAAGTATATTTCAAGTGGTTGACTACGTGATATGGGAGACTCAATGGCTACAATAGATTGTGGAGTGACCAATACAGGAACAAATTTTGGTTGTTTGACTTTGAGATCTAGATGTTCTTCAATTAGGGCATATATAAACTAAAATATAAGGGGATGAGACCTTATTTCATTGGTCCTGGGGATGATGTCTAGTTTGACCAATAACAGTTGCCCCCTAAAGCACGATGGGATCTGGATCAACTTCCAATTGAACAATGTTAGGTTCAAGAGGTAAGGTCTCATTGATTGGATGGATCGTGACCACGGGTAGTTGTGAGGACTCCGTCTCGACAATAGTATACAAACGAAGATTTGTAGAAGCAACTTGTGCCGAATCTAGTATATGTGAAGATGATGCTTCACCAGAGGTACCGATAGTACTGGTTTCGGTAGAGTGATGTCATCTTCACCGACCAGAAGTGACTTTCGATGGTAAAGGTGGTTTCAATGCAAGTCTACACGAACGACGAGGAAAGGGATTTTCTTCTTCCATGATAACTAATTTATTTTATGACCAAAAATAAATAAACAAAATAAAAGGGTAATTCTAGGCAAAAGGTTTACCAAGAAACTGTGAACTTCAGAATACCTCCTGGCGAACCAAGAAGTATAGGCAGGCAATCTCCCCGAATGTTGTGTTCGGTGCATCACAATTTACAAGGTAGATGACTCAGTTCACTATGGATGGATAACAACCTAAATTTGTCCTCCCAAATATATCCAAAGGTACGTGGAGGCCCAAGTCCATATTAGTGCTATCTAATGCGAAACCACACAATGAGAGCACCCCTTTATACTTTTCACACTATAACACCGCTTGATATACCCGAAGGTACATGGAACAGCTACGATATACTTACGTATGTGGAGTGAGGTATCACACTCAGAATGTATCGCAGACAATTAACGACAGTTGCTATGTTTTACGACACCGAAACACGTCTCTAGCCTAGACCTTCTAAATGTTATCGTTATGGTTCCAATGTTTTTCAGGTAAATTGATGTAAATTTTAAATTGATCTTGTTTATCAATTTTCCTTTCAAGGTTCACCGTGATGATGTGATGGAAATTCCTAAAATGTAAACTAAAATGATAAGCAAACTTTTCAATTTTAGATTTTTCAATGAAAATCTTAGCTACTACAAGGAGAGAGCAATATTTTTTGAGAGCAAACAACAAAAAGCACAAACTGATATGCAACTTTCCTAATTTGTTCCTATGTAAAACACACAATTCACTATATGCAAATGCAGGTTTTTATTTTCAGTCCCCTTAATGTGAATGCAAAAAGGAAAATATATGCATCAAATCAACAAAAAACAAATTCTTTCTTCTTTGAGAAACGATGAATTTAACAACAATTTCTCTTTTAGGAAAAATGAAGAATTGAACTATAATTTTTCCTACAGGAAACAAAAAATTTAATAACAATTTCCTTTACAAAAACAAATGGATCTAATGCATAAATAAAATACTTTGAATTTGATTTTTCAATGATAAAGAAAAACACTTAAAGAGGCATTGAACAAACTTACTTTTCAAAGGAGGAAGATTCAGGAAAATTCATTGGTCTCTATGAGGCATCAGACAATTGAAAACACAGCAAAAAAAATGCTGAAAGTGATGGAAATGAAAATTTCAAAAGGAATTTAGTTGGCTTAGGGGGAAACGCAGTCTATAAAAGGAGACAATGTGTTTCAAATCACCCCTAAGTGGGAGATAGTGCTATGCAAAGCATTGTGTCTTGACCAACAGTACGTTGGGTGCAGCAGAGAACAAAATTCAAGCTGCTAAACACACTTATAATGAAATTATTTGTTTGAAAAGCATAATAATTGAGAGTAGATGCTACTGGGTGGATAAGCATAGGAAAAAACACCAAGGATGAAGGTAAAGTCCCCAACGAAGTCACCAATTTGTTATGTGGAATTATGAATTATGGATAAAACACATTCCCTAAATGTGGTGCTATGCATTTAGAACAATAGATCAAAGACTTTGTAGACAATTTTCCTAAGAGTAAATAGACACAGAAATATGGAGAAACTTACTTGGATTCCAAGCGCTTCCTATTCTCCTTTTATCACTCTTGTTGTAGCTTCCAATCCAACTTTGATCGCAAGACTAGTTCTTGCGAGTATAAATGATAAACAGCAAAGAGATTGCAATATACAGATGACTATTTACCTTAATCAGTTAAATCAATGAAACATGAAACATATACATCAGCTAAGAATCCATAATATGAAAGATAGAAGCTTATACAGATACATATATGGGAAAATGAGTAGCAATCTTTATTAATGGATAGAAGGGGGAGGTTACAATCAATGATTGATTTGATGTCACCAACTCCAACAACATCCCAGCCTCATCACAATTAACATCTCTCCAACATCATATCACTCAAATCAAACACTCAATTGAGAAACCAACAGCATTTTTTTACCCTATTTCTACCTTCTCAAGCACTAGGATCTATGCTCAATTTATAGATCAGCTGATGCTAGTTTCACAATCAATGACTTTCTAGTAATAGGCAAGAAATGTTCCCAAGCTCAAAGGTGTTAGATGGACACATGGATTCGAAGTTTGACACATATGGACTCTTCTAGAAGGCACTAGCCATGTGGAGATTCTGGAACAATGAGAATTTCGCTCCCAATTGACTAATGCACTCTTGAATGTCAGGAAGTTATTTGCAGAGCACCCTTGAATGGAGGTAATTGCATATGCAAAGCAGTTAGTCCCTTGAGAGGCTGCATTGGTGAGCTCATAGGTGATATAATATGTACTTCAAATCGTGGAAACCTTGCAATGGAAGTCATGGATTATTTGTTCTTTTCCTTTGTCTTACGACATTTTAGCAACTAAAATGATAGGGGATGATAGACCCTTTCTCATTAGTTCTGGGGATGATGTCTAGTTTAACCAAGCCATTGGGAATGGTGCCCAAATTGACCTATAACATGCTCTAACTAACAAAATGGAAATAAAACCAAACTTAAGTAAATATAAGAGAAGGGAAGAGTATACCTTAGATGATAATATACAAAACACATGTTTGAATATCCAGAAAGGGTTGATTCTCTAACAACACTCCAAATTGTTTTGTCTTCTTACAAAATAACTTTGAAACTACCTGCCAAATATTAATCAATATCTACACTACAAAATAAACCCTATAAATAACTAGATAATATTACCCACTATGAAGATAAAGAGTTACCCCATTTATAAGGTTCTTCCCCTATAGCTCATGTATTATAAACCTCCCTTGAAGTGTGGTTAAATATGGCCCAAGGAAACACTATGGACGAAGCCAAAGAACCCTCGATCCAAATAAAACAATCTACCAAGACTCTAGAAATTCGACCAATGATGAGACTATCCCTATTATAGAAATCTTAGAGAATTGAATAAGACACTTGATCCAAGAAACCCAAGAGCTCAATGACAGAATTAGATGTCTTTGATTTATGAATTGGTCAAATTTTTGGCACCTTCAAAAGTAAAATTAAAACCAAAACAATGAAGAATTATGTTTACCTTATTTTTATAAATAGTATCATAATTATTATTATAATATCGATTTTTAAATTAATAAAAAATTTTCATTTATCATACAAGTGAATCAATGTATACATATAAAATATATCATTTGATTACAAATTTTATTAAACCCCAATGTTATAATACATATTATATATGTTTGTGTTGTTATGATGGTTGTTATCATAAAATTTATTTACTAAACAATAAAATATACATCATTTATTTATTTAAAAAAAAAAAAATTACTTTGAAAAAAAATCATGAAATCATGATAAATGATCACATGAAAGTTATAACATTCTAAAATTTTAATGATAGATGGTTTTCATTAACATCTCTTGAACAATTTTTTTTAAATAATACATAAATAAATAATATAATAAAAATTAAATTAAATTTTATTTAGAATACATTATAATGGTATATGTATTATGATATATACGAAAGGAATAATAAGTATCTCTTTATAATAATTATTTTTTCTTTCTGTACTTGGATATATTATAATCCATTAATTAAAAACTAACAACTTGTAGGGAAGTTAAGATTCAACACAAGTTTAATGTAATGTCCCTTACATAATTTACCAAGGATTTTTAAAGGTTTTTACTTTCCAAACATGGCTTCAAGAAATAACTCAGTAAAATCCATGTAAATTTCAATAAACACCAACAGTGGAAGAACTTAGAAATGGAAACAATGGAACAAACCTAGAATTTGCAGGTGCAAAAATATTTTATTTAATGAAAAACCATAGAGAAATTTTTACAAAATACTAATTTTATTACTTCAGGGAAATTCCCCCAAAATTAATTATGATGACTCAGAAAAAAATTCAAGCACATAAAATGCCATTAATTTGGCTCCTTACTAGTGCAATACAAAAACTCAAAGAAGAATTGGACATTTGATTAGATCAAGTGTATTCATCCCACAAGCCTAAAAATCCAACCCTACACTACAAGGAAAAGACCCTCTAGCAGATGTTTTTGAGGAACCCCACAGAAAAATACCCCATACATCCATTTTTAATGGAGGTTACTAGAGGAGGTTGGTGGCTAGAGGGTTTTGCGGATGTTTTCCTCTCTGTGCACTTATCATTGAAAGTCGCCCCGGTGCTCTGGAACCGAGAAAGCACCAATGCAGACCAAAAAATTGGCACACCGAACACCGTGCACTCCGTACACACATGCCTGGTGCATTGTATTATTCTATAACACAGGTACGTCACAACTCTTCTGCACTAGTGCAATATAAAACATCGTGCCAAAACCGAAACCACCCGGTGCGGTAGAAAGAAACCGCACCTGTGCTTCATAATACATCATGCCAAAACACAAACTGACCAGTGTGTTTGTAAGAAACAGAACCGGTGCGCCTATAAACCACGCACACCGGTAAAGGGTTAAATTTTAAAAAAAAATTACAGCAAAAACCCAGTTTTTTCAGTTTTCCAGTGCTGTTGAGCTCTCAATTACCGATGTGCGCCCTACCATAGAACGCATTGATGCACACAAAACATTGGCACACTAAATAGCATGTGCGAAGTACACACACATCCAAGGCATCCTATTACTGTAACGCTCTAGTGCTTCAACACGCTTCCGCGTCGGTGCATCATAAAACACCGCACCAAAAAAGAAACGCGTTGGTGCGTTCTTATCCAAGAGCACCGATGCACCTATAAACCGCACACACCGGAATAGCGTTACACAAAAAAAAAATTAAGGCCAAAAAACTAGTGCTTTACGACTATTTCGCACCAGTACTTTACGGATATTCCGCCCCGGTGCATCATCAAAATTTCACGCCAAAACTGAAACGTCTTGGTGCGGTGTTAGGGAACCACCCCGGTGCATTATAAACAATGCGCCAAATTTGACACAGCCCGGTGTGGTTGTAGGTAAGCATACCAGTGCGCCTATTAAACTCCGCACACCAGAAAAGGGTTTAAAAAAAAAAAAATTACGACCAAAAAACCACATTTTTCACTTTCCTCAGTGCTCCAGATCTCTCAAGCACCGGTGCCATGTCCCCTTGTCTAAGCCACCCTGACATCGATGCTCTCATTGCACCCATTGCACACATTGCTACTCTGCACTGGCCACCAATCTCCAGCTTGAATTTTGAAAAACGGTGGGCAAATTTTCTTTTGAAAATTTTACAGCCAATATGCCTCCCTGACAACGAAATGTACAGGTATTTTTATATTTTTTCCATAATTAAGCCTTTTAGCGGATTATAAATTTAAATAACCATTAAAAAGAAAAAATAAAAATTTGTCGCGCGGTGCACCGGAGCTGTTCGGCTCACACCGAATAGCGGTGCTACCTGTAAAATTTACAGGCCGCACTGCCACTGATGCTAACAGTATCCGCATTGTTTCTGGGGCAGTACCAAAAGGCGCCCCAGATAATTTTAAACTAAAAAAATAAAATAAAAGTCGGTGCACTCATTTATCCAGGCACACTGTTGACCACGAGAATCATAGTGCAGTGCGTTGACGGAATTATTCGCCCTTGTTTATGTTAACGCACCGCATTCTGGATTCCGAGAGGGTCAATGGTGTGGCTGAGTAAAAGACTGCACCGTCGATTATGTAATTTTCCAGAAGTTGGTGCGCTGACATGCCTATATGCGCCGAGGCATATATTTCAGTCAGTGCACCGCTATTCTGAACTTTGATCAAGGTAACGGTGCTTGGAAAATAGATAGCTGCACCGTGGCCGATGCGTTGTATTTCATTAGGGGCACCATCACCGGTGCACTACATCCTTAAGATGCACCGCCACAGGTGCGTGACTGTTCTTATGGTGCACCGACTTGTCTGTTTGTTTTTTTTTTCAAAAAAATATATATATTTATATTCCTAAATACATGTCTATTTTAATAAAAAAAATTATTTAATATCGCAATGATTCAAAGAGAAGAGGAGCAACAGTAGAAACAACAAGCTGAACAATATGACATGATTCGCTAATGGGAGGCCAGAGAGAGGAAGAGAGATGCATACGCTCACCCCATTACTGTAGATACCCATGGGATCCTTAGGCAGGTAGGCCTCCTCAAATTCTATGAGGAGGCTACTTCCCTAAAGGCCCATAGTGTGTTTTTGAGATATCTTATTCGCAGGTGGAATGCCCACCGACAGGCTTTCTAGGTTGGTCCTGACCATTGGTATACACCCACTTAGGAGGATATTTATTTTATTATAGGACTATCGAGGAGAGGGGTGGATTTTACCTCATTCCCAGATGTGCCAGCTAGTTGTGTAGCAGGGAGTCAGTTAGTTTACTCCCAGAGATAAATTGTAGCACATGTACTGTCTCCTTCATAGTTTCAGGTACCTGGAGGTCAATTACATATAGGATCTTTTGGTAGATAGGATGTGCAGTGCCTCTCCCTTATCATTTCAACCATTTTGCACAACACCAATGATGGGAAACACATTATTTTCTCGCTTTTATATTATGTTGATTCTTTAGTACAACAGCCACGACTTGTCAAGTGGTCTACCATTTTTTTGTGGCAGTTTTGTACAGCCTTAGATAGATTTCGTGCTCATGCACAAGAGAGGGTCAACTTCCCTTTTGCTTCAGAGTTGTTTTTTTTATTTTTTGAGAGGTTTGCAGAGGTGAGACCTATTTTTGTTCGACAGCGTCGTAGGCCGATGTTTGAGGCCCGGATGCATATGTGGGGCAGATGATGCCCAAGAGGGGAGACACTTTGTTTCCAGCCAGGATATCACATGATTCACTGAACTTACTAGCCAGTGTTGATGGGATGCATCCCTTCATTATGGTCCCATGTCCTTATGTTGGCTTAGATTGGCGAGGGTGTCCCAACATCCTCTTCACAGCTGATGAGCCGCCAGATGATAGAGGTAATATTACTGTTTTATTATATTTATTCTAACATGTTCTTTAACTTGTTTTTATTAACTTATGTAATGAAATTATCTAATTATTGTTGTGTACTTGTATATATTTTGCAGACATTGGATCTTTTGATGGTGAGGAGATGTCGGGTCCACCACATGATCTAGGTGTGGATCCTGATGATGAAAATTAGGATATGGTTGATGCCGAGGATGATCATGATGAGGATGAGGTCGGTGCAGCAGAGAGACATGCTCCTGCTCATCATAGTGCATCGGAGCCGCCTTTTGCTAGACATGGTAGATATGAGACCAGATTTAGGATGGAGTTGGCCAACCAACTCTTGCATTGATTTTTGATGTGGGCATAAGGCCCGCTCATTACAGAGACATACAAGCCAATGATAGGTTGTAACAGATGTGGAGAGCCATGCCGCGTGACATGTACGGCCTGATGCGGCATGTCGTAGGAGCTATGACAATTGTTACGCGACTGAGGAGGACTTTCCATAGCTATAGGCGTAGTCGAGCCGCGGCATGTGATGGACAGTCTGCGAGCAACGACTCACATGCATCTCATGATCGTTCACCTCGCGGCGCACCTGATGAGCATGACGCTCCACTGGCAGCATCTGACAGTCATCATGGAGATGAGACTGGACCATCGGCCATGTCCAGGCAGCAACCTGCAGCTGCATCCATTAGTACTATTCATGATCATGAGTAGGTTGGACCATCGACCGTCAAGGTTGCACTATTGATTGAGCAGGACTCCACTACTACTGCTCATATTGATGTTGTACTACCACCAGCAGATACATCCATCAATACTAGTGATCATGATCATGAGCAGGCTCGACCATCGACTGTCGAGGTTGTACCCAGCTTTACTAAGCATGCATCCACTTGTAGTACTTCTATTGATGTTGTTATACTATAACTAGCGCCTGATCCATGACATTTATATTACAGTTGTATATTTTTAACATTATTTAGTTATATATATATATATATATATATATATATATGGTCAATGTATTTTATGTTCATGTTGCAGTTGTACTTAATTTTCATGTTGGTGATCATCATGATGTGGTGCATATTATTAGGTCATGTTAGATATGTTCATTTAATGTTTAGCTTGCAGATAGATGTGTATATGTGATAGCATGAGTTATTTGAAATATTGAGACGTATATTTGATGTTCGTGTTGTGATGATGTTAATATATAATGTTAATTTGATGTTTGAATGTGTTTATTAGTCGAATATGATGTTTGTACGATGAGCATGCAGGATCGTGATGATGTTTATTAATTAATTTAATATTAAATGACCATGATATTTTATTAAATATTATGTCGTGATTGTAATTTTAATTTTAATTGAATTGTATGTAAAATATTTATAAAATTGTAATTGTAATTGTATGTAAAATTGTAAATGTAATTGTATATAAAATTCTAAAATTGTAATTTTATTTGTAACTGTAATTTTAATTGAATTGTATGTAAAATATTTGTAAAATTGTAATTGTAATTGTAAATGTAATTCTATGTAAAATTGTAAATGTAATTGTATCTAAAATTCTAAAATTGTCATTGTTTTGTAATTGTAATTTTAATTGAATTGTATGTAAAATATTTGTAAAATTGTAATTGTAATTGTAAATGTAATTCTATGTAAAATTGTAAATGTAATTCTATGTAAAAGTAAAATTCTAATTCTAATTCTAATCGTAATTCATATATGTGAAAGTAATGTAAAATTTTCATTGTAATTATTGTACTTTTAATTGTAATTGTATGTAAAATATTTGAAAACTTTAATTCTATTAATGTGAAATTATTTTATTAAAATATTTAAATTTGTAAATTTGAAAATAATTGTAAAATAACAAATCTAGAATAATACGAATTTTTGTAACATAATAAAGTTTAGAAAATAATGAAAATAAATTCATGTACTTTATAATTATCATTATTTTATTATGATCTTACATAAAAAAAAAAACTTTATCTAGTCCGGTGCGCTTATCATCCTAACACGGACCGGTGCATCGTATTAATACGACGCACTGGTGCGTCACAACTCTTCCGCACCGGTAACAAATAAACGCAAATAAAAAAAAATGCAATTCTATTTTCTTTAAGTGAAAAAAAGCGTCAATTTGAAAAATGAGCGGCAAAATATTTTTGAAAATCTAATTTCATAAAATAATTCTTTAAATACTAAACACTTTTCAATATTTCACTATTTTTGCTAAAATTTGCAGCCAGATATTTGCAGGAGATAGACCTGGAGCAAGAGAGAAGGAGGGCACTATGGAGCATCGAAATACGTTCTAACAGAAGTATTCAGACAATCAAAAACCAAACCTCCGGTGATTCAAACCCTGTATCATATAATTTGAAACCATCTCGTGATTAAATTTGATTTTTTTTTTACTTTTTTTCTGCAGTTTTATCCATTTTTATCCTAAACCCTTCATTTTTTTTGTTTTTTCCTTTTCTTCTCCCTGTTTTTGTGACTTCAGAATTAGGGTTTTTCATTTTAGATTGACGTCCAACCCACGAGACGACTTGCATAGTCAGATCCCAATCCATTCGGTCATTGCATGGATTTTTGAAAAAATGGATTTTTCTTTCTCGGTGTGCCCTGCGTACACTACCGCACCGGTGCGCTATATTATACAGTGCACCACGTAATTACTGTAGTAAAAAAAATGAAACATTTTCTCTAAATCCGTGCACCAAATCTAAAATAGGGCACCGGTGCTCCATTTAAATGGGCAAGCACCATACGGTGTATTACACTGTTTTTGCGGTGCTTTTATAATTCCCCGCACACCGTTAGGTCTATTACACTATTTTTTGTGGTACATTTATAATACCCAATGCACCGTACGGTGTATTATACTGTTTTTTGGTGTGTTGTTAATATCCCCACACACCGGCTGCGGTGCACACCTCATGAAAGCCGCACCAGTGTCTTTAGATTTATTTTCTACCTGAAATGTTGAGAATTTATTTATAAATATATTAATGAATGATATGGTACAAGTTTAAGATTGATAAAGAAATGTATGACAAGAGATCAAGTAACAAAAATATTGTTAACACATCAAGAAAAGCAAAAAAAGCAAGTACTTGATAAATTCTTTATAAAAAATATTATTTTTGAACTATATGTAAGTTTAACTAATATATATTGTTTACTGTGTATCATGTAGAGCCACAAAATGATGAATCTCGATATGATTATTTCTGATCTAGGACCAGAAGAGCGTAGAATTTTAATGGAAAAATTGCAAAAGGATGAATCAGGTGAATCAGAAAATACTATGGATCCAATATGAGTTTCTTTTTTTAATTATCATTAATAATATACTTAAAATTATTAGATAACATGTGTCAAACAGTCTACTAATTCACATCTGTTTAATGTTCTACAGGGACCAACAACTCAGAAAATGAATGTTGTTCTAAGAAAAGAAAAAAAAATAGAACATGCAAATGAAAATCAATTGCTCCTTAGCTCATCTGGAGTGGTGTTGGAAGTTAACGAAAGGGGGAAAAACTTTTACAAAAGTTTGAGGAATCTAGTGGAACGAATGTATAGACATTCTTTCCAACAACAAAGTGCTTCAAATGTAATATGTAATCATTGAATTTTTTTATCATTAGGTACAATAAATAAACAATTTAGCATCAAATATTAATTTTCAAGAATTTTCTTGCAGAAAAGAAAAGAAAATGGAACCCATTCAGCACATAAAACAGGAAGATAAGGAAGAAAATGGTTGATCTCTAAGTTTGTGAGTAATTGTTCCTTCCTTATAACAACCTAACTAGATTTCATTTTTGTATTTTTTAAGTTGTTTTACAAAAATCATCATTGAATGTCTTCAAATAGGTGCTAACATACAAAGAAGAACCATCAGACGAATTGATGAAATTGGGTTAAATATGGGTTGTGAGTATATGTTGGCATATCATAATTTAAGTGTGGAATTTGTAAGCATCTAACGATCTTATTTTACTTAGCTCATTTATAATTAATAGAACAAACATACTTTATATTAAATATATGATTTTAGCAAGTATAAAATTGGAAACAAAGTATGGAACTGCGCCAACAAATGAAATTTTGAAAGATGGCATGGTACATGGTTTTGAAAGAATGTGTATAGTTTATGAGTCAATTGTTGCTATGGTACATCATTTCTCTTTTCGATTTACATTGATGTATATTATTTAATATTGCAATTTTCATTATTCTCACCAATGTATATACACTCATTTCATTTTATTTTTATGTTTGTAGATGGAAGGTGAAGAAGAAGAAAACGATCAACTCCATGAACACAACATTCCTAAAAATAACCCAAGTCATGGAAGTATCTCTAGCAGTGACAGAAGTTCAAGCGAAGAATGATGATCACTGTGTTTGGATATCAAAGCAAGGAATTTTATTTTTTGAAATATGTCTCTAAAATCAGAGATTTTGTTTAATGTAATCGACATAGTGTCCCAATTGAAAGACAAAGGGATACGAATATTAACTGTCCCAATTTGATTGATAAAGATTGTCGTATTCATATATATTATATATATAATCATAAAATATGTTTTAATTTATTCTATTGTGTTCTCCATTGTCGCTATTGTGTTCTCCAATGTTGTTCTCAAATGCACTAATAAAAATTAAATTCATATAAATATTGTTATAAGATATATATGTGTCGACTTTTGATGAATAATGAATTTTAAAAAACCACAATAATTCTGATATGATATAAAAAATTAATCCAATAAGCACTTTCAAATGCATTAATAAAAATGTAATTAATATGAATATTGTTATAAGATGTGTCGACTTTTGATGAATAATGAATTTAAAACAATCACAATAATTGGACTGTCACAAGTCAATGTTTCTAAAAAAAACAAAATGAAAACCGGTGTGTGTCAGTAACTGTCAACCAGTGCGTTTATGTGTCTATACGCACCAGTGCATTTATGATCTATGGGCATCACTCAAATACCAATACCAGTTATAAATATCGGTGTGTTTGTGTGATACTGCGTATTAGGGCATTTATGTATCAATAAGCACCGGTGCATTTGTACAATCCATGTGCACCGCACAAATACCAATACCAATTATAAATCTCGGTGCCTTTCTGTGATATGGCGCACCAGTGCATCATAGAGGTATACGCACCAGTGTGTTGATGCGACCTATGGGCACCGCTCAAATCCCAAGACCAATTAAAACGGCCCTGTGCGTTGTATCACCAACGGTACGCTCAGTTATGTTTTATAACTTAACGGCCCAGTGCATTCTCCTTCAAGCATCCCAAGGCGCCTTCTAAATTTAATCACTGGTGCATTAAAGCCATAGTAGCACACTGATAAAAAAACATCCGTAATAACCTCCGGCCGCCCATTTTTTTTTAGTTGTGTTGAATTTCCATTAAAAGCTCCGCCAAAACCTTCGTTCCCAGAAATGGATGTGGTAGCATATGTTTTTTTGACAATTTTGGCCAATTTTATAACACTAAAAACCTCCTTTATAACCTCCATTGGAGGGTCTTTTCCTTGTAGTGCTAGGAAACTCGTTAATCAACTCAACCTTTTTCTATAACTATCCTTCTCTTGGTATAAAATTGATCATTAGTCTCCTTCCTTTATTAGTCTCGCCCTTGAAATTATGGTCTAGGAATGGCCTACATCCTTTAAAAAAAACAACCTAGGAATTTCTTATATGTGTCAGGCCACTCGTGCAATTTGGCTCATCCAACCTTGATTGAAGAGAGGGAAGTTTAACCACTGTAATTGAGAAATTTCTATCAAATCTTGAAAAACCCCTAAATTAACACAATGTTTAGAAAGATGAGAGAATCAAACTTCTATTATAATCTCGTCCTCATAAATATGGGAACTCACATCAAACTCATTCACAGCTCTCCTTATTCATTTATTATCCAATCAATTTGGAATTCTGGCCTTGTTGGAGTGGGGTCCCCTGAGGCACAACTTTTAATGTAATTTTTTATGTGCGCGCTATGAAATGGAGTCAAGGGGCTTTGGGGTGGGTCAAATTCCCCAATTTTGATTTAAATGGATTTAAGGGTAAATTGTGGGCCTTAAACCATGGTTTGATACCATAGTATCTACGCGCTAGGCGAATATAAATATATAGATCGTGTTTAAGCTAGTTATTTCAAAGTAAGTTCATGATATTGATGTTTACGCATCTGTAATATGTTGTAAGGGTTTGTCTGGGCTGGGTTGAAAGGCTCATGTTGGCTATGTTCGCGGATACCTAGCCTTGGTTGTGTGCAGACTCCGCTGGCTGTGTGCACGAAGACCTAGTCCTAGTTGTGTGTGGACTCCGCTAGCTATGTGCGCGGAAGGGTTTTGTAGGGAAAGGTTGATGTATTGAATAGATCTGAAGCTAATAGAAAGGACATATTTTAGTGAACTTCTTATGTTATGAATTTGGGTTGTTTATTGTTTATGTTTTGTTGAGATCGCACTAATTCTGTCTTACTTATTGATTATTGCAAGGATATATGTTATAATTATGAATGCTCATTAATGGCTGATAAATCTATTTAATTATTTGCTTTTTTTAAGATATGGATCTGGTTCTGTTTATATGCACAAAGGCAAAAAGAGACTCTTTGTTATTATATTAAATATTGTGCATTCTCTGTGATTCTATCGTATATTTTTGTACACATCTATTTATAACTGATATAAGTTTGAATTTGGTTTGTTGAGGACCACTTCATTATTTTCTCCCTCAAGGTGTGGAAACTTGGTTGCAACAGCACCCCATACTGCTTCAGGTGAGACATTTATTTGCGTAAGTAGGTCACTATTGAAGGGCCAATAGTTGGAGGGTTTGTTGGTTTATCCATAAACTCTAAACCTGGGTAAGGAATCCTCAAGCCAACATCTATTAATGATTCATTGTGCTAGCATGTGAGTTATGATCTATCAACTCCCTTCTCAGTAAAAAGGGCCCTCTTCTTTAGCAGGTATTGATGTATTTGTATAGGTAGCATAGTTATTTTAATTTTCATGTAGGTTGTGGCATTTTAATTCTTTTCATTTCAATTTACAGTTGTTACATATTTCTTACTTGATACACTATTGTTACTATATGGTTAAGTTGTCTTGCAAAATATTTAATATAGGTTGCTTGTGTGTCTTTTTTTTCCTCAGGAAAAATCATAATTTTCATTTATAGGATGAAAATTACATGTTGTGGATGTTATTGTAGCATATGCATCTATGGCGACACAGTCCGCTTTCAAAAAATAATATCAGCAAAAGTTCAAAAAGAAGTTATGAGACGTAGGGACATATTCAATAAGTAAAGTTGTACATAAGCTTAGATAAATAAGCACATGTCCAATAAAACCATAAAAACTCAAAATTAGGGCCCATATGCCCCCTTTGTGTTGAGATTCAACAAGATGATGATCCTAGTGAAAAATAAGCACCTACACTAGGTGCGGCCCACAGGCTATTTTTAGGTGTATGTATATTTTTAGAATGTTGAGAAAAATCTATTTATAGCGGGAGTCTATTTATAGATGGTTGAAAAAATTCCAGTTATAGATGAGTTTCTATTTTTAGATGCATGGGTGAACTCTATTTATAGATCGCACGTCTAAAAATAGAATGCATGTCGAGTATTATTATCTCTTAATAATAATTAGACAATAAATAATAATTTATTCTCTTAAAGCACTTGATTTCAGTTAACAGATGTGGCAAACTAGTTGACTAAAGGAATTATGAGTTCTAAGGTTGGTTGGCGGGACATTCAAGTGGACTTCATTGTAACTAAGTGATAAAAAGTTGTAACAGAGTTGGATGTGTAGTTATGTGAGTTGTAAAGTAGTTTAACTCGATTAATTGAGTTAAACTCAGTTGTGCTAGTTGTAACTAGTTGTAACTAATGATACACTATTGAATTAAATATTAAATTAATTCACATGGAGTGATCTTACATGCAACTGAAGATTTACTAATGTTAACTACATGCATGTCAGATCCAATGGAGACCTAGTGGAGAGATAGATGAAAGGGACAGTTTGACTATCTATTGTGACTATAGTGGTGCATTAAATGTAACTACACACACATTGGAGATGCCAATGAGGATTGCGCAGTCAAGGAAAGGAAAGATCGAATTCATTTAGGGATCTTCATCAGCAGGGATTGTGCAGTGGAGGTAGGCTGTTAGGAGGCAGTAAATTGGTGCATGAGTGAGCCAATTTTTGTATGATAGTGTGAGATGATTATATATTGTACTGAGAGCTCTTGGAGTAGATTTTTTATATGAGATTGTTTCATGATCCATGATATATACATAATATATGATAGTGGGGTTTTTAGCTTTCTTCTTTCCCAGTAAAAACATCTGTGTTATGTGCAATTGATTTTTCTTCATGTGTTCACAATTGGCGATTAAATTTCCGCAAAGATTTAAGTAGAAGGATTATGTATTTAACAGTGGCATATAATTGTTAGATCAGGAGAATCTAGTAATACATAATTGTATTAAATTTCTACATGGTATCGAAGCTGTGTTAATCTTTTATACATGGTATCGTAGAAAAGAAGATTGCAATATTGTAGTAGTTGATTTTTGTTGGTGGAAACAATTTGAATTTGCTGCAAGAATTTATTGGTGCGACAGTTGAGTAAACATCGAAATGGCTTTCAATGGTTTGCAGTTAGAGTATGCACTCGAGGGTAGCTTGAACTACATTGCATGGAAGGATAGGATGGAGGCGGTGCTTGAAGATAATGGCTTGAAGGAATTCATCAACAGTGATGTTCCTAAGCCCACTTTGACGAATGATGCATTACTTGATGCCTGACAAAAGAAAGTAGCGAAGATGAGAAGGATTCTATTGGAAGGTGTGCGAGACCATATTGTCTCAAGCCTTCACGGGAAAGCCACTCCATTTGCAATGTGGAAGGCTTTGATAGGTCTTTTCCAAAGCAGCATCAACCATAGGAAATTTGCGCTGAAGGATAAACTCAGAAAGATCAAGATGGAGAAGGGAGACAATATTCCAAAGTATCTCACAAAGTTTTTCCAATGTCGGAATGAACTGGGGAGGGTGGGAATCATGGTTGCTGATTATTATTTGGTGATTTTGGCTCTCTTGGGACTTCCTAAGAGTTAGCACATTTATCAAGACTTTGTCAACGGGCGGGAAAAACTGTCGTATTTGGAACGACTATGGTTGGATCTAGTGCAGGGGGAGTTCAGGCGAAACACCAAGGATGGCTCTTCATCAAAGCATGATGATGAAGAGGATTGTGCTTTGGTTAACAAAGCAAGGAAAGGTAAGGAGAAAAATTCCACTCAAAATCTGAGGCTAAAGGCAAGAAGCTAGATTTTTCCAAGGTGAAGTGTTTTCACTGTCACGAACATGGGCATCTTGCCACTAACTGCCCACAGAAAAAGAAGAACAAGAAGGCTGCTAGAGCTGCAGCTGGTGAGGCCCTTGCCTCGCAATTTGAACTTGATTTCTCTTTGATCACATGCTTGGTTTAAAGTGCAATGGGATTGGCGTGGTATCTTGATAGTGGTGCTTCCTTTCACATGACGGGAGATAAGGAGATTTTCAGTGACTTGGAGGAGAAATATCTCCAATACATATAGAGATGGGCAAAATTGGACGATACAGTGCAACTGGAATTGGTACCATTACCTTTGAGAGGGATTCGGGTAAACCATTTCTGTTGAAAGATGTTATGCATGTTCCAGGTCTAAAGAAGAGCTTGGTCTCAGTCGCGATGTTGGAGGATAGAGGTTATGACATTGTTTTCAGTGATGGAAAATATTTCCTATGACATAAAACAATGATTCAAACCAAGAAGATAGGCATTCGAGTCAAAGATCTCTAGAAGCTAGAGGTAGATGGCTGTGCTGCAATGGTGGACAAAGCAGAAGAAGTGGTGAGCTAGGATGAGGGTGAATTATGGCACAAGCGATTGGGCCATCTTCACCAGGATGCCTTGAATATTTTGCAGCAGATTTCTACTGGACTTCCCAAGGGTGCACTTGCGCAGTTAGATCAGTGCAAGGGATTTACTATGGGTAAGTTTGTGAAGACTGCCTTTCATGAAAAGGAGAACCGTGCTTTGATGATCCTAGAGAGAGTTCACACAGATGTGTGTGGACCATTCTCGGTTGCTTCAACAACAAAACACAGGTATTATGTTATTTTTGTTGATGAATATTCTCGTAGATGTTGGATATTCTTCATGCATAAGAAGGATCAAACATTCTCAAAGTTCTATGAGTTTAAATCATTGGTGGAGAAAATTTCGAGGAAGCAAGTGAAGGCTTTGTGGAGCGATAATGGTGGTGAACTCATCTCGAACAAATTCAAAGACTTCTGTAGAAAAGAAGGAATTCGAAGAGAACTCATAGTGCCTCATAACCCACAGCAGAATGGGGTCACAGAGAGGAAGAACAGAACGATCATGGGTGTTGCATGATCAGGGCCTACCAATGCACTTGTGGAAGGAAGCATGCAACATTGCTATTTATGTAAAAAATCATTGTCCTCATAAAGTACTTGGCATGAGTACACCTGAAGAAGCTTTTACTGGTAAGAAACCGGATTTTTATCACTTCAAGATTTTTGTCTCATCTATTTATGTGTATGTGACCAAGAACGCCAGGAAGAAGCTGGAGCCAACTGCTGAAGTTGGGATATTTGTGCTGTACACAGAAACAACCCATAATTATCGTGTGTATTTGTGGTGCGACGGGATATAAAATTTTATGAGGAGAAAGCCATGAAGTTGTCTCTTGAGAGGGAGCTATACTTTCATGTAGAGGAGGAACTTTTGGTTCCCAAAGATGAGCCTCTAGATGTGGATCAGGGAAAATTTTAAGGATGGGAAATTATCCTAAAGTTTAAAAAATTGGTGAATCTCACTAGTCCCTAATATAAAAAATATAAAAAAATTATCAATGTATTTGTAAAATTATTCAAATTTATAATGATATTATATATATTTTCTATATAATGTTGGTGATTTTTAAGGTAAAATAATTTTTATTGTAAAATTTGGCTAAATCGTTTTTATAAAAAAAATGGAAATTGGCGAATCTTTTTTTTGGAAAAACCATGGAAAATTAGCCCACCTGTGGATATTATCCCCTAAAATTTTCCATGATGTGGATCAGACACAGGAGGAGGATCATGGAGTGGATAAATCCACTCACGCAGAGCCAAACATCAAAATAGGAAAAAGGCGTACCACAGAAGCTAAGAGGCTAAAGCTTGATGTGGCACAGAATGTAGGAGTCCCAACTTCATAGCGTAGATAGAGACAATCTCCTGACCGTTTCACTAGATACATGGCTCTCAAGAGAAAATGTATTGTGACAGAGCCATCTTCCTTTCAGGAATCAGTGCAGGAGCCCACATGAGTAGATGCAATGGTGGAGGAGTGTGACTCCATTGTCAGAAAAAGTGCTTGGGAAATTGTTCCAAGGCCGGTTGATAAATTAGTGGTAGGTTCAAGATGGATCTACAAGGTAAAGCAAGATGTTGATGGTATTTTTGAGAATTATAAGGCAAGATTTGTGGCCCGGGGCTTCTCACAGATTGAGGGGAATGATTATGAAGAAACCTTTGCACCTATCGCATGTTATTCTTCCATAAGGACCATCCTTGCTCTCTCGACACAGATGGGTTGGCACATTCATCAGATGGATGTGAATATTGTGTTCCTTAATGGGAACATTGAGGAAGAAGTGTACATTGAGCATCCTGAAGGATTTGAGATCTTAAACAGAGAGTCACATGTGTGCAGACTCAAAAGAGCGTTGTATGCACTGAAGCAAGCAACCCGTGCTTGGTACACTCAGATTGACAGCAATTTCGCTGGACTTGGCTTCACCAAGAGTGAGGCGGATATAAACCTATACCAGATTGTGGTGGAGGGTAAGATTTTAATCATTGTTCTTTATGTTGATGATTTAATACTGACTGGTGATGAGCAGCTAATACACTCATGCAAGGAGGACCTTGCAAAGGAGTTTGAGATGAAGGATACGGGCCTCATTCACTATTTCCTTGGATAGGAAATATAGTAGTGAGATGGTGAATTGTTTGTGTCTCAAGGCAAGTATGCAAGGGAGATACTCGGTAAGTTTCACATGGAGGGCTGCAAACCCATGGATACTCCTCTTCAAAGAAATTGGAGGAAAGAGGATGCTACATCGGTAGAGGTAGTGGATGTTATTGTCTATCAATAGTTGGTGGGTTCGCTCATGTATTTATTCAATACAAGGCTAGACATATGCTATGTAATGAACTAGCTTAGTCAAGTGATGGTTAATCCTACCAAGCTCTTTTTGAAGGAGGGCAAGCATGTCTTGAGATATCTCAGGGGCACATCTGAGTATGGCTTATGATATAGACAGATGGATGAGGTGAAGTTGCATGGCTTCACGGATGCAGATTGGGCAGGCAGCCCAACGGACAGAAAGAGCACATCAGGAGGGGTTTTCAATATCAGATCTATAGTTGTTTCTTGGTATAGCGGGAAACAAAGATCCGTGGCACTCAGTTCAGCGGAAGCGGAATACATGGTAGCAAGTCAAGCTGCATGTGAGGCTATCTGGATGAGGAAGATCCTGGTTGGTTTGTTTAGTTCTCATTTAGATCCTATAGTGATTCATTGTGATATTTAGATTTGCATTAAAATCTCGATTAATCATGTGTTTCATGATAGATCTAAGCATATAGATATCCGGTATCATCATATCAGAGATTGTGTGCAGCAGAAGATCATGTTGCTTCAGTACATTCCTACGGAATATGAGGATGCAGATATTCTGACGAAGGCGCTCACCAAGAGAAAATTCAAATACCATAGAGGGTGAAGGATAATCCCTTTCTTCTTGAGAGGGAGTGTTGAGATTCAACAAGATGATGATCCTAGTGAAAAATAAGCACCTACACTAGGTGGGGCCCGCGGGATATTTTTAGATGTATGTCTATTTTTAGAATGTTGAGCAAAATCTATTTATAGCAGGAGTCTATTTATAGATGGTTGAGAAAATTCTATTTATAGATGAGTTTCTATTTTTAGATGCATGGGCGAAGTCTATTTATAGATCGCATGTCTAAAAATAGAATGCATGTCGATTATTTTTATCTCTTAATAATAATTAGACAATAAATAATAATATATTCTCTTGAAGCACTTGTTTCAGTTAATTGATGCAGCAAACCAGCTGACTGAAGGAATTACGAGTTCTAAGGTTGGTTGGTGGGACATGCAAGTGGACTTCATTGTAACTAAGTGATACAAAGTTGTAACCAAGTTGGATGTGTAGTTATGTGACTTGTAAAGTAGTTTAACTCAGTTAAGTGAGTTAAAATCAGTTGTAACTAGTTGTAACTAATGATATACTAGTGAGAGATCAGTGAATTATATATTAAATTAATTCACATGGAGTGATCTGTAGAAATTTGCTGAATAATGATTAATTATCCACCGAGACTATCCTGATCACATATCAATTCGAATTCATATGCAACACATAATCTCTTCCACTCAGATCATCACACATGCGGAAATAAAACAAGCGATAGCACATCAAATCATCATAAACATTAACACAGTATGTATGGGGAAAGCTTATAGCTGAAAACCCCACAGCTATTGTGTATATTATAATGGATAAAACATGTAACAAACTCATTACAATACTCCTCACAAGTACTCAGTACTATCTCATGAAGTTACACACAAACTAGCTTGGTTTTGAACAAGTCACGGGTTCAAAACACATCCACTAATTTCCTGCCTCTATTGCGCAATCATGGCCTGTCTAAATAGAGATCCAAGGTTCAAATCTCCTTGGCTTGACAGCGCAATCATCATGGGCAATTTCCTCCAAGTGTGGTGCAAATCTCATGCACAACTGATGTCACAACTGATAGCTTTACTCACCTTTTCATCTACTTCTTCCACTGGTCTCCACTGAACTGTCCATGCACTGTATTGAACTGATGTGTTCTTGAGTTGAATAATGAGTTACTAATTAATGAATTAAATAATATTTAATTCACTCCACTCATTACTAGTTGATTAGCTAGTTAAACTAATCTCAACTAGTTCAACTAAGTTAAACCGAACACAACTCCACCATCTGTCTCATCAATTCCACCAAACTTCTGCCACTGAAGTCCTAACTGAATTCAACCATGCATGAGCTCACCAAACTTTGTGAATAGTGTGTAATTCTTCCGTCGATGTTGAGCCACTTCTACGCTCGAACCTATACCAAGAGAGTAAACTCAAGTTTAGAGTCCAAATATTATTAAGGGTAAATAATATTTGACTTCCCTATTTTTAGGATAGGCAGTCTAAAAATAGACTTCGACCTATAGGTCCAAAAATAGAGGTCCATATATTTTTACCAACATGACCAATACTCCAAGAATAACATTCTGCAACCCCTGGACCATGCTCCATATGTCTAAAAATAGACATAGTCTAAAAATAGACTTTGCGCCAAAATTTGCCTGCGGGCCCACTTAGTGAAGGCGACTTCATTTCACTAAGCTCCATCATCTTGCTACATTTTCAACATGATCTCACATGCAACTGAAGATTTACTATTGTTAACTACATGCATGTCAGATCCAGTGGAGACCCAGTGGAGAGATAGGTGAAAGGGACAGTTTGACTATCTGTTGTGACTATAGTGGTTCATTCAATGTAACTACACACACATTAGAGATGCCAATGAGGATTGCACAGTCAAGACAAGGCAAGATCGAATTCATTCAGGGATCTTCAACATTAGGAATTGCGCAGTGGAGGCAGGCTGTCGGGAGGCAGTAAATTGGTGCATGAGTAAGCCAATTTTTTAATGAAAATGTGAGACGATTATATATTGTGCTGAGAGCTCTTGGAGTAGAGTTTTGTATGAGATTGTTTCATGATCCATGATATATACATAATATATGATAGTGGGGTTTTTAGCTTTATGCTTTCCCAGTAAAAACATTTGTGTTATGTGTGATTGATTTTTCTTCATGTGTTTGCAATTGGAAATTAAATTTCCACAAAGATTTAAGTGGAAGGATTTTTATTTAACAGTGGCATATAATTGTTAGATCTGGAGAATCTAGCAATACATAATTGTATTAAAATTTTTACATTGTGTTGGAGCCTCTTCATGTGGCCTGTGGAAATACTAATAGAATTGATGATCGTTATGTTACTGGATCTCCCATTGATCTCTTAGTAAGTGTGCAACCTCCTTATAAAGTGAATCAGAAATTTGATTCCACTACAAGGAAAAGAACCTCTAGCGGAGGTTATAAAGGAGGTTTTTAGTGTTATAAAATTGGCCAAAATTGTCAAAAAAACATATGCTACCACATCCGTTTCTGGGAATGGAGGTTTTGGTAGAGCTTTTAACGGAAGTTCAACACAACTAAAAAAAAGTGGGCAATTGGATGTTATTACGGATGTTTTTTTCATCGGTGCGATAATCAAGCTTTAACGCACTGGTGTGTACCTGTAGCCAGAGCCCCAGGGCGGTCGAAGGAGACTGCACTGGGCCGTTAAGGTATAAAACAGCACCAGGCGTAGTGTTGGTGATACAATGCATGGGGTCGTTCTAATTAGTCTTGGGATTTGAGAGGTGCCCATAGGTCATATCAACGCACTGGTGCGTATACCTTTATGGTGCACCGGTGCGTCGTATCACAGAAAGGCACCGAGATTTATAATTGGTATCGATATTCGTGTGGTGCATATGGATCATACAAATACACCAATCCTTGTAGATACATAAATGCCCCGGTACGCAGTATCACACAAACGCACCGATATTTATAACTAGGATCGGTATTTGTGCAGTGACTATAGATCATAAACGCACCGATGCATATAGACACCAGTGCGTATAGGCACCGGTGCATATAGACACATAAACGCACTAGTCAACAGTTACTGACATGCACCGGTTTTCATTTTTTTTTTTTAGAAACATCGACCTGTGACAGTCCAATTATTGTGATTGTTTTAAATTCATTATTCATTAAAAGTCGACACATCTTATAACAAGATTCATATTAATTTCATTTTTATTAATGCATTTGAATGTGTTGTTTGGATTAATTTGTTATATCATATCAGAATTATTGTGGTTTTTTTAAATTCATTATTCATCAAAAGTCGACTCATATATATCTTATAACAATATTCATATGAATTAAATTTTTATTAGTGCATTTGAGAACAACAATGGAGAATGCAATAGAATAAATTGAAACATATTATATATATATATATATATATATATATATATATATGAATAAGAATTTATTTATCATACAAAATGGGACAGTTAATGTATCCCTTTGTCTTTCAATTGGGACACTATGTCCATTACATTAGACAAAATGTCTAATTTCAAAGACATGTTTCAAAAAGTAAAACACCTTTCTTTGATATCCAAACATAGTGATCATCATTCTTCGCTTGAACTGTTGTCGCTGCTAGAGCTACTTCCATGACTTGGGTTATTTTCAGGAATGTTGTGTTCAAGGCGTTGATTGTTTTCTTCTTCTTCACCTTCCATCTACAAACATAAAAATAAACTGAAATGAGTGTATATACCTTGGTGAGAATAATGAAAATTTCAATATTAAATAATATACATCAATGTAAATCGAAAAGAAAAATGACGTACCATAACAACAATTGACTCATAAACTATACACATTCTTTCAAAACCATGTACCATGCCATCTTTCAAAATTTCATCTATTAGCGTAGTTCCATACTTTGTTTCTTGCAAGTTTTATACCCCATAACAAATCAGATATTTAATATAAAAGATTTTTTTGTTCTATTAATTATAGACGGAGCTAAGTAAAACAAGATCGATAGATGCTTACAAATTCCACAATTAAATTATGATATGCCAACATATACTCACAACCCATATTTAACCTAATTTCAGTCAATTCATCTGATGGTTCTTCTTTGTATGTTAGCACCTGTTTGAAGACATTCAATGATGATTTTTGTAAAACAACGTAAAAAATACAAAAATGAAATATAGTTAAGTTGTTATAAGGAAGTGAAAATTACTCACAAACTTAGAGATCAACCATTTTCTTCCTTGTCATCCTGTTTTATGTGCTGAATGGGTTCCATTTTCTTTTCTTTTCAGCAAGAAAATTCTTGAAAAATAATATTTAATGCTAAATTGTTTATTTATTGTACCTAATGATCGAAAAATTCAATGATTACATATCACATTTGAAACACGTTGTTGTTGTTGAAAAGAACGTCTATACATTCATTCCACTAGATCCCTCAAACTTTTGTAAAAGTTTTTCCCCCTTTCGTTAACTTCTAGCACCACTCTAGATGAGCTAAGGAGCAATTCATTTTCATTTGCATGTTCTATTTTTTTTATCTTTTTAGAGCAACATTCTTTTTCTGAGTTGTTGGTCCCTGTAGAACATTAAACAGATGTGAATTAGTAGATTGTTTGACACATGTTATCTAATAATTTTAATTACATTATTAATGATAATTAAAAAAAGAAACTCATATTGGATCGATAGTATTTTTTCATTCACTTGATTCATCCTTTTGCAATTTTTCCATTAAACTTTTACGCTCTTCTAGTCCTAGATCAGAAATAATCATATCGAGCTTCGTCATTTTGTGGCTCTGCATGATACACAGTAAACAATACATATTAGTTAAACTTACATATAGTTCAAAAATAATATTTTTTATAAAGAATTTACAAATAACTTGCCTTTTTTCTTTTCTTGATGTGTTAACAGTATTTTTGTTACTTGATCTCTTGTCAGACATTTCTTTATCAATCTGAAACTTGTACCATATCATTCATTAATATATTTATAAATAAATTCTCAACTTTTCAGGTAGAAAATAAATCTCAAGACACTAGTGCGCCTTTCATGAGGTCCGCACCACAGCCGGTGCGTGGGGATATTAACAACGCACCACAAAAAAATATACTAACAATGCATTGGGTATTATAAACACACCGCAAAAACAATGTAATAGACCTAATGGTGTGTGGGGTATTGTAAACGCACCGTAAAAACGGTGTAATACATTGTACGGTGCTTGCCTAGTTAAATGGAGCACCGACGCCCTATGTCAGATTTGGCGCACAGATTTAGAAAAAAAGTTTTCAATTTTTTTACTACAGTACTTGCGCGGTGCAATGTATAATAAAGCGCACCGGTGCGGTAGTGTACACAGGGCACACCGATAAAGAAAATTCCATTTTTTCAAAAATTCACGCAATGACCGAATGGATTGGGATCCGACTATGCAAGTCGTCCTGTAAGTTGAACGTCAATCTAAAATGAAAAACCGTAATTCTGAAATCACATAAACATGGAGAATAAAAGGGAAAAAAAAATGAATACTTTAGGGTAAAAATGGATAAAACGGTAGAAAAAAGTAAAAAACTACAAAAAAAAAGTAAAAAAAATAATCAAATTTAATCACGAGATGGTTTGAAATTCTATGATACAGGGTTTGAATCACAAGAGATTTGGTTTCTTATTTTCTGAATATTTTTGTTCGAACATATTTCATTGCTCCATAGTGCCCTTGTGCTCTCTTGCTCCAGGTCTGTCTCCTGCAAATATCTGGCTGAAAATTTTAGCAAAAATAGTGAAATAATGAAAAGTGTTTAGTATTTAAAGAAATATTTTATGAAATTAGATTTTCGAAAATATTTTGCCGCCCATTTTTCAAATTGTTGTTCTTTTTTCACTTAAAAAAAATAGAGTTGTGTTTTTTTATTTGTGTATAGTCGTTACCGGTGCGGAAGAGTTGTGACGCACCAATGTGTCTTCTTAATACAACACACCTGTGCGTGTTAGGATGATAAGCACACCGGACTGTATAAAGTTCTTTTTTTTGTTATGTAAGATCATAATAAAATAATGATAATTATAAAGTACATGAATTTATTTTCATTATTTTCTAAACTTTATTATGTTACAAAAATTCGTATTATTCTAGATTTGTTATTTTACAATTATTTGAAAATTTACAAATTTAAATATTTTAATAAAATCATTTCACATTAATACAATTAAAATTTTCACATTAATAGAATTAAAATTTTACAAATATTTTACATACAATTAGAATTAAAATTACAATTACAATGTTACATTAATTTCACATACATGAATTACGATTAGAATTACAATTACAATTTTAATTCTACAAACAATTACATTTACAATTTTACATAGAATTACATTTACAATTACAATTTTACAAATATTTTACATACAATTCAATTAAAATTACAATTACAATTTTAGAATTTTACATACAATTACAATTACAATTTTACAAATATTTTACATACAATTAAATTAAAATTACAATTACAAAGACAATTACAATTTTAGAATTTTACATACAATTACAATTACAATTTTACAAATATTTTACATACAATTCAATTAAAATTACAATTACAATTTTAGAATTTTACATACAATTACATTTACAATTTTACATAGAATTACATTTACAATTACAATTACAATTTTACAAATATTTTACATACAATTAAATTAAAATTAAAATTAAAATTACAATTACAATTTTAGAATTTTACATACAATTACAATTTTACAATTTTTCATATATACAATTACAATCATTTCAGAATAAATTAAATATTACAATTACTATTAAATTTTACATTAATAAATATTTTACATACAATTACGGTTAAAATTACAATTCGTACAAATACAAATACAATTTTACAATTTTACATACAATTAAAATTTAAATTACAATTGCAATCACGACATAATATTTAATAAATATCATTGTCATTTAATATTAAATTAATTAATAAACATCATCATGATCATGATAACCATCGTACAAACATCATATTCAACTAATAAACACATTCAAACATCAAATTAACATTATATATTAACATCATCACAACACTGCAAACATCAAATATACATCTCAATATGTCAAATGACTCATGCTATCACATATACACATCTATCTACAAGCTAAACATTAAATGAACATATCTAACATGACCTAACAATATGCACCACATCATGATGATCACCAACATGAAAATTAAGTACAAGTGCAACATGAACATAAAATACATGGACCATATATATATATCACTGAGTAATGTTAAAAATATACAACTGTAATATAAATTTCATGGATCAGGTGTTGGTGGTAGTATAACAACATCAATAGCAGTACAAGTGGATGTCTACTCAGTAAAGCTGGGTGCAGCCTCGACAGTCAATGGTCGAGCCTGCTCATGATCATGATCACTAGTATTGATAGCTACATCCGCTAGTGGTAGTATAACATCAATATGAGAAGTAGTAGTGGAGGCCTGCTCAATCAATAATGTAGCCTCATTGATCAATGGTCCAGCCTGCTCATGATCATGACTAATACTAATGGATGCTACAAGCTACTGACTGGACATGGCCGATGGTCCAGCCTCATCTCTGTGATGACTGTTAGATGATGCCAGTGGAGCCTCATGCTCATAAGGTGCGCCGCGAGGTGAACGATCATGAGATGCATGTGAGTCGTTGCTCGCAGACTGTCCATCACATTCCGCGCCTCGATTATGCCTATGGCTACAGACAGTCCTCCTTAGTCATGTAATATCTGTTGTATCTCCTACTACATGCCGCATCAGGCCGTACATGTCACGTGACATGCCTCTCCACATCTATAACAACCTATCATCGGCCTGTATATCGCTGTAATGAGTGAGCCTGATACCCGCATCAACAATCAATGCACAGAGTTGGTTGCCCAACACCGTCCTATATCTAGTATCAGGTCAACCGCGCTTAGCAAAAGGTGGTACCGGAGCACCATGAGTAGGAGCATGTCTCTATGCTGCACTGGCCTCATCCTCATCATGATCATGCTCGACATCAGCCATGTCCTGATCATCATCATCAAGATCCACACTTGGATCATGTGGTGGATCTGGCATTTCCTCGCCATCAAAAGAGCCAAAGTCTGCAAAATATATACAAGTACACAACAATAATTAGACAATTTCATTACACAATTTAATAAAAACAAATTAAAGAACATGTTAGAATAAATATAAATAAAACATTAATATTACCTCTATCATCTGGCGGCTCATCATCTGTGAAGAAGATGTTGGGACACCCTCGCCACTATAATCTAGCATAAGGACATGGCACTATAATGAAGGGATGCAGCCCGTCAACACTGCCTAGTAAGTCCAATGAATCATGTGATATCCTAGCTGGAAACATTGTGTCTCCCCTCTTGGGCATCATCTGCCCCCACATGTGCATTCGGGCCTCAAACATCGGCCTACAAGGCTGTCAAACAAAACTAGGTCTCATCTTTGGAAACCTCTCAAAAATAAACAAAACAGCTCTAAAGAAAAAGGGAAGTTGACCCTCCCTTGTGCATGAGCACGACATTATCTAAGGCCGTACAAAACTGCCACAAAAAAATGGCAGACCACCTGACATGTAGTGGTTTTTGTACTAAAGAATCAACATAATATAAAAGTGAGCAACTAATGTGTTGCCTGTCACTGGTGTTGTGCGAAATGGTCAAAATGATAAGGGAGAGGCACTGCACGTCCTATCTACCAAAAGCACCTATATGTAACTAACCTCTAGGTACCTAAAACTCTGAAGGAGACAGTACATGTGCTCCAATGTATCTCTGAGATTAAAATAACTGACTCCCTGCTACACAACCAGCTGGAACGTCTGGGAATGAGGGAAAATCCACCCCTCTCCTCGATAGTCCTCTAATAAAATAAATATCCTCCTTAGTGGGTGTGTACCATTGGTCAGAACCAACCTGGAAAGCCTGTCCATGGGCATTCCACCTGTGGATAAGATATCTCAAAAAAACAGTATGGGCCTTTAGGGAAGTAGCCTCCTCATAGAACTTGAGGAGGCCTACCTGCCTAAGGATCCTCTGGGTATCTGCAGTAATAGGGCGAGGGTATGCATCTCTCCCCCTCTCTCGAGCCTCCCATTGGAGAATCATGTCATATTGTTCAGCCCATTGTTGCTATTGTTCCTCCTCTTCTCTCTGAATCATTGCCATATTAAAGAAAAAAAAAATTATTAAAACAGACATGTATTTAGGAATATACATATATATTTTTTTATAAATATATATATATATATATATATATATGTATGTATGTATGTATGTATGTATGTATGTATATGTATATTCCTAAATACATGTATGTTTTAATAAAAAAAAATTATTTAATATGGCAATGATTCAGAGAGAAGAGGAGGAACAACAGCAACAACAAGCTAAAGTTAATGCACCATAAAAACAGTCATGCACCGGTGGTGGTGCGTCCTAATATTGTAGTGCATCGGTGTCGGTGCCCCTAATGAAATACAACGCACTAGCCTAGGTGCAGCTGTCTATTTTTCAAGCACTGTTGACTATATCTAATTTTAGAATAGCAGTGCTCTAACTGAAATATATGCCCCAGCGCATATATTCATGTCAGCGCACCGACTTCATGACAATTACATAGTCGATGGTGCAGTCTTTTACTCAGCCGCATCATTGACCCTCTTGGAATCCAAAATGCGGTGCGCTAACATACACCAGGGCGGATAAGTCTGTCAATGCACCGCACTATGATTCATGTGGTCAATGGTGCACCTGGATAAATGAGCGCAGCGCCTTTTATTTTATTTTTTAGTTTAAAATTTTTCGGGGCACCTTTCGGTACCACCCAGAAACGGTGCAAATACCGTTAGCACTGGTGGTGGTGCGGCCTGTAAATTTTACAAGTAGCACTGCTATCCTGTGGGAGCCGAACATCTCCGACACACCACGTGACAATTTTTTTTTTCTTTTTCTTTTTTAATGGTTATTTTTAGGGTTATTTCAATTTCTAATCCGCTAAAAGGCTTAATTATGGAAAAACTAGAAAAATGCCTATACATTTCACCATCGAGGAGGCATATTGGCTGTCAAACTTGCAAAATAAAATTTGCCAACCGTTTTTCAAAATGCAAGCTAGATATTGGTGGCCAATGTAGAGCAGCAGTGCATGCAATGGGTGCAATGAGAGCACCAATGTCAGGGCAGCTCAGAGAAGGGGAAATGGCACTGGTGCTTGAGAGCTCTGGAGCACTGAGGAAAGTGAAAAATGAAATTTTTGGGCCGTAATTTTTTTTTTATTTAACCCTGTTTTAGTGCACGGGGTTTTATAGGCACACCGATACGCTTACTTACAACCGCACTGGGCAGTGTCAAATTTGGCACATTGTTTATAATGCACCAGGGCAGTTCCCTAAAACCTCACCGGGATGTTTCAGTTTTGGCACAAAATTTGATGATGCACCGGGGCGGAATATCTGTAAAGCATCGGTGCGGAATAGTTGTAAAGCACCGGTTTTTTTGCCTTAATTTTTTTTTTATGTAACACTAGTCCGGTGCGTGCAGTTTTTAGGCGCACCGGTGCTCTTGGATAAGAACGCACCGGCATGTTTTTGTTTTGGCACGATTTTTTATGATGCAGCGGCGCAGAAGAGTGGTGAAGCACCGGTGTGTTACAATAATAGGATGGCCCGGAGGTGTGTGTACATCGCACACACTGTCCTGTGTGCCAATGTTTTGTGCACACTGGTGGGTTCTATGGTAGGGCATGCACTGGTAATTGAGAGCTCAGGAGCACTCGAAAACTGAAAAATCTGGGATTTTTGCCGTAATTTTTTTTAATTTAACCCTTTATCGGTGCACATGGTTTATAGGCGCACCAGTTCTGTTTCTTACAAACGCACCAGTCAGTTTGTGTTTTGGCGCATTGTATTATGATGCACTAGTGCGGTTTCTTTCTATCGTACCGGGTGGTTTCGGTTTTGGCACAGTGTTTTATAATGCACTAGTGCGGAAGAGTTGTGACGCACCGGTGATATAGAATAATATGACGCACCGGGCGGGTGTGTACGGAGTGCACAATGTCTGGTGTGCCAATTTTTTGGTCCGCACCGGTGCTTTCGCGGTTCTAGAGCACCAGGCCGACGTTTAATGATAAGCACACTGAGAGGAAAACATCCACAAAACCCTCTGCCTGCCAACCTTCTCTAGTAACCTCCACTAGAAATAGATGTATGGGGAATTTTTTTGTGGGGTTCCTCAAAAACATCCGCTAGAGGGTATTTTCCCTGTAGTGTTCCTC
This sequence comes from Pinus albicaulis, assembly GCA_034641835.2. Taxonomy (NCBI): domain Eukaryota; kingdom Viridiplantae; phylum Streptophyta; class Pinopsida; order Pinales; family Pinaceae; genus Pinus; species Pinus albicaulis. The sequence goes on from JAXQQM020086908.1 coordinate 308,009, forward strand.
TCCGTGTATATATGATGACAATAAATATAGTCAAAGTGGTATTTCAATAGAAAAACCTCTTCTAATATATTCCACAGTGTGTGCACATGACATAATGTTTATTGGTTGAACCAGTCAATGATAATATTTGAATCTCCAGATATCTGAATGTGTCTGCAGGCTTTGATAACTGCAAAGGATAGGATGGATCAAAGGAAAGAAATCTCATCATAATTATTTGTACCCTTGCCCAGGACAATTTTGACCTTATAGAAATGGTTTTATGTCAATTACAGGACCACCCCTTCCCCCTCCCCCATAGCCAATATGTTGAGCAGAACCATCAAAGTATGCCGAGGGGATAGAATTTTCAATAGTTTTAGGGATAATAGTCTCGGGGGGTGAATGGGCAAGATCATCGAGGATCATATGGTATAAGGTGGTATTATGTGCAGATATAACATGCCAATTAGGTGGATGATACTGGAATATGGCACAGTTACGGGCAATCCAAATGCCCCAAAAAGTAAGGAGTGGTAGGTTACAAAGATTATTTGGTAGAGAATATTTCCACCATGAATCCCAAGCAAGAGATACTAATGTTGAGGTTCAGAATATTCTTCACGTGAGTCCAAAGGGATAGGTTAATAGAGCAATCGAGGAATAAATGGTCATTATCCTCAACAGCGTCTTTGCAAAGGAAGCACCTTGAAGGTCCAATGAATGAGTCTTTTTGTAGATAGACATCTGTGGGAATCTTGTTATATAGTATACACCACATTAATAATATGGAGTTTGAAGGGCTCTTTAGCTTCCATAAAGGTCACCACCACCATAGCAATTCTTGTGGTCTGTGGGCATCATATATGATAGGATATCCTTCCTTTGGAGTATATTGTCCATGTTTTGAGATAGCCCAGATGATAATATATTCTATGACTGTGATTCTGACATGTGATGTTGTCGGAGCTATAGTGTAATGGGTCCATTCCTCGTCCCATAGATGTTGAATGTGTATTTCACAGCTATTTTTCCAGGACTAAGAGAATATGGTCGAATTGATCGAATTAGCAACGTGGTCCAGTGTAAAGATGCCTGAATTATTCAAAGAGAGAATTAATTCAAGAGATAAGAGATGTGCATTACCACATCCAGACCAAGGATTACATCCTATATGGACTTTACTGCCCAAACCAACATTCCATGTTAAACATGTTCTAATATGATCAATAGAATTAAGTATAGCTCTCCAGATGGTGGAACTATTTGTTCTATTCCAAAGCCCGTGTCTGATCCATTCTATCCGGTGTGATGGCCATATATATATTTTTTATAACCACCCTAGTCCAGAGACTATCAACAGATAGGATCTGCCACCCCAATTTTGTAGCCAGTGCCATAGAGAAAAAGGAAAGTCCTTTATACCCCAACCTCCCCACTTCTTAGGTAGTGCAATAAGATCACATCTAGCCCAAGAAAAGGTATGGCCTTCCTTCGAACCTTTCCAAAGAAATCTGCAGCAATTTTTTTTTGTCCCGGATAGAATTCCTTTGGGTGTCCAGACCAGAGACATCCAATATACCGGGATCCCTTCTAAAACCAATTTGATGATTACAAGGAGCCCAACCCATGAGAGCCATTTTTGATACCATATGTTGAGCCTCCTATCAATCTTAGCTATCAGCCATGTCCAATAAGCAATTATGTAGTTGGAGGATTTAAGTTGAAATCCCAAGTATTTTTGTCCCTCCTCAAATCTAATGGGATTAAATGGAAACCTATGTATTTCAAAGTTGATTTCATGAGGTGTACAACCAAGTGATGATAGGGTGGATTTGTCGTGGTTGCAAGTCATACCTATAGCAGTGAAAAAAAATTTAAGAGTGGAGTTAAATACCAAAATGTTACTGAAAAATCCATTTAAGAATACAAGTAAATCATCCACAAATATCAGGTGAGATAGGATGCATTTTTCATTGATCTTGATGCCCTTCAACCTTCCAAGGTTCCTTTCCTCAATCAATATTTTTCTCAGTCCTTCCATGACCAATAAGAATAATAGGGGTGAAATAGGCATCCCTGGCGAAGACTTCGCTCTTCATGGAATAAGTTGGTAGTTTCCCCATTTATAAGAACACTAAAGGAGACCAATGTGATGTAGCACATAATCCAATTGATGATAGTAATGGGGAATCCCAGATGTGTGAGAAGCATTCTCGGGTAAAGCCATCTTGTTGGTCAAATGCTTTAGCAAGATCAATCTTGAGTATCATTCCTTTGATATGCTTAGTATGCATAGAATGGAGGCCCTCCTAGGCAATGTGGATGGCCTCATGGATCTTCCTGCTCTCCAGAAAGGAAAATTCCTCAAGGGAGATATGAGTAGATAGGATAGACTTGAGTCTATTTGCAATAATTTTTTCCATGATCTTATAGATACAATTGTAGAGTGAAATAGGTTGAAAATCCTTGAATGTTGAGGGGTTGTCAAATTTGGGGATGAGGGCAATAAATGTAGAGTTGAAAGCATCATACATGTGCCCAATTGTTTTGGTCTCTTCAACTACCAAAGGAATATCTTGCCTGAGTAATTCAAAAAATACCAGGTAGAACTCAACAGACTAGCCATCAGGTCCAGGGCTCTTCTCCTTTTTGAACCATTTGAGGATAGCCTCTAATTCTTCCATGGTAACAGGAATATTAAGGTCCTCGGCAATATCCCCATCCACAAACCAAGGGAAGAGTTCAACAATTTTGATGATTTCAACCAATGTTACCTCCTTTGGTGCTTTATAGAGGTTCCTGAAGTGTGTAGATCCAAGAGTAGCCAGTTGTACGAAGGTAGAGATAGTTTGTCCCTCCTCATTATCCAATTCCCATATTTTTTTGATGGCCTTACAACCTTTAGCATATTGCTGAAAAAAATTGGTATTTTCATCCCCACCTTTTAACCATGTAGCCCGACTTTTGAGATGCCAAGTTTCTTCCCTATCTTCAAGGATCCTGAGGCGGTCTGCCTCCAATTTGATGATATATTCCTTTAATGCTATAGTGGAGAAGCCACCATTTAATGAGTCCTCAAAATGAGCAATCTCCCATTCTATCTTATCTAATTCAAGATCAACATGTCTTCTTTTGGCCTTAGCCCATTCAATAGATTTCATTTTGGAAAAATGTAGTTTGTTGTGAAGTTTTCAAAGATCAATAGGTTAGGGGGGATCAGTGCACTCCTCCAAGCATTATTGATCAATTTTATATATGACTCATCTTATAACAATGTCGATCTAAACTTGAAGAGAGCAGGTGGTTTGTGGAAATTACCGGAGAGATCTAGATATATCGGCGAGTGATCATATATACTCGTGGAATCGATCCATTATCCATATGAATTCAAACGCTACAGCAACCCTTCCTTAATAAGAAATATATCTAATCTTCGAGCAAGAATCTCCTCACCAGTTCGACTGTTGCGCTAGGTAGGCTGGATAGTGGGCATCAGGAGGTCAGCCAGGTGGTGTTGTTCAAGTAAGTTCCTAAAGTGCACATATAGAGGGTCCATTTGTGCATTTGATCCCTGGGATCTAGCTAGCCCTAAAGAGAAGTTAATATCACCACCCATAATGATATTGTCATCTTGCATGAAGGATGTTTGCAGTAAGGAGTTCCAAAAATCTTGTTTGTTATGGAAGGGTCCATACACATTTGCCAATTTGAAACCAATCCCGAGTTGCACAGAGAATAAATCCACCGCCAAAATTCCATCCTTGCCCTAGATATTATTGATTCTAATAACTCTAGGTTAAAGCCAATGGTTATTCCTCCCGATCGACCACGGGCATCAAGTGCATGAAAGATCCATTTAGGAAAAATTGAGGTAAGTATAGAAATAATGACTTCAGATAATCCAAGAGTCTCTTGAAAGAGAATTATATCCACTTTAACAGAGTCAAAAAGATGCATTATGGCAAGGCGCTTCACATGGCTTGCGAGCCCTCGGGATTTAAAGGATAGACAATTCCTTGGGAAACCAAAGGGGGGGGAATTTCTTACTATAAGAACCCCTTCAATGGAGAGCTTTCTACCTTCAGCAATGTCCAGACTGGCTTGTAGAATGGCTTTAGAAATGTTTGAATGTCTGTTGCAGGAATTTTTGGTTGATACATGGGGGGGTAAAGGGTCGAGACCCAATCTAGTATTATATATATTGACTTGGGAGCATAGATTATAGGAGTGGTTGGACAAAGAGTCTGAATGGATCTCTAGATAAGCAGATGATACAAGGGGGATGAATGGTGGGGGTGAGGAGTAAACGTCCGAGGAGAAAACTGTGAAGCATGCAATAGATGATATGTGACTCCTAGAGTATAAAGAATCAATACATAGATACATAGTAGGGGAAGTCACAAGTGACGAATATGTAAAAGGAGGGAGAGAAGAGGTACCAAAGCCCGGAGGATGGTCCAATGTCTTAGCCGCAGTCACGGATCTAGTGGATGAGCGGGTCGTAGCAGCAAATGCGGTCCCCAGTGGAGTGGTTCCCTGAGTGGTTGGGTGTGAGCATGCCTTTCGATTATGTATGTTAAATGACACAGTGATCGGTTCCTGAAAAATTTGAGCCTTCGACGAAACAGGTGATGTGGCTGCTTTAGACAATAGCGAACAATCCTTGTAGACATGCACGACCTTGTGACACCTCCGGAAATGGAAAGGGACTCCTTCATAGTCCAGAATTTGTACCCAAGTAGTGTTCCTCCAACCCTTCCTGTGTATCAAGATGAGCCAATATTCTAGAGAAATCCATCTTACCAGTGATTGTAAATGATCTATCATAATCAAGATATGTGCCCAGAATGTTACCAATATTTGTGAATATATCTTCCTTCCATAGATGCATAGGTAATCTAGGAAGGGGAACCCAAATAGGTCTGGCACCCAAGTGTTCCCTCTCAGGATCAAAGAGGGGGCTCCAATGCTTTAGGAGGATTGGGGCTAGATCAATGTTCCAATATTGTGATAATGCCCAATCTGTGAGATCCCTAGATTGAAACTGAATGCCAAACAAACCCTTGGTGAGTGTGAATATGGTGGGTAGTGTTGGCATAGTATCCCCCCAAATATCAGAGACCCATTGTTTGAGCCTGATAGCATTGTAGCTCCGATCACGTACCCAACCCACCTGAACCCATTCCACCATGTCCAATACATCCACCATTTTTATACCCTCACCAAGAGTGAGTTGGCTACCCATATTGCATAAACGGAAACACTTGGCCTTCCTAGTAGCTTTTATGTATATACCCAGAGGGATTGGTTCGGGTTCCGTAGAAGCTAGAGGTGGTATCCATGATGCCGAGGTAGAGGGTTCAAGGGGAGCAACAATGTTGACCCTAAAGCTACCAAAGGGAGGGCGAGACTGTGTGTCATTATAGTTATTCTTCGATCAATCATTAATAATTGTGTGTTTCTATTTTTGTTTAATTGTTGCTACAAATTTATAATCCATTTCTAATACATAATATTAGTTAGTTGTTGTTACACTCAATGCAGTGTGTTATGCAGTTGACGAGTTGGTTGCTTTCATCTTGTTAGCATAAGGATTGATGGTTGTGTGTGGTTGTGGTTGAATGATTTTGTGTGAGTTAGGAATTTATTTCAAGCAGTGTTATTTCCCTGCAAGAGAGATCTTATAATAGATTAATGTTATCTTATTACACAAGTGTGAGTCCATTTCCAATATTGTGTGCAAAGTGTCATTTTCATGCAAGTGTGGGATTGAAGTGAAACTTTTTTTGAAGTGATTTACATTCCCACAAGTGTGAAGAGTTACAACAACTTTTGGTTTGGTTAAGTGGTAAGGTCTTTTAGAGGAAAACTTAGTAATAATTAGGCATTAGTCAACGTTAGTTTTCAATTGTTTTCTGCAATACTATGCATGATGACCTTGAAATAAATAGGATTACCTTGTTTGATCATCTATGTGTGAGCAATTGATTTGTTTTATTAAGAAATTTCATTTTCCTAATTAAAGGTGCGAGAGCATAACTAGCATTGTTTCTCTTTATACACACATTGTTGAAATGGAATGTATTACAAGTGTTTGTGATATTCCTCGACTTAAAGGTTTTATTGTAATTAAATGTGTATAAGTTTAAATTTAGTGTGTTATTTTAAAAATAATTTGACATTTAAATTATCAATCATTTTTTTACTGATAATAATTGTTGAAATGTTGTTGTTGTAATTATGTTTTTATTTTATGAATGAAGAAAAATTTGGGAAATTAATGGTTAAATACCAATTGTTGAAAGAGGAAAAGGATGCAATTTAATTTTAGAAAATATTATTATCTATCAACAAGTCCTAGGCATCTAATTTGGATGATTAGATTTATTTATGAATTATTATATTGGCCAATTAAATTTTTCCTAGAAGACAAGGAGTTGTCTTCAGAAGTGGGAAACAAGACTTGATTAATGAACAATTAGCTACCTTCCACCTATTAGGTGAGGTGGAAGAATTTAATAACCACCTAAAGAGTGGTAGATGGAGAATATCTAAAATAACTTTCTACTGGATTTTGTCTCACAATTTTCTAGGAGAGAAGATTTGGAGAGATTGAAGAAAAGTAGTAAGAAGAGAAAATAGAACTGAAGGAAATTGCAGGCCTGACTTTGGCCGGGGAGGACAAGAAAGAATTGATGTATCATGGTTGAGAGGAGCCAAGTATTTGGTTGATAATTTCCCAAAACAAATATTCAATTCGATATCTCTACCAATGGTATTTGTATATTTGTTTGTATATCTTTGAATTATTTCTTTATCTTAACTAGGTTTCATTTCAGAAGCAGTAATGAAAATACGTACATTTACAAAATATGATTTGAAAGCTATGTCTGAGTATGTAGTTATATTTCACCTTTAGATTATAGTATAGAAAAAAGTTTGACAGTATGTTACTAGAATATTTTCTAATCCACATGAGTGGACTAAGTGTAATAATTCTGCAATAAATTCTTTAGAGAATATCTGGATTCTTACCAGTAGCATGAAGGTCAGAAATATTTATTTCACGGAACTTGAAGAGTGAGGAATTATTTACATATAAACAGAGCACCCTTAACAGATATTATAAGGAGAGATTTGGTAATATATGTTTGATTACCTAGTTAAGAAGACGGGTATGTCGAGAGAGATACATACGTTTCTATAAAACAAAAACAAAAATTGTAGAAGACAAATTCGTACATAAACCAAAAAAAAAAACTAGAGCGTACCAAGAAATTTTTACGTATTTATGGCTTGAAAATCATTTAGGAATATAGAGATAATTCGATAAGTATTTAAGGAAAATATATAGTTTATTTAAGAAGAACATTGAATCATAAGTACAACAAGTATTTGGGAAATTGTAAGAACTTTATCGTTGTGACTAGATTATTAAGAGCGCATATACCATATGGAGTGAATATTGGACGCATTGTGTTTATATGGTTCTATAGTCTCTATATAGACTCGAATGTACTATATCATGACTCCACTATAAATTTTCGATAAGGAAAAGCAAAGGTGAACAATATGAATGGATTTACACCTTGAAGGAAGGAACAAATTCAAGAAAATATAAAATATGATATCGTTACGAGATCATTTTGAACGAAGGGAAAACAAAGTTCCTATAGAAATGGTATGTAAGAATTGTATAGACAAACAAAAATAACCTAAGCATATGGAAAATAATATTCGATTTAACATTATATAAAATTAGAAGAATAACAGCAGCATCAATAACTTCTTTTTTTTTGGTAAATTAGACTAATTCTATTAGAAAATCATATGGTACAAGATGGATTACAAACAAGAGAGGCTAGATAGCAGGAAAACAACAGTGAACCTCGGTTCCGTTAAGTAGCCAAGAGAGAAGCAAGAGAGTCAATAAGATAATCAAGGGAGCCAAAAAGGCAAACAAGGGAATCTACCCAAAGTGGGTTGTATCCTCAATACGACATTTATTTCTTTTCTTTTTTGAAACTCTAACCCAGCCATCCTGGGGCTATTGGGCTAGTACCACTTGGAGCCTGTTGGTGGCTAAAGGAATGGGCTCCTTATCTGAATCTAAGAGGAGGTTTCATGAGACCGTTTCAGAGCACTTGAGGGACCGTTGGGCTCTCCAAGGTCTGCCAAGGTCATGTCCTTCTCCTGCTTTGCAACCACCTCATCTACTTCAATCTCTTCCTCATCCGAGTTAAAGGAATCGATGTTATCCATGGGAGGTGGTACACATGGTTTCCAGCTTTTGGAGTTTGATTTGCAGATGCTCATTTTCTTTTGGGCAAGGAAAGAGGAGCAGGAGTTTTGAAGGTGTCATGTTTGATGGCAGTGACGACATCGAAAGGCGGTGTTCTCATAGTCCAAGGTCTATGTGCAATGGAAATCTCCCACTTTGAGATTGATTTGATCTGGCAAGCCTTTGTTGATGTCTATTTCATCGCATATTCTACCGTAAGTGTATGTTCTTGATTCCCCCCCTGGAGAGATTCGTTGCCAAAAAGCGTCCTAGGGTGTTTCTGATACCTTAATAGACAGAAAAGTGTCATAGGGGGGCTGGTAAATCTGGAAGCCTAATCCAAATAGGAAGCTTGGTAATGACGATTGTGGAGGGGTCAAAGTCTAGGGACTATGGTGTGAGGAATAGCCCAGCTTTTCTCCAGAACCAAGGTCCTCCTGTTAATGCTTTTTGATGGTCATCATCGAATTATTAAAAAAACCCTTTGAGCAAAATAAAATCCTGTTTTTATTGGTCCAAGTGGAGTGAACCCATTGATAGAGATCTATTGAGAGTGACCATAATCCATTGAATCAACAAATAATTGCATTTTCTGCATATAATTGACACTGATCATCCAATACTGAATGGGAGATTTCAACCGTTGGTATGTCCTTCGTTTTATCTACTAAAAAAGGCTTGGGAGCCTCGGGAGATTGGGCTAATTTCTTGGGATGTTGTGCATGGACAGCGTCCTTGTAAGAGAAATCTTGACCAGAGGATGGTTTCCGGGAAGCCCCTCCTCGCAAACGTAGGGATAAAACCAAAGTTGCATTTTTCTCAATATTATAGAAAAAGAGCAGAAGAGTGTTCTCGAGCTGTTTACCTTCATAGAGCAATCGCTATAGAGCAGTATGATCCTCAGCCTGAGTTCGAGGGCATGCACTAGACTCTGCACCAGATCCGCGGATCGAACCCGGCAAAGCAAGGTTTTTCCATTGAGAATTGAGATCTAGATCTGTAAAGAGGGGGCATCTACCTTTTCGAGAGATGTGCGCTGGATGAGGGTCCGATGTGGAGTAAGGGGAGGCTAGAGATGACAGACTTTTCCTTGTTATTAGCCTTCAAAGGATAAATGTTCCGTG
>JAXQQM020089742.1:0-35170 GCA_034641835.2 Pinus albicaulis
TTACTCAAAGAAATTAAATAGGATTAGAAATCGACATCTACACTGAAATCAATGCATTTAGTGCAAAAAATCAAATAGGATTAGAAATCATCTACATTGAAATCAATTCATCTTGTTCAAGTAATCAAATATAATTATAAATTGACATCTAAATTGAAATCAACACATTCAATGCAAGCAATCAAATTGTATTAGAAATCACCACCTACACCGAAATCAATGCATCTAGTGCAAGTAATCAAATATCATTAAAATATATATCTACACTAAAATCGATGCATCTAGTGCAAATAATCAAAAAAGATTAGAAATCACCATCTCCACTTATATCAATCCATCTAGTGCAAGAAATATTTCTCCCTCTCTCCACCCTCCATCCATATCTATATCCCCCTCCATCTATTCTTTTTTGTCTCTCTATCTCGCCCCCCTAAACACACACGCTCTCGCACTCTATATATATCAATCTCTTTGTCAATCACCCTCTCTCCCCATCTCTCTCTTCTTCCCTCTCTTCACTTTCCATCTATATCTCTATCTTCCCCTTCTCTCCCTCTCCTCCATTAATATCTCTCTTTCCTCCTTTTGTCCTCTCTCCCTCTCTCTCCATCTTCCTTATCACTCACGCTCTCTCTCTCTAGAAACCAACATCTACACTGAAATCAATGCATTTACTCAAAGAAATCAAATAGGATTATAAATCGCCATCTGCACTGAAATCAATGCATTTAGTGTAAACAATTAAATAGGATTATAAATCATCTACATTGAAATCAATTCATCTAGTGCAAGTAATCAAATATAATTATAAATCGAAATCTAAATTGAAATCCACAAATTCAGTGCAAGCAATCAAATTGTATTAGAAATCACCACCTACACTGAGATCAATGCATCTAGTGCAAGTAATAAAATATCATTAGAAATAAATATCTACACTAAAATCGATGCATATAGTGAAAATAATCAAATAGGATTATAAATCACCATCTCCACCTATATCAATCCATCTAGTGTGAGAAATATTCTTCCCTCTCTCCACCCTCCATCCATATCTATATCCCCCTCCATCTCTTCTTTTTTGTGTCTCTATCTCACCCCGCTAAACACACACACTCTCGCACTCCATATATATCAATATCTTTGTCAATCCCCTCCTCTCCCCATCTCTCTCTTCTTCCCTCTCTTCACCTTCCATATATATCTCTATCTTCCCCTTCTCTCCCTCTCCCCCGCTAATATCTCTCTTTCCTCCTTTTTTCCTCTCTCCCTCTCTCTCCATCTTCCTTATCACTCACTCACTCTCTCTCTCTCTCTCCACATTTCTCTCTCTATGTCTTTATTCTTACCTCCCTCTCCCTCCCCCTCCAAGTCCATCTCTCTTTCCCTCCCTCTCTCCACTCTCTCACATCCTCTCTCTTCCTTCCTCTCTTTCCCTTTCTCTCCCATCTCTCTCTCCCTCTTTCTCTCTCTTCACCCACCAACTATGTTACTATATCCCTCCCTCTCTCCTTATATCTCCTTCTCCCCCCTTATCTCCATCTCTCCTTATTTGTCTCTTTATCTCAGCCCCAAACATACACGCTCTCTCTTTGTCTCTCCCTTGTCACTCCTCTCTCTCCACTTCTCACTCTCTATATTTCTTATTTCCTACATCTCTCCCCCTCCAACTCCATCTCTCTATCGATCCCTCTCTCCTCTCTCTCAAGTCCTCTCTCTCGTCCTTCCTCTCTTTCTCTCTCTCCTAACTCCCTCTCTCTTCCCTGATCTCTCTCTCTCTCTCTCTCTCTCTCTTCCCCCATCACTCTCCTCCTCTCTCTCATCCTTCCTCTCTCTCCCTTTCTCTCCTACCTCCCTCTCTCTTTTCCCTCCAATCCTCTCTCTTCCCCCAGCTCTCTCTCTCTCTCTCTCTCTCTCTCTAATCCTCTCTCTTCCCCCATCCCTTTCTTTCTCTCTCTCTCTTTCTGCCCCTCTCTCTCCAACTGCATTACTATATCCCTCCCTGTCTCCTTCTCTCTTCTTCTCTCCCCTCGTCTTTCCATACATCTTACTTTGTCTCTTTATCTCACCTCTAAACATACACACTCTCTCTCCATCTCTCCCTTATCAATCTCTCTCTCTCTATTTATTCTTAGTTATGTAAACTAATGAACATAAATATTCGTAAATATAAAGCAGATTATGGAGTAAATATGAAAATAGCTTTTATTTACTTACCATACATCTAGTTTATATATATTTTTATATATTTACCATACCTCTTTTATTTATTTGGCCCATAGGCTTGTTATATAATTAGATTTTTATTTATAATCCTATTTGATATATTGCTTCTTCTTCTTTTTTCTAAGCTTGGTAGTTCCTTTTATTTTTCACTTTTTTTTTTTAACTCTATTTTCATCAACATGTTCAAATACATCACCTCGATTGGGGAAGGGAATTGATCCTATGATGAGTGCTATAACAGTCAGCCTCATCACTGTTTAACCAATACCCCACAGACCCTATTTGATATATTGTTATTTATTTACCTTACCTCTTTATACCTCTTTTATATTTATTTATTTACCATACCTCTTTATACCTATTTATATTTATTTATTTATTTATCATACCTCTTCTATATTTATTTATTTACCCATGGTATTTGGCCCATGGTATCAATATCAATTTGTCCCATGGTATTCGTCCCACAAGCTTCATCTAAATAAAACCTCTTTTTAAAGTTTTTTTTAAATATAAAAAGGTTTATGGAGTAAATATAAAAAGAATTTTTATTTATTTACCATGCATCTAGTTTATATATATTTTTATTTATTTACCATAGCTCTGGAGTAAGTATAAATTCATTTTACAAATATTTAATTAAAAGAAATATTAAAAGATTTTGGATGTTGATTGTTTGTGTTGAATTAACTCTTTTCCTTTGATTTTGGAAATGGTATTGACTTTAGTAAAGAGTAAAGATATTTAAAATTTTACTTAATTTGGAAATTCAATGTGGTAAATTTTTTTTGTTAAAGGTAATGTAACACCCACGTAAACATAAACCATTGTAATTTATATTTTTTACGATTTTTTACCGAGACAGTCGCATCAAGAAAATCAAGATTCGGTTAATGTCAAACCAATTCTTGATAACTATTCAAATCGTTATGCATCTATGAAGGTTAATAGTTTCTTGGTGGATTCCTCTCGGGATATGGTCAGGATATTCGCTGTCGATTTGAGGGAGAAGCATGAGAGTTATGGGATGTTAATTTGGATATATATATTCTGCTCGACGGCCTGGAGATGCCTGTTTTATTTTACTTGGACTCATTGCGTGGAGGAGTGGGCCTGCTGGCCATGCTATCTAGTTGAAATCGGCATGGAAAGTTTCGGCCATGTTATGGCAGATGGATAAACCCTGGTAGCTACGTTAAATTGCTAAGTTCTGGCATACATATTTTCTCTCCATTGAGGATACTGCTTCATACAACTAGCCTTAGTCCTACATATTTCGCATGCGACGTGTAGGTATTGTTTGATATTTGGATGCATGCTTTTATAGCAGATATTCTAATAGTTTTATGTTGTTATTATAATATTTGGATGCATGTTTTATGCCAGATATTTTGATAGTTTCTTAGAGCTGTATTTACATTGAATTATGGTGAACGTAAAAGTATTGTTTTTGAAAGTTTTCAAGAGATTTACTTTTTTGGTTTCTAGTGAGCCGTGGAGGAATTTTCTTTAATAGTTTCTAAGAAATTTCAAGAATTTAAAAGATTATTAGAGAATAGAAATATTAATATTGAATAGAAATATTAATGATCTTTCTGATATTTCTGGATATAAATTACATATGCCAAGAAAATGGTATTTCATTAGTTTATTGGGATTCGATAATCAAATTTATTGTTGACTATTTTCATAAGAGTGGATTTATCTTGGGAGTAGAAGATAAGTCCATTAAATTATGAAGTGATATCGAGTCTTTTCTTGAAAGTATTAAAGAGGGTTTATTTCAAATATTTTCCAAGTTTATATGGAAAGAAATAAATGAAATATATAAATATTTATATAATATTAATGCATGCTTTCTATTTGAAAAGGGATTTTCTTGAAAGTATTAAAGAGGGTTTATTTCAAATATTTTCCAAGTTTATATGGAAAGAAATAAATGAAATATATACATATTTATATAATATTAATGCATGCTTTCTATTTGAAAAGGGACTTTCTTGAAAGTATTAAAGAGGGTTTATTTCGAATATTTTCCAAGTTTATATGGAAAGAAATAAATGAAATATATAAATATTTATATAATATTAATGCATGCTTTCTATTTGAAAAGGGATTTTCTTGAAAGTATTAAAGAGGGCTTATTTCAAATATTTTCCAAGTTTATATGGAAATAAATAAATGAAATATATAAATATTTATATAATATTAATGCATGCTTTCTATTTGAAAAGGGATTTTCTTGAATGTATTAAAGAGGGTTCATTTCAAATATTTTCCAAGTTTATATGAAAAGAAATAAATGAAATATATAAATATTTATATAATATTAATGCATGCTCTTCATTTGAAAAGGGATTTTCTTGAATATATTAGAGAGGGTAGCTCTTTAATATAAATATCTACATAATATGGTTAAGCAAGAAAATAGAAGTTGTATGATCTTTATTTTAAAAAAAGAGACTTTGTACTCATTTAAGTTATGAAGTGATAACAAGTCCAAATTATTTTTCTTGAATAGATTAAAGAGAGAGACTCTTGAAATATCTTCTTGTACAATTTGTGCAATGAAGAAGAAAAGAGAGTTTCTCAGATTTATATTCATTAACCATGTTGTAAATAGTAATGAATTAATATATATATCCATGAATAGTTACCATGATAGTGGTAGAGGTTAATGAATTAATGAATCCATGGATAGTTTCATAAATCCATGGGTAGTTTTCCATGGTGATGATGAGGATTAGTTATTTCATAAAACCATGGGTATATTACCAGGGTGTTTGCAAATATTAGTTATTTAATAAATCCATGAATAAATTATGATGATGATGGTAAAGTTAAGTTATTAATAAATTCATGGTTAAAGGAACTAATCAGTTTATTCCTTAGATGAATGAACTAGGTGATTATTTTATATTATCATAGAAACATTTGTTATGTTAACTTGCATTCCATGCAGTAAAGGTAATAGCTTAAGGGTTAGCTATTTTTATTAAAAGTATGTAAATCACATGCATAAATATCTTAGCTAATGTATCAGTTTATTTTAAAGAAAGTTTGGGAAATGTAGCCAATGTCTTGCAGGAATGTGTGCCTGTGCGACGAAGCATTAGTTAATGTGAAGACCTATAATCAGTACATATGAGGTATGTGTTATTAAAGAGAGAATGACAAGGTACTTTACTTGCTTTTCATGAACTACACATGAGTAGATGGAGGAACTACTATAGTGATTGATTTATACTTTATGAATCTTAACATCATTTTATGTTGAAGGCATCATAGCAGGGAGTGATGGCGACATGTAAATGATAAGGAATATTATGCTTGTCATGTACGAAGGAAAAATTATGCTTGTCCTGGTGGCCGGTAAATGACTAATGTTGATGCAGAAGAATTGCGAGTTGCAGGAAGGTCCAATGTGCGATGGTCCATTGTAGGTACATCCATGCCACCAAGATGAGCAGATCTGAAGACATGAAGACCAGAGGGTAAATGGTATTATATATATTGTAATGGATGTAAGCTAGATATTTGCATATTTCCTTGTAAATTATATAAACGATGGTTAAGGGATGGTCTCCCTTATAAGCCATTGAGTGATGGGCTGAACACCCTCACGAGCGTTTAATAATAAAATTAAACGTTTGCTGGTTTTCACCCTACGGGGTTTCCAGCGTATATTGGTGTTCAATGGTGTGAATGATTTTTGTGTCCAGATGATGAGGTTGATTCCTTTCTTGATATGATGTTCATAATGGCAATTATGTGATGACTACATGAGTAATGGGATGCATGGATGGTTACATCATATAGTATTGAGTTAATATACTGTAATGGAATTTGTTAAGGGTTAAGGAGTTTACTATTCTTATTCATAAAAATTGCACTGTGAACTGTTAAACATTCTGTGTAAAGATGAGTAACTTGTATAAAAAAATTTAACTCCTTACATTTCCCTGTGAAGTTAATGGTGTATGTTACAAGTGGTATCAAAGCTAAAGGTTCAGAAACTGGCGCCTTTGGGATTTAGCGAAAAGAAATTGAGGGATCTGAGATGAAAAGCACGTATGTGAAGGAAGGTATCGCATCTCTAATCCAAGTTGAACAAAGAGTTTCAAGAGATAAGTATAATCATCTTTCTTTTCTTGAAAACACTAGTTATTGCATTTATGGAAAATACACTGCTTACAAAGTAAATAACTGTTGAGTTATAGTTTCTTTAAAAGGATATGTATTTTCCATGTGCGTAAAAACTTCTATTTTTTCATGAAAGAAGATGGGATTTTGGTTTCTTGAAAAATGAAACATGTGCATGTTTCTCTTGAAAATTTAACTAATATACATTTGATTTTTCTAGAAAATAAATATGTATATCTTGAAAATAAACCTTGCATGTAAATCTTGCAACTGAAGGAGACAAATATAGAGTAAAATATGGTTTTACTTAATATGCAAGATTGTGCTAGTTCTTTTGGAAAGCAATAAAGAAATTGCCAATATGATAATCTTTTAGAAAGATATACCATGGTAAAAGACCAAACTACTATGCTCGTTTTGTTGATAAGAACCCATGCGAGTCTTGCAAAGATTACTAGTATGTATCTTGAAAGGTGTGAGCAGTAGTAAAACATAAATAAGTAAACTTGCTTGCCTTTATATATGTCTTGTTTAAGAAAAGGAGGGAAGTTTGTTTTTCTTTAAAAGGGACTACATACTTGTGTGATAAGTGAAAAGGAATCCAAGTTCTTTTCTTGAAAATAAATATAGGCTAAAGAGAATAACCTCTTGAATATATTACCTTACTAGATGGATTATGTCAACTTCCTGATTTAGGTTTATTAAAGGTTAAGTTAACCTTGTTAAATGTTGTGTAGATATTATGCATAAAAGAGGCAATCTATGATAAATCATTGGAAGCAGAAGCATGAGAAACTTGCATATAGAATCATAGATGAACAAGGTTCTTTGCATGCAATAGTTGTATTAGATTTCATCGAAAAGAACATAAGTTTATATGTGGAAATTAGAACATGTTTTGTTATCATACTTTAGAAAATATTCTTTGGCAAAGAAGATGAATTACATGTACAAAAAGTAAAGTAATGTTTTGGTTTCCTTAAAATATATATATGGTTAATGTGGGTATAATGTTTGAAGAATAAGGTATGTATTCTTATGTTTTATTACATTAAGTTTTATGGAAAAGAAAACCATGTTTTGCATAACTATTATGTTATATGCCCTCGTAGAGGAATCATGAGTTTGCCTACTCGATTACATTGAATACTCTGTTGGGAAATTAATATTTATGCATGGTATGCATAGGAACAATAGTCAATGTGTTAGCTTTAATATATTTGCATGTTTCCAAAGGCAAAATCTGAAGTGGTGATTCTTTTGTTAAAGTTTAAGTAAAGCGAATGCACATTGTGTCATTTTCCATTAAAGGAATTTCTTAACAGATATAGTGATTTGTCTTGTACACATGTGTGCAGGTGTGAAAAAAATGTCATAATAATGTAGGAGTTATTTGACATAAATTGATAATTAGTTACTCACACTAATGTAGAGATGTTAGAAGAAAGCATGTTATGACATTGTATTCACATCTCATATATGCACATGAATAGGTGTTAAAAGATCACTCTAAGATTGATTATTTATTGATTAGAGATTTATCTAATCATGCTATAAAATCTTGTCGATGTTGCTAAAGGAAAACATTGTTGTAGAGGGCAATGTGAATTCCTGATGAGGATGACTATTGCAGTAGGGAGAGAAGTCCTTCAAATGAAATTAAGATAAGTAATTTATGTTATCTTATTTTATGAAGTCTATGCATATGCATGTTGATTCCTTTAAAAATGTATTTTTACATATATGGCATTGCATGAGATTAACTTCCATTTAAGAGAATTCTTTAAAAGGTACATGCTATTATAACATACTTTTTCTGCATAAGAATATGCATATGAGATTAATGTATGTATTATGCTTTATTTCATTAGGAAAGAAAGTATAAAATCATGAAAGAAAAATAGTTACTTTTCGTTTGAGCTTGAAAAGAAGCAATTGTTTTTTGCATGCAATAAAATTTCTAAGTTACCATACACTACTTTAAAAGAGATGAATGTGTATAGTGATGGTGTCTGAAATTAATGCATGAATGCAAAAGATGAAGAAAGTCCTACTATAAGATGATAGAGTGTTAAAATTAAATTGAATGACGTCTCTTAATGGGTCAAGTTGTGAAACTTCACTAAAAGACTTGTTGACTGACCAGTTTTTGCATGAAATGTCATGAATGCATTAAGATCATAATGGCATGGAATGAATAGTTTTAGAGTGACTCATGTCATGAATGCATTAAAAATATTAATAGCATTGATTAGTTATGAATGAATAACTAATGAAAGTTATATGCACGAATCGATTTTGACTAAAGCTATTTGAAAGTTGTGAACAAATGATTATGATAATTAATTCGTGTGTCAGTCTAGTGGAACATAACATTAGGGGAATTGGAAATGTTTGCACTCATACCTAATCGTTATTAACACATACGTATTAATGAATAATTGTATATACTTTTATGCATGACGACATTGTATGCATAAGTATCATGTTTTAATGTACAACACATGTATGTTACTTCCAGGGGGGAAGTTGTGACAACTTCATTAAAGCTAACTAGTATTAGCTAGTTCAAGACAATTTGTTTAATTCTCTTTTATTTGACAAGAGAAACTTAAATCGTCACTGTTGATAAAACACGTTATTTAAATTACTGAAATTAATTAATGAAAGAAAATCTTTCTAAGCTGATGGTAAAAATGTTTCTGAGAATAGGAAGTGGTTGGGGACAGTTGGAAAAACAGTTACCTACTCCTCTGAGGATAAGTTGGATCCCCGGAGAGGAGTAGGCGTTCTGTGAAATTGGTAAAGGGGGAGTATTTTCTCGAGCTGGTTGGGACCAGTTGAAAATAGCTTCCAGCAACCCTTGTAAAGCCAAAAATATCTGAGTGTGACTGGAATTGGAGAATTGGACCGGACTGTCCCGAATTTCTCTTCCAGGCTTTTCTAAGTGTGACTGGATTGGCCATCCCGATGTCACAACAGAAGAATCCACTGTTGACCCGTGACACTGTCCAGATTCTGGAGCTAGGGGGCAAGTGGAGGACGTAATTGTCTCACTTGATGGTTGGGAGGACCACAGATTGAAAGACTAAATTTCCAGATAAGTATAAAGAGCTTAGCGCTCGGAAAATTAATTACTGAATGTATAAGTTCATGTATATTATTACTAATTTGTTTGAATGTCTTAGTAGGAGCTAAGATAGTGTGCACATGATGCATTGATGAGAGGATTGGTTCTCTCTGAGTACTTATGGAAGTACTTTGATTAAAACATCTCTTTATATTGCAATATTGTTTGATAGTTGCAAATATTTTCACTTTGAAAACTATGTGACTAATGAGATTGAATTGTTAGTCATACATTACAGGTGTTGATGGGTGTTCAACCATTCTCAGAAAGCTTGCGCAAAAGCCATAATTTCTTCCAATAGTAATTGGTTGGTAAGTTCCTATAGATATTTTTCCATACTTTTGTGAATTGAATAAGGGATAAGTAGTTAGAAATGGAAATGAAAATTTCTTTGTGCTATACATGCTCATGAATATGGATAAAAACATTATTGTTTCAATTAATGGCATTTAAGGAAATGAAAGTGTCTCATTGCTAGGGGGAAGGAGACCCTTTGGATTGCTTATATTATTATATCATGAGTATAAGTTTAACTTCAGTGAGAGAAGCACACCGTGGACGGTGTTCTCTTAAGGGGGGGAGTATGTAACACGCGTGTAAAATGTAAACCAATTGTATTTTATAGTTTTTACGTTGTTTTACCGAGACAGTGGCATCAAGAAAATCAAGATTCGGTTAATGTCAAAACCAATTCTTGATAACTATCCAAATCATTATGCATCTATGAGGTTAATAGTTTAATGGGATTCCTCTCGCTAGATGGTCATGATATTCGCTGTCGATTTAGAGGGTATGGATTTTTGTTAGAATAGGGTGGTGGTAGTTCAGCCGCTACTGAGAACATCAATGTTGATGGTGGTGGCTGTTCAGTCACTCCGATAGAAAGGAAACCTCATGAACGTGAAAGATGCAGGCTGCTTTCAGAAATTCAATGTGAATAAAATGCATGAAAAATTACCTTGTCATCATAGATTTTGCTTTGCTTGTATGGCTAGATACGTTGAGTACGATTTGAATTCATATCGCTTTCCGCCTAGATGCCCACTGCCATACTGTGCTTCCCCACTCCCTAGAGTTTTTTGTGAGAAATTATTGTCGCCCAAATTGCTTGAGACTTATTTGGAGCGGTTGGAAGAGGCAGCAATTCCAGAGTCAGAAAAAGGAAGAACAAGTGGAAGCGGTGCCCGAATTGCAAAAGAGTGATTAAACGCACCAAAGGTTGCAGCCGCATGTGTTGAAGACCCATTTATTGCATGGCATCATGCATACAAAGGGTTTTGGACACTTGCTGTATGGATTCAAATATGCCATTGAATGGGAGTCGACTGCCAAGGTAAGTGACTCTGGTTTATTTTATTTATGATATAGTCTTTCTCTTGAGTTAAAGGGTATAGGAGAAGACTATATATATATCATGATTGCCAAGATAAGTATTTGGCTAATTTGTCATTATATAATCTTTTGTTGTGAGCAGAGAGATATAAATAAAAATTATAAATCATATAGTTTTCTGCAAAAAGATTATTAGAGAATAGAAATATTAATGAATAGAAATACTAATGATCTTTCTTATATTTCTGGATATAAATTACATACGCCAAGAAAATGGTATTTCATTAGTTTAATGGGATTCGATAAACAAATTTATGGTTGACGACTATTTTCATAAGAGTGGATTTATCTTGGGAGTAGAAGATAAGTCCATTAAATTATGAAGTGATATCAAGTCTTTTCTTGAAAGTGTTTATTTCAAATATTTTCCAAGTTTATATGGGAAGAAATAAATGAAATTTATATAATATTAATGCATGCTTTCTATTTGAAAAGGGATTTTCTTGAAAGTATTAAAGAGGGTTTATTTCAAATATTTTCCAAGTTTATATGGAAAGAAATAAATGAAATATTTATATATTTATATAATATTAATGCATGCTTCCTATTTGAAAAGGGACTTTGCTTGAAAGTATTAAAGAGGGTTTATTTCAAATATTTTTCCAAGTTTACATGGAAAGAAATAAATGGAATATATAAATATTTATATAATATTAATGCATGTTCTTCATTCGAAAAGGGATTTTCTTGAATATATTAGAGAGGGTAGCTCTTTAATATAAATATCTACATAATATGGTTAAGCAAGAAAATAGAAGTTGTATGATCTTTATTTTAAAAAAAGAGACTTTGTACTTATTTAAGTTATGAAGTGATAACAAGTCCAAAGTATTTTTCTTGAATAGATTAAAGAGAGAGACTCTTGAAATATCTTCTTGTACAATTTGTGCAATGAAGAAGAAAAGAGAGTTTCTCAGATTTATATTCATTAACCATGTTGTAAATAGTAATGAATTAATATATATAACCATGAATAGTTACCATGATAGTGGTAGAGGTTAATGAATTAATCCATGGATAGTTTCATAAATCCATGGGTAGTTTTCCATGGTGATGATGAGGATTAGTTATTTCATAAAACCATGGGTATATTACCAGGGGTGTTTGCAAATATTAGTTATTTAATAAATCCATGAATAAATTATGATGATGATGGTAAAGTTAAGTTATTAATAAATTCATGGTTAAAGGAACTAATCAGTTTATTCCTTAGATGAATGAACTAGGTGATTATTTTATATTATCATAGAAACATTTGTTATGTTAACTTGCATTCCATGCAGTAAAGGTAATAGCTTAAGGGTTAGCTATTTTTATTAAAAGTATGTAAATCACATGCATAAATATCTTAGCTAATGTATCATTTTATTTTAAAGAAAGTTTGGGAAATGTAGCCAATGTCTTGCAGGAATGTGTGCCTGTGCGACGAAGCATTAGTTAATGTGAAGACCTATAATCAGTACATATGAGGTATGTGTTATTAAAGAGAGAATGACAAGGTACTTTACTTGCTTGTCATGAACTACACATGAGTAGATGGAGGAACTACTATAGTGATTGATTTATACTTTATGAATCTTAACATCATTTTATGTTGAAGGCATCATAGCAGGGAGTGATGGCGACATGTAAATGATAAGGAATATTATGCTTGTCATGTACGAAGGAAAAATTATGCTTGTCCTGGTGGCCGGTAAATGACTAATGTTGATGCAGAAGAATTGCGAGTTGCAGGAAGGTCCAATGTGCGATGGTCCATTGTAGGTACATCCATGCCACCAAGATGAGCGGATATGAAGACATGAAGACCAGAGGGTAAATGGTATTATATATATTGTAATGGCTGTAAGCTAGATATTTGCATATTTCCTTGTAAATTATATAAACGATGGTTAAGGGATGGTCTCCCTTATAAGCCATTGAGTGATGGGCTGAACACCCTCACGAGCGTTTAATAATAAAATTAAACGTTTGCTGGTTTTCACCCTACGGGGTTTCCAGGGTATATTGGTGTTCAATGGTGTGAATGATTTTTGTGTCCAGATGATGAGGTTGATTCCTTTCTTGATATGATGTTCATAATGGAAATTATGTGATGAATACATGAGTAATGGGATGCATGGATGGTTACATCATATAGTATTGAGTTAATATACTGTAATGGAATTTGTTAAGGGTTAAGGAGTTTACTATTCTTATTCATAAAAATTGCACTGTGAACTGTTAAACATTCTGTGTAAAGATGAGTAACTTGTATAAAAAAATTTAACTCCTTACATTTCCCTGTGAAGTTAATGGTGTATGTTACATTTCCAAAAATTTGAAACTAAAATATGCTTCAAACCCTCATTCCCATGGAGTCATAACCTGAATCTATTACCATTTATTTGATCTTGGAAGGAAGCCCTCAAGATCTAAAAATTTGAAATGCCAGAAAAATGTGAGAACACATAGTAAAGAAAATTACCAAGAAACTTTTTATTAAAATAGACAATAACTATAAAAACTACATTTTGGTGGACAATCTATCCTCTTAAAAAATGTGACTTGTTACATAGACATGTAAATTCCATGGGTGGGTAAATATCATGGGTTGATTTCACTTACAATACCATGAGTAAATTCCATGGATGGATAAATACCATGAGAGGATGAATATTGTGGGTGGATTTCACTGACAATACCATGGGTGAATGAATAACATAGGTGTATGCCACTTACAATACCATGGGTAAATTTCATGGGTGGATAAATACCATGGGTGGATGAATACCATTGGTGGATGCCACTTACAATACCATGGGTGTAAAATACCATGGGTGGATGAATACCATGGGTAGATGCCACTTTCTATTCGGATCACATACATGAAACAAGTATTTTTATCTGGGGAAAGAAATCTTCTAAAAACCCAAATGACTCTTGCATTAATCAGAAGAATAGATGCATTAGAATTTTTTTTTCTCAACTGAGTTCACCTTGCCAGTGCTCAACCTATCTCACTCAATGAAGGCTTCTGACTAAGAGTTAGTCAAATTTTTCATTATCTTGAGCTCCTATTTCCTTGTGCTATTCCTTGAGGAATTAAATCCTATTATTTAGGAAATTGCCTCAATTGGATTGTGTAATTCCTCTAGGTCCTTCCTCCGACTGCATGCAACACCCGTAGACTCAGAACTAGTCTACAACTGATATTACACTTCCTTGGAATCTCCATCTCAACTGGGTAACTCGAATTCTCTGCATGAAATATCTATTTTGGGTTGATTAATTAGTTAATTGGATTATTACTGAGTTTTATTGAAGTCCCACTACACAACTTAACCCTCCACCAGTTCTTCCAATAGTTGGAACTAGTTTAAATGAAAACAACCTTAGATAACTAATCTTGATTGCTACAAATTAGCAATCACACATGTTAAATTGAACTCTAAATCCTTGAACTCGAATTTCCTGAGTAAACTTGGTGAAATGAGCCATGTCACTCAATTCAACATAATCAAAGTTGTCTACTCATGTGGAAATTTGAATTTTCTCAATTTAATCAAGGGAAAATGAAATTGAGAATTTCTTGCTACATTTTTCAACAATTTCAGGGGTTAAAGGTTAATTTCTTAGTGGCTAAGGGCTTTAGGGGCTAATGGTTAAGCACCAACGGTTTAGGGGTTAAGGGATTTATGGGTTAAGTGCTTAATGGTTATGAGATTTAGGTGTCAATGGGTTAAGGTGCTAGGGGTTATGGGTTAAGGGTTTAGGGGTTAGGTGTTAAGAATTAAGTTTCAAGGTTTAAGATAATAAGGGGTCATGAATTTGTGGGTTTAGTGATTCTAAGGTAGCGGTC
Source organism: Pinus albicaulis (assembly GCA_034641835.2). NCBI lineage: Eukaryota > Viridiplantae > Streptophyta > Pinopsida > Pinales > Pinaceae > Pinus > Pinus albicaulis. The sequence goes on from JAXQQM020089742.1 coordinate 14,733, forward strand.
AGGGGTTAAGGTTTTAGTGGTTGATGGTTTAAGGGATCAAGGAATTAATGGGTTATAAGTTATGATTGTAAGGGTTAAGGGATTATGAATTTGGGAGTAAGGGGATAGTGAATTTAGTGGTTATGGTTTAAGGGCCTATGGGTTGTGATAATGGAGCCCCTAATCCCCTTATCACAACTATTGGGGGTCCCCTATTAGTTTCTCTCATTGCATTCCCTCTAGGCCTAATGACTCCTATTCCATGAGATCTTAAGGCCCCTCCTCATTCTGTAATGCTAGGATTATCGATCTTAGTAAACCATGCTCAAAGCTCCCACTTCTACCCATCCATGCTCAAAATGATAAATTCTTATTAATTATGGGGGAGTGGATATTTTTTAGATGGTCATTTAATATTCTCCTCTGAAAATTTTAATTATAATGACTTTTAAGAGGGGGTCAGGGGGTTGTCCAAAATTTCCTCAAAAAGTTACATTGTCATGACTTGTGGTTCAAGGATTGTAAGTTAGGATTTAGGGGTCAAGGGGTTAATGAATTAGGGCTTAAGGGATCAAGGGGTTAATGGGTTATGAGTTATGAGTGTAGGGTTTGAGAGATTATGGCATGGAGTTTAAGGGACACTGAATTTAGTGGTTATTGATTAAGGGCTTATGGATGTGGGGACCCATAATACACTTATCACAACTAATAGGGGTTCCCCTATCAATTTCTCTTGTTTCCTTCCCTCTAGGTCCCCTAATCCCTATTCCATGAGGGCCTAAGACCCCTTCTCATTATCTAATGCTAGGATTATAGATCTCAGTAAACCAAGCAAAAACCTCTCATTTCTACCCATTCATGCTACCCTTATGTCCCCTTTCCTTATTCAGTACACCAAAAGTTCCCCCTTCCCCAAAATTCATGAGAATTAAACATTTGGAGGTGTTCATTTAGCAACCACCTATAAAATTTTAATTCTATTGACTTTGTGGGGGGCGGAGGGTGTTGTGGTGGTCCTGTCCAAAACTACCTCCAAAATTTATATTGTTGTGACCTTTAAAGGGGCTTGTCAAAAAATGCGCCTTAAAATTCATAATAATTGAACTTTTTGAGGTGCTTTTGGAAAACCCCCCAACCACCGCCCCCCCCCCCCAACAAAGTCATGAGAATTGAATTTTTAGAGGCATTTTTTGAATTTCCACCTCCAAATGTTCAATTCACATGATATTTTTTTTTAAATCTCTTTTGGGAAGGGGGGGGGGGTGGTGGGGGGGTGGAGTGTTCAAAATATTCCTCCAAAAGTTAAATTCCCATGAATTTTAGGGGGTTGTCAAAATTATTTTGGGGTAGTCATTTAAACACCCCCGCCCCTGAAAAAAGTTGTGAGAAAACACTTTTACAAGTAGATTTTAGAAACCGCTCACCACAAGAAGAAGCTCAATTTTCATGAATTTCAAGGGGTGGGGGGGTTTAAAATCCACCATGAAAAAAATATTTAGGGGAATTCATTTAAACCTCCTCACCTCCTCTCCCAACCCCGACACCTGCCTTCCCCAAAGTTCAATTTCATGACTTTATGGGGGTTTTTTTAAAAATTGCAATAAAAATATATTTAGGGGAAATAATTTAAAACCCCCTTCCAAAATGCATGATAAAATACTTTTAGAGGTGGTTGTTAGAAAACCCCATTAAAAACTTCAAATTTTCATGACTTTCTGGCGGGGTTCAAAAAATGCCCCTAAATCCATAAAAACTCTTTAAGAGGCAATTTTGGCAAGACCGCCACAAGAGAAACTGCGCTTAAAGGCCCTTTTTGTAGTACTGTAGGTACCAATATGTGCCAAGTGTTAGTTCATTTTAAGTGCCAAATATTCCTCTGTTACTTCTCTCCTAGTTCCCAATAATTGATCTCAAATAACTTTAATATTAAACCATTCCAAACCATGCCAATACATGCCAAAGCATACCAAGGAACCTCAATGAATGCTAGGCATACTAAGACTTTCCAAGTGACAACACGTGCCAAGTGTTAATGTGTGCTAGGTATTGTTACACATGTTGTGGAGTGCTAGGGTAGTTAATCAATGCTAAGTTGTGCTAGAGAGTGCCAATATATACTAAGGAGTGTTAGGGAGTACTAGGGCAACACAAGGGAGCACTAGGTAAAAATGCATGGAAATGAATGAATATGAGGGTGTTCCAAGGAGTGTTAATGATTGATAAGATTTCCAAGGATGGAGTGACAAGGTATTCTATGTGATGGTAAGGAATGCTAGATAATACCAGGGAAAGTCAGGAAGTGTTAGAGTGCGTTAGGGAGTTCTAGGGTGTTCTAACATGTGCCAAATAGTGCTAATGTTAGGTCCCCATATCACTAGTGTAGTCCCTTATTGTTATTATTGTAGCCCCCTTATTGTTATTTTTGTACCCCTGTAACCCCCATATTGTTATTATTGTTCCCTTACATTATTATTGTTAAGTCCGCTACGATTATATTGTGACCCCATGGACCCCTATATATAGAAGGAGGTTTTGTCATTTGTATCATCCAATAATTGTTCATTCATGTAATGTATTGGAGGTTTCCCCCTCGAAGTGGCTTATTTATAAGGCGTTGATCTCTCTTTTCTTCTATTTTTGGAGCTGGTTTCATAACATTTGGTATCAGAGCTTTGGATTCTAGGCTTTCGCTACTCCAAACAAGTCATCGTGGAATTTTCGCTATAACGTTTTTTCTAAGAAGTTTCAGAAGCTTGAATTATTATAGCGCAAAGCCGAAATCATGAGGAACATCATGGAAATATTTCAGATCTTGGTTCACAATATTTTCAGAGATATGATCTGTGGAAGTTAGGGCATTTTGCAAGCTCCTGAATTTAACCTAAACAGGTCATCGTGGATTTTTCGCAGTAAATTTTTTTCTACAAGGGTTCAGAAGCTAAAATTTTTATAGAGAGAAGTTGAAATCTTGAGGAATGTCGTCAAAACATTTCAGAGCTTTATTCATAACATTTTCAAAGATATGATCTGTGGAAGTTAGGGTTTTTTCAAGCTTGTGAATTTCATCTCAAAGAGGTGACCCTGGGAAAATCGTCATAAATCTCTCTCTGAGCATCGTATTGGAAATTTGTAAAAAGTGGCCACAATTATACAGATTATAGTTTCATGTGTATCAATTTCAAAGCTGAAGGAGGAAACAATGACATGTGGCACGCCGTACAATTTTGCTCTAGTGAACTAGTCAATAGTTAGGTCATTGTGGGAGATTGGGCATAACTTTGTCTCGAAGAATCCAAATCAGGTGAGACCTATGGCAATTGAAAGAAGCTTTATAGGGATACTACAGGGCCTAATTTTAGATATTGAAGATCCAAAATCACAGAGATAATTCAGTTTCAATATCGAGCTCCTCAAAATCAATAAAAAGGTGTGTATTTGTTTTTCAAATTGCATAAGTCTTGTGTGAAAAATCAGTTTGACTTGATTCCAAGGGCATATTGTAGAATAGATATCAACATTCAGTTATAAAATTCCCTATAAAAATAATTCGACAACCATTAATCCTTTAGAAGGCTCTACTATGACTCATGAAGATGAAGAATTGCAACATGAAATATCAAAATTACATGAGTAAGTACACCAAATTTCGCTCTCGCAAAGAGAAAAAAAAATGAAATGGAAGTTTTGAAGAAAGGCATGGAAGCTAAAATGGATGGTTTGAAGAAAGGCATGGAAACTAAGATGGATGACATGAAAGACAACATGGAAAACATGAAAGACAACATGGAAAACATGAATAATGATCTAAAAGAACATATGGAAAGTTTGACAAAGTTGATACAAGAAATGTTTCCTAATTCTGAAAAATATAGTAGAGGAAATTCATGATGAGAAAAAAATAAATGTTAATCATGATTTCATAAACTCTAATGTTGGATGGAAGAAACACCATATTCCAAAGATAGATATGATGAAGTTTGATAGCAAGGATCGCGAAACATGGATACTACAGATGGAGCAATATTTTGATCTCAATAATGTCTACTCCCGTAAAAAAATTGGATACTATCGATGGCTTTGCTCCCGTAAAAAAATTGTCACTTGGTCAATTTTTACAGAGGAAATGATAGCACATTATGAGGATACAAAGATAAACACCTTCTTTAGCCAATTGATAAATCTCAAACAAAAGGGTTCAGTGGTGGAGCACATTGAGGACTTCCAAAAATTGAATATAAGGGTAACTGATATTCCAGAGGAACACAAGATTGATGTCTTCATATTGAATTTAAAGGATAACGTCCAACATGAAGTTTGCGTTTGGGAATATAATTCACTGGAGAAGACATTCAGGTTGGCAAGAAAATTTAAATGTAAAATTATGGCGACAAGGAAGCCTACCATTCACATCTATAAATATGAAAGTGTTGCTACTCCTAGACTTCCACAACCTACAAGGTTGAAACCACAACAATTGGAAGAAAAAAGAGCAAAAGGGCTTTGCTATAGTTGTGATAGCACATACACTAAAGGTCATAAGTGTGCTGAGAAGAAATTATTTTACATAGATTGTGAAGAGGAGTAAGAAAATGAACAAGAAACTTAAAAAGAAGTGGATATACACCAGGAACCAACCCTAGAAGAAGAAGAAATGAGTCCGACCATATCATGTAATGCATTGGCAGGAATTACCACTCCTCAAACTCTCAAGATAGAAGAACATATCAAGAAGAAAAAGGTAATAGTGTTGATTCATTCGGGTAGTACCCATAATTTTATTCATTTTAAGGTAGCCAAGGGAATCTTGGAAAGATAATAAGTTCTAATGTCATGAAAAGGCTTCTGAAGAAAGAACAATGAGGCGTAATTGCACAATTACGCTCACTAGAAATTCCAACATCAAAATCATCTATTTCTCCAAATCTCGAAAAAGTCTTGGACAATCATTCCAAGGTTTTTGATACTCCCAAAGGACTCCCACCTATTAGTGATCATGATCATGATATTCATTTGATTCCAGGAAGTGTTCCTCCAAACATCATGCCTTACAGATATCCTTATGTACAGAAGAGCGAAATTGAACATATGATTGCAAAAATGTTAGAAGTTGGTATAATTCAACCTAGTCAAAGTTCTTTCTCTGATCCAGTAGTATTGGTGGACAAGAAGGATGGATCATAGCGCATGTGTCCAGATTATAGGGAGCTCAATAATATCACTATTAAAGATAAATTTCCCATTCCTGTGATTGATGAATTATTAGATGAATTACATGGCGCTATTTATTTTACCAAGTTGGATCTTCATTCAGGATATCATCAAATTATAATGAAGACTGAAGATATTCTGAAAATAGCATTTTGAACTCATGAGGGTCATTATGAATTTTTGGTCATGCCTTTTGGCCTTACCAATGCACCTTCTACATTTCAAGGGTTGATGAATTCTATTTTCAAACCATTCCTTAGAAAATTTGTGCGAGTATTTTTTGATGTCATACTAATCTATAAAGGTCTTGTAAGGATCATGTTCAACATGTTGACAGGGTGCTCAAACTATTGGAGGAGAAACAATTATATGAAAAAACATCCAATTTTTTCTTTGGAGTACAAGAGGTGGAATATCTGGGTCATATTGTATCTCACGAGGGTGTTAAGGTAGACCCTAACAAAATTAAATCCATTAAGGAATGGAAAGTCCCCACAACCATAAAGCAGTTGCGAGGATTTCTCAGGTTAACATGGTATTATCGCAAGTTTGTTAAGAATTATGGGAGAATAGTAGTACCTCTAACAATATTATTGAAGAAAGATGCATTTTCATGGACTCCTGAAGCAACCAAGGCCTTTGAACATCTTAAATAGGCAATGTGCCTAACACAGGTCTTAGCTACGCCAAACTTCACAAAAACCTTTATTGTGGAATGTGATGCCTCGGGAAATGGAATTGGTGTTGTGTTAATGCAAGAAGGAAGACCCATTTCTTTTGAAAGTTTTCCAATCAAAGGAAAGTATTTACAAAAAGCTATTTATGAGAAGGAAATGTGGGCAATACTACATGCACTAAAGAAATGGAAACCTTACCTAATGGGAAGGCACTTCAAGGTAAAAAATGATCATGATAGTCTTAAACACTTTTTGGAACAAAGAATATCTTCAGAAGAGAAACAAAAATGGGTCACAAATATGTTGGGTTATGAATTTGAAATCATCTACAAAAAAGGGAAGCTAAATGTTGTTGCAGATGCACTCTCAAGAAAGGATGAAGAGGTGGAAGAATTTCTTTGTGCAATTTCTATTATGCAACCAAATTGGATAACCAAAGCAAAGGTTGAATGGAAGAAGGACGAAGAAGTGTGGAAACTCATTCAAAAGTTGAAGCAAGATCCTACTACATCCGATACATTTAGTTGGAAAAATGATTCCTTATGGTACAAAGATCGCTTATATCTTTGTAATAATTCCCAAATAAAATAAAATAAAATAAGATTCTTTTGGAATTGCACACTTCTCCTTTAGGAGGATACAAAGGAATTTTAAAAACTTACCATAGGGTGAAGAAAGAATTTTTTTGGGATGGCCTTAAATCTGATATTCAAAAGTTTGTGGTAGAATGTTTGGTTTTCTATCAAATTAAAGTTGAGACAATTAAGACCTTGGGTCTTCTACAGCCTTTATCCATTCCAAGTCAATGTTGGGAGGAGATTTCAATGGATTTTATCACACGTTTACCTGAGTTCGAAGGAAATAGTGTCATCATGGTGGTAGTTGATAGACTTAACAAGTATGCAAACTTTTGTGCATTATCTCATCCATTTAAATCAAGTATATTTGCTACTGCATTTATGGAAACAATTCAAAAGCTACATGGAAACCCAAAGATTATGGTAAGCGAGAGAGATCCCATTTTTATTGGAAATTTTTGGACGGAATTATTTTCTTGTTTGGGTACTCAACTAGCTCATAGCTCATCTTATCATCCTCAATATGGCGGTAAAACTGAGATAGTGAACAACTATTTGGAAGGATATCTTCGTTGTTTTGTATCTGATAAACAAACACAATGGGTCAAGTGGTTACCTCTGGCGGAATGGTGGTATAACACTTCCTTCCATACTGCAGCAAAAATGACTCCATTTATGGCACTTTATGGATATCATCCACCGTCCATCACATCATCTTTAAGAGAAAATTCCAAGGTGCAAGTAGTGGAAGATCACATCGAGCATCAACAACAAGTTCTCCAACTCTTAAAGGATAACCTCAATTTGGCACAAAATCGAATGAAACAACAGGTAGATCAACATCACAGCGAGGGAATTTTTGATGTAGGAGACTGAGTATTTTTACGGCTACAACCATACAAACAAATTTCCCTCAAGAAAGCTAATAAGGATAATAAATTATCGCGAAAATGCTATGGTCCTTACAAGGTGTTGCAAAATATTGGTACTATGGCATACAAATTGGAGCTTCCTTCTTCTTCGCGATTGCATCTAGTTTTCCATGTTTCATGCTTAAATAAGGTTATCAGTGACAAACTTCTAGTTCCAACAATATTTCCAGAACTTGATGAGGAAGGAAAAATCATATTGGAACCTGAAACAGTCATGGAAACAAGAACCCGACAACTACGAAATCGATCAATTTCAGAGTATCTCATCAAGTTGAAGAACTTACCAACTGAAAATTCTACATGGAAGAATGAGAATTTTATACAGAAGCATCCAGAGCTACTCAAGCATTGAGGACAACACTTTTTTGGAGAGGGGCATGTTAGGTCCCCATATTACTAGTGTAGTCCCTTATTGTTATTGCTGTAGCCCCCTTATTGTTATTGTTGTACCCATGTAACCCCCATATTGTTATTATTGTTCCCTTACATTATTATTGTTAGGTCGGCTAGGATTATATTATGACCCCATGGACCCCTATATATAGAAGGAGGTTTTGTCATTTGTATCATCCAAGAATTTTCCATTTATGTAATGTATTGGAGGTTGCCCCCTCGAAGTGGCTGATTTCTAATGCGTTGATCTCTCTTTTCTTCTATTTTTGGAGTTGGTTTCATAACAACTAAGGCATGCTAATACATGCCAGGTCGTAAGGCATGCTAAGATGTGCAGGGTGTCAGGGTGTGCAAACATGTTTCAAGGAGTGTCAAGGAAACAAAAGGGAGAATTAAGCTAAAATGCAAGGAAATGAACACACAAGAGGGCTAATAATTTAGGACTCTACCTTTTTCAAAAGGGACATTATAGGACTACAAACAAATGGTTCCAATACATTCCCAAGTGACAATGTGTGCCAAGGGTTGATGTATTTCAATGCACTCCAAGGTGTTCCGATGCATGTGAGAGACTACAGGGCATGCCAACACATTTTAGGGGAGTTCTATTTTGTGTTAGGACATGCCAACATGTGCTTGGGCATCATAGTCATGATAATATGTTCTAGGTACAAATATGTTCCAAGACATGCGAGGTACTAAGGAATGTTAGTGTGTGCCAAAGCATGTCAAGGTGTTTTGGGAGTGTTGAGGAGTGCTTGTTCTATCTCATTAATAGAGTTGACTGAGATTGATTATGTATTAAATAATATGGTTCCTACACACACTAGTGGAACTTCATATAAAGGGAATTTGATTGATAATAAACCTAATAGAGATTAATCATGTGTTGACTCATAGAAAAACTATATTCTCGTTACTTGAGGTAAATGACACACTAATTAATTCTTAACAAGTTTTTATTGACTCTAATCACTATGGCCTTAGACACATAATGAAAAATACTCCATAGAAATTATCATAAATTGGTATATTTTGGAAAAAAGTATAGCAACAATCATATAACGTCATCAAAAATGCATTGGAATGATCAATGATAACAAACATTTTTTTACTGTCAACTGAAAAGAAAATTGGTGAGGAACAATAAAAGATCATCACTGGAAGCATCACCAAAGAGATAATTAGCAATGGGCCTTTAACAACCCTCACCAAAAGTGTCATGAAAATTTCTTTGGTGAAAAACCTTAAAGGACTGTCATTATATGCACTTACAACAATGCATTTTTAAGGACTGTCACCATATGTTACATTGTTGATGAACCTTAAAGTTTCATCATAGGTGTGACCCTCACCAATGACCTTTTTTTGTAGTATATGTGTAGGTTATCTAGGAGATCTGGAAGAAAATATCTTGGGGATATCTTCTTAGAACTGGAAACATCAAATAGAGTTAGGATTCTAGTGTTGAGAGGTATGTTATATACCTTTCTTCTTATGATCTAGAGTTCTTAGAATTTTTAATTTTTTGTTACCCCACTTCTTCATCCACACACTTTCTAAGTCAGCCCATGATCTAGTAGGATCGTACAAGTGGCTTAAGTACAAAGGCTCAAAATTCAAAGTGGCAGGAATGTGACAAACTCAGTGTCAGGTTGAATATCTCGTCTTTCTGATTCCAACGACGCAAATATCACTCAATTCCTAGTTAGTATGAAGAAGTTAGAAGCAATCAAAGTTCTCGGTTGACTTGATGAGGTGGCAGCCTTAAGGAGGCAACATTTTTGCCAAAGTCCGGTGGCCAGATTCTGACGAGCTCCAGCTCGAATCTGGGAAAAATTGTGGGATCATTAAATTGACTCCTTCATTCAATTTCAAGAAAATTTAAAAAGGGAGATTATGGTTAATATAATAAAAAAAATATAAAAAAAAAATGGTAGGGTGGACCATGACCCCCGGCCCTACCCCAACGCATTAACAAAATAATATTAAAATGGGGTGGGTAGTGGTCACGACCCCGTTTCCCAAGCACTAAGAGCATTAATAATGGGTGGGGCCAACAATTGTGACCTTGCCGCCCTAACCCACTCTCCATACATATATCCAATGTTCCAGAAAGAGTTGCGGGGCGGGCTGCCTAATGTGGGTCCTACCCTCCAGCCCCTATATTAAAAAATGATACGGGGTATTCAAAATGAGATTGCACCATTTTTGGAGGGGGGGGGGGTTTTATCGCCACCCCCTCCCCACAAACCATGGATCTCAACCGTTGGGCGAAACAGCTCCCTTGGGGAGTTTGCCCAGCCCAACACTATTTAAATTTTAATTTCATAAGTGCGCTTAGGTAGACTAGGAGGGGCACAAAGCATAAGGCAGAGGCAGAACCTTGAACGCCTTTCAGGAGGGGGAAGAACCATGAACTGAGTTCATTCCTAGAGGGCCCATAATTTCCCAGAGTCAGAATCCGACAAATTTTATATGGATTTTTCACCTCTCGGCGACAGGAATCCAATGATGCAGTTCGTTTCTTTAGCAAAGGTCTCCATTTATTGGCCACTTTCAGCTATGGAGGTATAAGGGTGTAATTTTTTATTGATGCTTGTAATTTCATTTTTATTGCCACTTAATGAAAGAGGGCCTCCCCATTGATTGAGCGGGGCTCGGAGACGTAGTCCCTCCTGGATGAAATTTTTTATCAATTTCTTGTCTTCGTTGCATGATTTTATGTGCTTCTCTCTTCTTATGTTCACGCCTTTTAATTTTCATGGTTAAGATGCAATTTTACATGTAATTATTTATTCCATCTCAAAGATAAATATTTTGGATCAAGTGGTATTAGCGTAGGTCTTTGTAGATGTGAATTGCATGTTTGTATGCTAAATAGAAACATACTACGAAGAGGAGAAGGGAAACTAAATTCTTTTGATCTCGAAGTGGGATGTGCGCATTGAAGAAGAAATATGGATGACAATGCTAGAAATAAGGAGGAGCTAAATTTCCACAAAATATTCTACACAATGGTAGATCGAGTCAAGAAGTTGTTCTCAAGGCTTGAGAAACAAGAAATTGTAAGGGAAAATGCTTGTTACACAGTAATTTGTCACCGTCCCTGCAATCCCCGTCCCGCACATTGGAGGGCTCATTTTGTGACCTGTGAGCAGTGACATGGCTTGAAACCACTTTCATGACATCCCTCTGAACAAGAGCTTTCATTGCCCTGAAGACATCTCCTTGTGAAAAACCCTAAAAATGGCCCTTTTAGCATTGGCGCGAGCAGGCAGTTCAATACCCGCGCCAATGGGGAAAATACTTCAAAGAGGCCGCGCCAGTTGGCGCTCTGTCGCAGAGTCGCACTCGCGCCAGCCAATTTAAGAGGTGTTTTTTAAAAATAAATGGCATAAGTTTCGTCCTAACTGATTCAGGAACTGATATCTATCTTGAGTTGGGAGGTTTGGCTACGGATTTCCATGTAGAGGAAGTGGTTTTCCACCTCTCATGGAAGCTTCCTTGATGATAGGGCCAATCCCACAATTATAGGGATCCCAACTCCCCTTCCTCCATCTATAAAAGCTTGCCCATCTCCATTGCAAGCTAGTCTTCAAGTTCCCAAATTTCCAAGAGCCTTATGCTGCAAGAGCCTCCATAATTCCCTTAAGGCCAATTTCAAGCAAGGAGACTATCGTCAAGAGCCGAAGAGAGAGGTTTGTCCCATCCTTGACAGGATTTTTGAGACGTGTTCTGCTGGTGACCCCCTCCGAAGGAGAATTCAACGTCATAAATATGGTTGTAATTTTCCTTTGATTGATTATTAATGAACGACTATTGGTTATGGTTCCACTCTTGTTGTTATTTACGATGATGAGTTATGTCCTTTCTGACTGACATATAGTTGCATCTACTGGATTTTACGCTTGCGTTTTTTTTGTTTCTCGCATGTGCAGGTGTCCCATCACGGAGATCGTGGGGATTGTGATCTACCAGGGCAAAGGAACGGGAGCACCACCTCTTCTACAAACGACAGCGTTGGATTCCAGGTAAGCCTTCCTCGCAATTCGGTTTATTTGCAATTAGGAACCTGCATTGTAGCATGTTTGATTGTTGCTAGACCCAATCTAGGCTAGTAGGGATCGCCTCTGTCCGCAGAGGGGATTAACCTCTTCAACAATTTGGCGACTCCACTGGGGACTCAACTTGTTGTTTGATTTGTAAGCTATAGACGAAGCCTGAAGTGCAGCCAGATAGCCTTCGAAATGCTTTTGCTCTGCATTAGCGGAGTAGATCAATGCTGCTTCAGTCAATCTCTGGTTTATTTTATGGACTGAACAACTTGGAGCACTGTCTTGTCTCTTCGGTTGATTCTTGATTCTGCTTGCTTGATCAGCTCTTTTGGGCTGGTTCTTTCTGTGAATTTGGGTTTTTGAAAACTCCAAACATCACTGGTCTGATCTTGGATTGCTTATTTTTTATTTTGGCATAGTAAACTCAACTGGCACTCTTTTCAGCTTGACAGTCGCGCCCATTGGCGTAGGTTGCTAGTGTATTACCTGCGCCAATTCTATTCTAGCGCTAGTTTCAACCTTACAGTTGCGCCAATCCTGTGAGGTACTAGGGTTTGCTCAGTTCTGAGCTTTCTCAGCTTTATCTCTGTGTGTCTCGCTTTGAGCCTAGGTCACATGGTTCATTTGAGTCTTCAAGTTCCCAAATTTCCAAGAGCCTTATGCTGCAAGAGCCTCCATAATTCCCTTAAGGCCAATTTCAAGCAAGGAGACTATCTTCAAGAGCTGAAGAGATAGGTTTGTCCCATCCTTGACAGGCTTTTCGAGACGTGTTCTGATGGCGACCCTCTGAAGGAGAATTCAGCGTTAGAACTATGGTTGTAATTTTCCTTTGATTGATTATTAATGAACGACTATTGGTTATGGTTCCACTCTTGTTGTTATTTATGATGACGATTTATGTCCTTTCTGACTGACATATAGTTGCATCTACTGGATTTTACGCTTGCGTTTGTTTTGTTTCTCGCATGTGCAAGTGTCCCATCACGGAGATCATGGGGATCGTGATCTGCCAGAGTTGAGGAACAGGAGCGCCACCTCTTCTACAACGACTGCGTTGGATTCCAGGTAAGCCTTCATCGCTAGTTGGTTTATTTGCAATTAGGAACCTGTGCTATAGCATGATTGATTGTTACTAGACCCAGTCTGGGCTAGTAGGGATCGCCTCTGTCCGCAGAGGGGATTTGCCTCCACAACAATTTGGAGACTCAACTGGGGATTCGTTGGCTTGTTGTTGTTCATTTTATAAGCTATAGACGGAGCCTGAAGTTGGCCAAATAGCCTTCGAAACGCTTTTGCTCTGCAATTGCGAAGTAGAACAAAGTTGCTTCAGTCAATCTCCGGTTTAGTTTGTAAACTGAACCCTTGGAGCATTGTCTTGTCTTTTCGGTCGATTTTTGATCCTCCTTGCTTGATCAAGTCTTTTGGGCTAGTTCTTTCTGTGAATTAGGTTTTTTGATAGCTTGATCATCACTGGTCTACTTGTTGGATTGCTCTTTTTTATTTTTGACTGGGAAACTCGACTGGCGCGCTTTTTTAGCTTGACAGTCGCGCCAATTGGCGCAGGTTGCTTGTGTATTACCCACGCCAATTCGTTTCTGGCGCTAGTTTCAGCCTCACAGTCACGCCAATCCTGTGAGGTACTAGGGTTTGCTCAGTTTTGAGCTTTCTTAGCTTGATCTATGTGTGTCTCGCTTTGAGCCTAGGTCACATGGTTCATCTGAGTCTTGGAGATCCTGCTTGAAGTGGTGAGTTTGGTCTTGGTTGGGAGAAATTCTTTGTTTTTTCATTTTCAGGCGTTGGTGCTTGTTGTCAGTTAGCAACCCGCGCTAATTGGCCATTGGCGCTAGTTGTCAGCGTGCAAGTCGCGCCAGTTGGCGCTAGTTGTCAATTTACAAGTCGAGCCAATTTCAGGGTGTATGAAAATTGAGACTTTTTCCCTAAATCCTTCACTAGTGTGTCTTTCCCTTCCGGTCTTTTCACTGTATGAGCATAGATTACATTGCTCATTGTTTGAAATGTCTTCTCTCCATGATTGCTTGATGTAAAAGGGAATGAATGCCTTGTTTTGATCTCTTGCTTTGGAAGTCCCCTTTATGTTTGACCTCATATGTCTTGTCGCCTTTTGAGGGATTTCGTTACAAAATGTTTGAAACAACGATTGCATTCTTAGTGTTTGTTTACATCTCTTTTGCATTCATCATTCATTAAGAGGATTTGCGTTTATTTAGTTTTCATCTCAAAGTGTTCTTTTTGTTAGAATGCACCAGATCACATTGCATTGAAAAGTATTTTTGAGATCCATCATTGAACTTAGATTACATTGTTTAATGATCGAAAACTAGAAATCTCTTTGAGTGCATTCTCTTTCATTAAAAGCGTGCATTAAGTAGATTCTCATTTCATCGAAAAATGCATTGAGTGAATTCTTATCATTTGAAAAGAAAAAGGAAATTGTGCATAGATTACAATTGCATAGTTTTCGGAAAAGAGGATTTTGCATATATTACATTGCATTATTCGCATCGTTGAATGTTTTAGATTACTTTTGGATAGTGAAAGTCATCTAGTTTGGAAAAAGTTTTGTTTTTAGTGTTGTTGTTTGTTGCATCTATTGTTGGAAGCTCTTCCCTTACCTGAATAGCATTCATCAATTTGAAAAGTTTTCTTTTCTCATATAGCTGCATATAGGAGATTGTCATATGACATACGGTAGGGCCTTCAAACTGAAACATAATTGAAGATCAACCATAAAATTTCCTCAATTTACCTAAGGAAGAATTGAAACATTAACGAACATTTAGAGGTCTAGGTTAGAGACGTGTTCCGGCATCGTTAAACCTAGTAGCTGTCGTTCGCCTCTTGGCTTTAGACAGCGCTAGTATGGATTTGAGCTCCCCGTACCATCGCGTATATAAAGGGAGACCCCACTAGGTTTCAATCTACTTTTATCACCGGGCTTGATGCATACGCTATACGCATTGATACAGGACCACTGACATTAGGAGATTGCCTGCATGTACGTTAATTCCTTGGTTGATTTCTCTTTCATTTTGAAACCAAGGTGTATATTGCAGTTCACGGTTATTTGGTACACCCTTTGCCTAGTATTCCTGAGCAATCATTTTGATCTTATCTGACTCTTTAAATTTGAAAATATCACCAAGCGCTTGTCCTTTCACGCTTGTTTCCAATCTGAAAGCGATAGAGTCACCTTTTTCCTGTTTCTCGACTCTTAAAAGATGAAACGGTAGAGTTTTGTTTCAATGTCATAGAAATTAACTGCCCACGAAATATTCTTGGTTAAAGTTAGTTTCCTTAGGGTGTTGTTCTGAAGATCGTTTCTGATGGCAAATTTTCCGGAGTTCACCAACCAAGGAATCCCCTCCGATGGGAATCCTGGTCCGTTTCCTCCTTTTGGAAATGTTGGTGCTCCTTATATGGCAACGTTGTCCCTTCCTGGGTTAACTGTTGGGTTGCCTGTTTGGTTGTTTTCAACCTCTGTAGTCCCGAATGTCTCAGCTACTGTTCAATCAGTTCCTCCACCTGAACAACATCATGTTGATTATAAGGTGGATCTTTCCCCTTCTTCGCCTGTTTCTGCGTCCTCCTCTTCTACTTCACCTGGTGAAAGTCTAGATTCGAGTAACCAGGTGGCTAAGAAGAAGAAGAAGAAGAAGACAAAGAAGAAGAATTTTGATAAAGGAGAGGCTAGATCTGCGGCTATTGTGCCTAAGAAGTCTCCTCTTGATAAACCTTCCAACTCTCCACGGAAAGTCAAGTTCCCTTGCATGTTGTGCACGGGAGACCATCTTCTTCGAGACTGCCCTGGCATTCCCAAGGTACTCGAAGTATGGTCCAACGGTTGCCCGCCATTGCCTTTGGCTCCCGGGAGTCAGGTTGGGGTCACGTCTTCAACTGGTGATGGTAAGGCTCCTAAGAAGCAAGGTAAGATTACCAATCCCTGTAAGTTGTGTGAAGGGCACCATGCCATTCACCTTTGTCCGTATATGGATGAAGCCAAGAGAGTTTTGGACAACTCGAATGTTTCAGTACCTTGCCTTCCGGCTAGTTACAAACAGCTTTCTCTGAATCCTCCACCAGCTGATCCTACGATTGGTCAAGAGTCATCCTTGGTCGATCCCTCTCCCCTGGAAATTCAGATTCAGGAATCCGTTCCCGACCAACAATTGGTCGTGGGATTGGTTGAGCTAGCTCTGTCTGCGGTGCACCACGTATTTTCCGTGGAGAGTGGACCTCACATCCCTCAGGTTCTTCTTGTTTCTTCAGATTTTTCGAACTTGGAGAAAGATTCTCCTGTCCCTATACCTCAAGAAGTTTATCCTCTACCTCCCGTGATGGAGGTCCCGAAGGATACCCCTCCCACCTTCGAGATGGAGGTCGTGGAGGATGCTCCTTCTTCCGTAACATCAGAGGAAGACCATCTCAGTTCGATGGTAGCCCCTCTGAGTAGTTTGGTCGCTTCCTTTGATTGGAATCGATTCGCAGGATACCGCCTTCCATCTTGTGTGCCTTTCGAGATAATGGTATAGGCCTTTGGTCTGGTTGTACCCAGCACCATTATAGATGAAGGCGCATCTGTTAGTTTTCTATCCTCAACTACTTGGAAATATTTTGGTTCGTCGCCACTTGCGCCTGTTACGCAGAATCTGTTGGCATTTAACAGAAGAACGAGTCAACCGTTAGGGATCCTTCCAAGGTTACCTGTTACTTTGGGAGGTAAAACCGTCCATATGGACGTGATGGTTGTTCTAGGCCCCTTGGATTTCAATCTGCTCTTGGGGCGCGATTACACCTATGCCATGGGAGCGCTTGTCTCCTCCCTTTTCTATGTGGTCTGTTTTCCGCATCAAGGATGGATCGTGACCATTGATCAGCTTTCGTTCTTTGGTCCTAATATGGTAGCTGGCCCGCCATCATCCCTTCCTGGTTTTTATCCACCCGTTGTATCTGCCTCACCGCAGGTCAAATATGTGGCTACCTACCCTGTGCCTGTACCCAGTGATAGTGCCATTGTGCATCAGGTGCTGGGGGCATTGGGTCCTGACTTCCAGGATGTTTTCCTTCCATCGGGAGTGGAACTCTTGGAAGCGATGACTTCTTGTTCATTATGATGAAGTCTGTTGGAGCAGATTTCCTTGTCTTGTGTCAAGCTCCTTAAAAAATGAAACAAGCTGGTCGGAGCACAGTTCCTTGTCTTGTGTCAAGCTCCTTAAAAAATGAAACAAGCTGGTCGGAGCACAGTTCCTTGTCTTGTGTCAAGCTCCTTAAAAAATGAAACAAGCTGGTCGGAGCAGAGTTCCATGTCTTGTGTCAAGCTCCTTAAAAAATGAAACAAGGTTGTCGGAGCAGAGTTCCTTGTCTTGTGCCAAGCTCCTTAAACCATGAACCAAGGTGTCCTGAGGATAGTTCTTTTAATGTGTCAACCTCGTTAAATAATGAAACACGTTCCTGTTCAATTCGAATCTTTGATAAGATCTCATAAAATCCCAGTCGAGTCTTTCTCTTGATCTCGCAATTTGAACCTTCACTCCATCGGCCTTTCATATGGATTGAAGCTTGGGGGGCATGTACCTCGAATTGAGTCACCATGCTGGGGGCATGCTTAACTTTTTCTAGCATAGTTTGTTTCCGTTTTAAGCTTGTGTAAAAATGAAACCGGTTTCAAGCATAGTTTATCTTTGTTTCAAGCTTGTGTAAAAATGAAACCAACTTCAATCAGAGTTTCCTGATTTCAAGCTTGTGTAAAAATGAAACCTTCCCCATTTTACCCCTCGTGATTGCCATTTTATCAGCCTGTTTTTGCCAGATGAGCCTTGGTTTTCTCACTCCATCGTCAATATCTGCTTGGCCGATCATATGCCTTCACTTGTTTGTTTTACCCGTTCCTGAGGAACTGCTGCGATGAGTGGTCTTGTTAGCCAGCCTCTTAACCTTTATTTTTTCATAGCAGTTCCACCATTACCAGAACCAGTTGCTACCCTTTATACCACTCGTTCCTCCAGGAGGAGTCACCTTTCAGCTCTTTTCTGACTCTCTAAACATGAAAAGATTGCCGAGTCCCTTGTCGCTTCAATCTTGTTAAAGTGGCTGCGAATCGACATCTACCCAGTATACGTTTACCCCTTTTTTAGGCTGGGATGGATTATTTATGAAAAAGGAATACCCTAGCCTATCGCGACTAGGAGGTTTTCTCAGACATAGTTTTCTACCTTTTTGGATCTGAGGAACTATTTACGAAAAGGGACCATTGGAGTTTAATTTTCAGCTGTCTTTTCAAACTCTCTAAACATGAAAAGATGCCGAGTTCTTCATTTGTCAGACTCGTTAACCCCTGATGACATCGGATTCAGTCGAAATGATGTTATTCGAGTCGTTCCTTCCTAGGGCTCGTTAAATGTACTAGGATGGACTTATATGACAAGCATATGGTATCCTCTTCAAGCTTGTGTAAAAATAAAGAGGTACTCACTGAAATGGTGGGGGAAAATGGAACCAGCATCATTGTCGGCAGTATGTCGCTCTTGAACATGGCACTTGTCTGCATTCGTGTCGGGTTGGGGACATCTCATCTCGTTTTTCACTTGCCTCCGTGGGTTTGGGTGATCCCTTTTGACCTCTCATCTGCTCGTTGCCTCGTCGTAATGACCTTTGATCTTTTGATGTCAAATACTACCAAATCCACTGTCGTGCCGACAATATGTTCAAGAGAATTTGACCTCTGCAAATACCAACCTTCCTCTGATTCTCATCTGATCTTGATTCACAAAGACATTATGTTCCTCTGTCTCGTGTCGATGATGTGGGAAACACTATGACCCACCTTCGATCAAGGTCACTTCCTGTCGACTTCAGCTCATTATCCAGGAAGCTGATCTAGAGACTCCCTTCTAGTACCTTGGAGCCTGCATGCCTCAATGGTAGGTTCTTCGCATTCGTGAGGTTTTCATCATTGGCCTCCGATCGAGTGATTCTGCGGGTGTTCGACGTCAGCTCACTGTTCACATGCCATAGATTGTACCTGTAGTACCTTGAGGACCATTGGCATTAATGGTGGTACCTCTCACGTCTGTTAATAGCTTTCATCATTGGCTGGTAATCAGACGATGTTCTTGCATGTTCGACTTCAGCTCATTTATTCGCATGCTTGAACTTGTACTTTGTTCGGGTCGAGATGGAGCGCAAGACCCTGGATTGTGTCTGTTGTAATCCAGGCTGCGATTTTGTGGATTATTATGATTGGTTACGTGACTCACTTACTGGATGGCTGCGACCATACATGAGTTTATTTATCGATCCTCACTGGATGTTTGTGTCCATACCTTGGATCTGGATTATTGTATACTCTGTTATGGATGACTACGCCCATATCGCATATATATCATGTATCTGAGATATCCGTTTTATTTCTTCGCGTAGGTTTTCCGACGGTAGAGTTTTCAGTTGGACACGTTCTCGTAAAGCATTTCACCCCTCTCTCTCTCTCTCGGGCCTCATGCTTTAGGGGGCATCTGTTACACAATAATTTGTCACCGTCCCTGCAATCCCCGTCCCGCACATTGGAGGGCTCATTTTGTGACCTGTGAGCAGTGACATGGCTTGAAACCACTTTCATGACATCCCTCTGAACAAGAGCTTTCATTGCCATGAAGACATCTCCTTGTGAAAAATCCTAAAAATGGCCCTTTTAGCATTGGCGCGAGCAGGCAGTTTAGTACCTGCGCCAATGGGGAAAATACTTCAAAGATGTCGCGCCAGTTGGCGCTCTGTCCCAGAGTCGCACTCGCGCCAGCCGATTTAAGGAATGTTTTTAAAAATAAATGGCGGAATTTTCGTCCTAACTGATCCAGGAACTGATATCTATCTTGAGTTGGGAGGTTTGGCTACAGATTTCCATAGAGAGGAAGTGGTTTGCCACCTCTCATGGAAACTTCCTTGATGATAGGGCCAATCCCATGATTATAGGGATCCCAACTCCTCTTCCTCCATCTATAAAAGCTTGCCCATCTCCATTGCAAGCTAGTCTTCAAGTTCCCAAATTTCTAAGAGCCTTATGCTGCAAGAGCCTCCATAATTCCCTTAAGGCCAATTTCAAGCAAGGATACTATCATCAAGATCCGAAAAGAGAGGTTTGTCCCACCCTTGACAGGCTTTTCGAGACGTGTTCTGCTGGTGACCCCCTCCGAAGGAGAATTCAGCGTCAAAACTATGGTTGTAATTTTCCGTTAATTGATTATTAATGAACGACTATTGGTTATGGTTCCACTCTTGTTGTTATTTACGATGATGAGTTATGTCCTTTCTGACTGACATATAGTTGCATCTACTAGATTTTACGCTTGCTTTTGTTTTGTTTCTCGCATGTGCAGGTGTCCCATCACGGAGATCGTGGGGATTGTGATCTGCCAGGGCAAAGGAATGGGAGCACCACCTCTTCTACAAACAGCAGCGTTGGATTCCAGGTAAGCCTTCCTCGCAAGTCGGTTTATTTGCAATTAGGAACCTGCACTGTAGCATGTTTGATTGTTGCTAGACCCAATCTGGGCTAGTAGGGATCGCCTCTGTTCGTAGAGGGGATTAACCTCTTCAACAATG